>JAIGNY010001093.1:517500-1010000 GCA_020152595.1 Chiridota heheva
TGTTACTAATTTCCATTCAATTTAATGTTAATAATTTCCCAATACCCTGAATACTTCTATCCAAACGGGAAGAAAACATGCAACCGGGAAGTAGAAAACCTTGGAGAAGGGGGATCAAATTCATCTGGTCCTGGTACGGTCCCAATTTCAAACCCGTGTTTACGCCAAGACGCCCACGGCCGTTTTATTAACAGTTGTGGAGCTCTGGTCTAAAGCTTTATCACACTGCCCACGGAGGTCTTCAATATTGATGTTACTGATCAGTCTTGTATCAAATAGTGAGTAATAACTATCAGACTATTGTTTCGGCGGCACCTTTTTGGTTGGGTAGGTAAAATAAATACAATGAGAATTAGTTTTTCGGGAAGAGAAAAGTAATATTATTTTGAGTATACTTAAAGGATTAGCTCAGTGGTCGAGCAAGTTTATCTTATATGAAACACTGTAAAAGAAACAAAATGGTGAAGAAACCCGGCCAATCAAATATCTTATTCGGTTAAGGAGATATTCAAGTTTAAATCTCTGTATTATCTGTGTAGAAATGACTGGCATAGTAAGTCTACTATCTGACTAGGTTGGCCCCCTCATCCTCACATTCTTAACAATTATTAATGTATGTTAAAGAAATTTTATCTAACTTTTTACTATTTAAATTATCTTTCCCCAAAATTTCTTTAGGTGGTAAATTATAATTACCTTATTAGATTTTCTAGATTCTGCTTTAATACTTTCCTGACATATCCAATTGTCTTTCTTCACCATTTTGTTTCTTTACACGTCCTCTTTCATATAAGATAGAGACTTGCTTGACCCCTGAACTAATCATTTAAAAAAACGCGTCGTTATCTTAATCTGTTGCATCAGGCTTAACAACTCCCTGGTTGCATCAATTTTAAGCCAATTGAGGCAATCACATTACCAGACAGCCTCATTCAAGTGAGGGAGAACTTTGATGAATGGGTCCAAATTTGGGATGGTATAATTTGTCAGTTTGTTGGGGAAAGAAACCAGGGGGTGGCAGAATACGCTGGGTTTAAAAGGGCGTATGACAAATCAAACAAAAGATACAGTGGCGGTGGTTGTGGGGAGGATGGAGAGGGAGAAGGGGGGAGGGGGGAACCTCAATACCAAGATTGTTGAAAACCAGTATTTATTTTTGTTTTTTAAAAGTACGTTGGAAAATTCTAACTTAGTTTCTAATTGCCATATAAAGCTACTTAGGCCTACATGCTTGGACATAAACACCTAATTTGTAGTAACAAATACATGGCTCCTACACCAAGCTGCTAAGAGAAGCATTCAACGTACACTAGAGTCAGCATTTCAGTAACAGAGAGCTAAACTGCAAAATGGATACCAAAAACTCTCGGATAAGATCAGAGAACGCAGGGTTTGCTTTGCAGGCTACTGCTCAATTAGTCACTGAGAATGAGCCAGTATCAGAACTGATTCACTGGACGCCAAAGCATGGAACAAAAAGACCCGGAAGACCACATATCACATTAGACATCCTAAAGAGAGATACAGGAATCCAAGAAGATGTTATGCAGAAGACAGGAGAAAATGGAGGGCCATCACGATTCGGGAACAACATCCGCCATGAGCATACAAGTAAGCAAGAAAATAATAAATTTTGGTCCAATATTTAAAATTTTGGTCAAAACTTGAAGATTTCTTAGGTCGAAAATTTAGTATTTTTGGTGCAAAATGAATCGGTTTTATTCGAAAATTAATCTGTTAATGATGATTCTCTCCGACAAAATAAAAAATGCCAACATGTCTGGTTTTATTATTCATTTCATATTGCTGTTAATTATATTAAAGGCTTTAACAAAAAATAGAGGAAGGGGGAGGCGTTTTGGCACGTGAGTGTGTACAGTGACTGATTCCGGCGTAGACCATTGCCTTACAAGTGGTTGTCTTATACCTTTTCCTACATGGTAGGCCTATTATATTGCTTTTTTGCCTTAGGTGTAGCTGGTTTTTATTGCTTACAAGGCAGTTACGACCAACTACCTAACGGATGTAGCTGTTTTGTATTGCTAATTCGTAAGGCAGTGCCTTAAGAGTTTCTGATCTTTTAATCCCATTTAAGTCTTTCCGCCAGTTCATGCGTTCTAATTTCAAACTTCAATTAGCTATTCCACGTACTTCTAGAGCATGGGGTAAACGTTCATTTTCTTCTGCTGCCCCCTTTTTATGGAACAGACTTCCAGACAATATCAAACTTAGTCCTTCCCTCAATTCTTTTAAATCACCATTAAAGACATTACTCATGTGTTCTGATTCTGTTCACTTTTAAGCTTATATTTGTTCTTGTATGTATGTATTTTGCAGTATTCTTAGCTATTATTTCTTTTTTGTTCACATTGTTTTGCATTAATTGTTGTGTCGCTGCGCCATGAGCATCACTTTTGATGGATACTGGCGCATAACAAGTGTTCATTATTATTATTATTATTATTGTTATTAATAAGTATAGCTGGTATTTTATTGATTACTCGGAAAGCTGCCTTACAAATAGGAGCGACCTGTGAAAAAAGTGAAAGGGCTGAAAGGTGGACCCTCGGTCTTGAATTGGGAGCCAACGAAACACACTAAAAATATCATGGACCAAAGAAGTGAATCATGTTGCGAATACCAATGAGGACAAGTACTTCTACAACTTTTCGAAGGATATTTTTTGTTTCTTTTAATGTTCTCCTTTATGACATTGACTGGAGTCTTTGTTTTCACAATTCTGATTGCATTAAATTAATGGAATATTTTTCGTAAACTTCTGGAAATTGGGAAGCAAAAGTTTGTTTCTTGTTTTAAGCCTAAACGAAAGTTCAGAAAGGCTGCATGGATGACTGTTGATGCTAAATGTTTAATCAAAGAGAAAACCAAAGCGTAGAAAAAAGATCGCAGAACTCATAATGTTACGGCTTGGAACTTATATCGCAAAATTTGAAATAAAACTTCTAACTGTATTAGACAGGCAAAGTATAAGTTTGAAAAAAGATCTTGCCAATAATGTTGGATCCGACTCGCCTAAATCTTTGTGGAAGTATATTTCAAAGTAAACTGAACACAAAAGATACTGTTGCAGATCTGAAAGATGGAGATCAATTGTGTACGTCCAACAGGGATAAAGCATCAGTTCTTAACAAATATTTTGTTGATGTTTTCAGCAAGGAAAATTTGGACACTTTACCAGTATTTGCTGATACATGTAACTCTGATCATACTTCTCTCTATCTGGAAGTAGCTGAAGACATGGTTGCATATAAGTTAAGTAAACTGAAAGAAGAGAACGCTTGTGGTGCTGATAAAATGTATCCATCACTCCTTAAAGCACTTATGAGTAGTATTGTTAAGCCTCTAGCTATCATTTTTAGAAAGTCTCTGGATGAGGGTGATTTGATGCAAGACTGGAAAAATGCCAATATTTGCCCAATCTTCAAAAAAGTTGTAAAAGTGATCAGAAAATTATCGATCTTTTAGTTTGACATCATCTGTTTGCAAACTATTTGAAAGTGTAATTTGTGATGCACTTAACGCTTTTCTTACATCATATAACATTCTGAATAATAAACAAATCGGCTTTAGAGCCAGTCATCCCGGAAGCCTGTAAATACTTGATACTATTCATGTTATTTCTTCTATTCTCGAGATGAAGGGGGTTGTTGTAATATTCTATACTTGGATTTGTACCTCACAAGCGATTACTTCTCAAGCTAAATCCTATTGGAGTCAGGGGCAAGATACTTGCCTGGATTGAAAACTTTTTGACAAACAGAAAACAGAGAGTGTCCATTAACGGCGCACAATCAGATTGGAATCCTGTTATTAGTGGCATACCCCAGGGTAGTGTACTTGGTCCAGTTCATTTTCTTGTATTTATTGATGACATGCCTGATTATGTGAACTGTCATACCAGATTATTTGCTAATAATACCAAGATTTATCAAATATTTCTGGCTTCGAGAACTATTTATCGTTTCAAAGTGATATTGACGGCTTGGTTTTCTGGTCCAGTAAATGGCAACTGCAGTTTAATTCTACAAAATGTAAAGTGATGCATATTGGAAGAAACAAGTCCCTGTATGAATTATTACATGTGTAATGATGGAGTTTATTCCAACATAATGGTTGTTTCTGATGAGTGTGATCTTAGCATGACATTTCAAGATAATCTTGTTTTTCGAAGCATATTGCCAATATTTCATCAAAAGCAAATGATTCTTGGCCTTATTAAGAAATCTTTTCAGTGTATGGATGTAGCGGGATATGTTCCGAGCTATTTACAAAGCAGTAAGACCAATTTTAGAATATTGCACACCAATTTGGAATCCATATACGAACCAAATTGAATCTTTCTATTCAAGATCTTCTGTATTGTGACTGTTTGAGAATTATTGGCATACCTTAATTTCAGTATAGACACGTCAGAAACGATATGATACATAGTGTATGAAATTCTACATGGTTTGGAAGACATTAATTTTGACACCTTTTTTGAGCAAGATAAAGATTTTAGGACAAGAGGTCACACTTGGAAACTAAAAAAGCTAGATGCAGTCAGTTGCGTAGCTAGAGCTTTACGGAAACTCCCCCATTAGTTACGCCACCGGATGTGTTTAAGAATTATCACTCGTTAGAATTCAACCCTGATTGCCTGTAATTGCTGGCTCTTGCCCATGTTTGAAGTGTTCGTAATAAAATCTATCTGCAAGCCATGATCTGTAGAAGGAAGGCAACAAGTCTACATGACTTACTTACCTCAACCTTGGTAAGAAATTGGTAAGAAATGAATGAGAATGAGCCCCAAATCCGGTCAGTAGAATTTCGAATAAGTTATATTCAAGTTCCTGGCCGATTAGATTAAAAGAGGTCCACAAGAAGCTCTTGAATAACAAATCAGCAATTTTTTTCATAAGAAGAACTGCCTGGAGGTAATAATGGTTGTAAGCCACCTCCCCCGGTTACAACAGGTTCCTTTCTAGCATTATGCATGCAATTGCACGTTAAAATCTGTTAAACTAAAAAAATATTTGGGCGTGAACCTCCGCAGTTTCTTTAAATTTGCCCTCAATCGTCTGAAAAAATGGCCGAAGTAATTCAAGTCATTACGCAGCCCATGGTGAAAGTACAGATTACAAGTGCTTTGAATTCCTTTGGTACTGAGAAGCGTTTCAATAAAGGCATCACGATTGCTGATTTGAAGGTTGGTTTAAGCCGTGTGCAGTCCCTATACAGTACCTATTTCACGAAATGTTTTGTTAACGATATATTTATGATGAAAAGTTCAAAATTCGTGGTCATATTTTTATTGGTTCCAAAATATTTGGTTCCGGATTTGTTATATCCTTCAGATTTATGTGGATTTTTTTGGAATTTTTTTAAGTTTCTGATTGTAAAGTTTGGCCATTTTTTTTTTTTTTTTTTGAGCTATTTTCCGTCCGCGCAATTTTCTGGTTGTCTCCAAATCCGTACAAAAAATCTGGCCATTTGCCAGACATTTCCCGCCCTGGTTTCCCGCGCAAAATAGTACTTATCTTCATCTGCAACAACGGACAACCTGGCTTCAGTCAGTCAGTCAGTTTTCCACTGAAAAAATATGAAGTTTTTGATATAGATTTATAAGTTGCATGGTCAGAGAGCCCTTCACAAGAAACTCAAAACGAAAAATATGAATGAAATTTGATAAAGGAATCCAAAGTTATGGTCCTTCAAATTTAAATAATATGATGAGCACTTGTTGCCATGACTGAATAAAATGCATTTAAAAGGCCTGCATTTTTATCTGGTAATTCAGAATATGGGCAAACTTGCCTATCTAGTAGCAGAATGGGCAACGTTCGCCCACAAAAATCAAACTTTACCAACATGAATTATAAATTTGAATTTTTACACTAGTTCAAATATTGGAAAAATACATCTTAAAAGATTTATAATGCGCACATATCCATATATTATGGATGCTCAAGGCGCTGTACATATAACATTAAAATTACAAATAAGTACACATGAACAATAAAATAGATGAACAGTGAATTTAAATTAATTACATATTTGTATACAGTATAGGCATCACACATGAGATAGGTTTTTTAGATTTTTTTTAATGAGTCAACAGAACAAGACAACCTGACATAGAGTGGCAATCGATTCCAAAGATGTGGAGCTGCAACAACATGTCAGTGTCACCCCATGTATGGTAGGATTTTGGTTCACATAAAAGGAGTTCATCACCATGACGAAGAGGAACGTATAATTTCAGCAAGTTAGATATAAAAACCTGAGGCACAACCATTTATCTATTTGTAAACAATAAGTAATATTTTGTACATGATGCAATAAGAAACTGGAAGCCAGTGCAAATCTTTCAGGATGGGAGTTGTGTGACATATTTTCTTTGAGAGATTTACAATCGGTGCAGCCGTGTTTTGAAGTAGTTGAAGACGATGAATCTGTTTGTGGGGCAGTCCATGCAGCAAGGAATTTCCCATATCTAATCAAGATGCAACAAATGAATGTACTAGGCCTACCTGTTATGTCGCATTTGAATTGAGATATTTTGTGCAATTTTCCAATCTTTGAAGATGTATAGATACAGTGCATGTGATATGAGAAATGTTAACTATTCATGGTCATTTTAGGAGTCAAAAACAATCTTGAGATTGCAAGCTTTTAAAGAAGACTCAACTTGAGATTCACTAATGATGATATTGGGTGATAAAAACTTTAACAGTTGTTGGTGAGATCTAAATAATAAAAACTCGGTTTTGTTATCATTAAGTTTGAGAAAGTTCTGCATCAAACAAACACGTATATCGGCTATGCAATCCTCTAAACATTTGATGGTGAGGTCATTCTGTTGTTGTGAAGGTTTGAAGGCCAGATACAGTTGTGTGTCATCAGCGTAGACATGATAGGATATACTATATTTCAAAACAAATGTTGCGGATGGGTAAAGTATAAATTGGAAACCACTGTGGACCATGTACAGATCCTTGCCGAAGTGAGAAATTCAAGAAAACAGGTTCTGATATTTCATCTCCCACACACACATGTTGAGGTCTGTAAGATGGGTAAGATTTACAGCATTTGAATGCAATGCCATGAATGCCATTATATTGATGTAACCGTGTCAGTAAAACATCATGATCCACAGTATTGAACGCTGCTCTCAGATCTAACAAAATCAGCGCAGTAACCATATGTACAGTGTCACATTTTGACCTATTGGCCTAATTAAGTGGAAACCTGCATTTTTAATCATCTTTAATTTCATAATTTAATACCCCATCAGCTTGAAATTTTAAGAGGTTGAAAACTACCCTATTTTAGGCTAAAATGAAAATTCAACAAAAAATAATGATTTATTAAGAAATTCTGAGCTGATAAAATTGGCAATTTCTCTCTGTAATGAACCAGATATCCATCAAAAGTTTAGAATGGCAACTGGCATATGTTCCAAAAAATAATCATTTTAAAGTTTATAACAGGAGTACATGATACATCATATAATGTCCACTTCATATACTATTAAAATGTAGAACAAAGTTAATTTTGGTCACTTAAATTAACCAATTTAACACAATTTAACATTAACACAATTAAATTAACCAATAAAGTGCACCCTAATTCCCAATGACAAGATGTATATGTCGTACTTGGTTTACATACAAAATTACAATACAGTACGTATTTATGTTTAAACTAAAAGGATGATGTAGCTGATATAGTTAGTAATGCACTTTGCACGTAGTAGTACTTAAGAATTTGTATAGAAGATTTTTAAAAGTTTGAAAACATGCATCGTGTTCAATTGTGCACAAATTGTTGCAATGTTTTCACCGACAAATGGTCACGGATAAACACATGTACAAAAAAATGCCAAGACGAACAAATAATCAAAAATATATCATATGTCATCATGTATATCAATATACATTAATCATTAATATACTTTTAGGTAACTATGTAAGTGCACTGGTCAATAACCACAAACTTTTAAAAAAATGCTTGGGTCTAATAATAATCATAAATATTGTAGGCCTAGCAGGCCTAAGTTATGTGATTTTACATAATAACACACTGTATAGTAGGAAATTACTGTCTACTTAGTAGTAGCTTACGTCAAAAAAAGTAGAGCGTGCTAACTTGATTGCAGACGTATGTTTTACAACCAGATTTATTTATTGGATATTTTACCTCTTAACTGGATTTTTCTTACCCCACTTGGATATATTTTATTGTTTTACGTTTCTGCAGATTATTTGTGCTTATTCATTGCCTGTCTGTTTATTTTTGTTATTATTGATGCAGTTTTTGTGTTTGATATTTTTGTAAACGTTGTGAACCTAATGTTATATAACCTAACACACTATTGTATTATTACCATTTCACGATTTTTTTCGGTGATCGGAACATTATTAATCCTGAGACCTGAGTAAGTTTATTGTTTGTTTTTTATAGGTCATTCCATTCATATTCTTTTCTGTATTACAGTGTTTATTTGCTCTACCTGTCTGTATTTCCTCTTTGTCAAGTATATTCATTCTCCTTGCCATCAATCATGTTCATTCTCACTCACAACCTCGTCTTCCCTGTGCTGTTCTTGTTAACATACTCCCGAGTCTCTGACTCTCTAAACTTCTTGTATTCGTCGCAACCTCATTCATCCCAGGCATCAAATTTGCCTCTAAACGCCCCAGGAACTGGTTACCATGTCTTGTTTGGCTCTAGTGATTATTCAAATCACTCACTTGCAACTTATCTTTGTATCGATGGGCAATTACATTCGTACAAATCAAGTTGGAAATTGTCAAAATTCAACTCACGCAGGAGAAAATTACTCCTTTTATTCCTTACCCTTTCTGGTGATATTAAAAGCAATCCTGGACCCTCCCCAAAATATCCTTACAAACAATGCAACAAATCTGTCAGAAATAACCAGAAAGGTATTTGTTGTGATGATTGTGACTCGTGGGTTCATAGTAAGTGTGCAGGCATTAGTAATGCAGCTTACAATACTCTTGCATCATCATCTGATGATTGGTTTTGTTCGGAATGTTTGGCACCTTGTGGCCTGTGTGGACTCCAGTGTAGGAGATCCGAAAAAGCATTACAGTGTGACAATTGTGATCTATGGATCCACACTAAGTGCTGTATCATTGACGACTCAAAATACAGCGATCTCATGCATTCTAGCTGTACCTGGGTGTGTGACACTTGTGACTTCATGAACTTCTCTGATTCCTTCTTCTCAACCAACAATTCCATCAACTATAGTAACTCATATGAGCCACTTCAAAATTGTTCTTCTGGCTTTGACTCGGGGTCCAACCACCTTCCCGATGTCAAATTGAAAACAAATCCCAAAAGGAAAAAAGGAAGGTTCTAAAACTTCTCGTTATCAACTTTCAGAGTGTTCGAAACAAGACGGCCTCCGTGGAAAGTCTTATCAAAGAAAAAGACCCAGATGTCATTATTGGCACTAACACCTGGCTTAATTCCGAAATTACCAGTACTGAAATTTTCCTGGACAACTATACAGTCGTTCGCAAAGATAGAAATTCAAATGGTTATGGTGGTGTATTACAGGCAATAAAAAATGACTTGGTTTTCACTGAGCTCACTAAATTAGACTCTTGACTGTGAAATTATCTGGACGATATTCCAATTTCCTAAGGAAAAGAGCATGTATATAGGAATATTTTACAAGACACAGTCACAATGATCTCACTAGCCTACTTGAGTTGAAAATATCCCTCCAAAAGCTTGGTAAAAATGCTGACAAAAACAATGTTATTTTTGCTGGTGATTTCAATCAACCTAACATTGACTGGAGTCAAAACATTATTTCAGGAACTAACGCTCTCTCCGAAGCAGCCAAAATTCTTCTTGAAGTGCCCAATTCATTCAATCTCACACAAATGGTTCCGTCACCCACCAGAGATAACAACATCCTTGATCTTGTTTTTACTAACAATTCACCAGCTGTTACCTCAGCTAATGTCATTTCCGATATAAGTGACCATGCTATTGTTGAACTGACCCTAAATATCTCCTCGTAAAAAGTTGCCTAAATGTAAAATCTATTTAAAGAAAAGAGCTAACATAAAACGAATAAAAGAAGACCTGACCAAATTTAAACTGCAATATTATACTCAATTCAATAACTCCATTGATGTAGATGAAAAATGGAATTTCTTTAAACAGGAAATCTAACTGATTATTGATGAAAATACGCCTCACAAATTCACCTCAACTAAACTAAATCTGCCCTGGTTCACCCGTATCCAACGCCGTCTCTGCAGGAAAAAACATAAACTGTTTAAAAAAGGTAAGACTAATCAACAAGCCAATGACTGTACTACCTATAAAAGCTTTAGGAAGGCTGTCCGTAAAAACTTCAAAGAAGCTAGAAACACCTTCATCTGTGATAAATTAAAAACTCACTTAACGGAAACCCAAAGGCATTCTGGTCCTAAATCAAAAGATTAAGAAGTAAGTCTGTAGGTGTGTCTGATCTACTAAATAATGGTAAATTCTGCAGTGACAGTAAAACTAAAGCTAACATTCTAAATGACCAGTTTTCCAGTGTTTTCACAGAAGAAAACACCTCCCAAATTCCTGTAACTAAACCACTCAACAACAGCAAAATAAACCAACTTATAATTACTCCAAAAGGTGTCAAAAAGCAACTGCATAACCTAGACCCCAACAAAGCCTCAGGTCTTGACCAAATACCACCAAGGTTTCTAAAAACACACGCTGATGACCTCTATGAAATTCTAACTAATCTCTTTCAAACCTCTGTTGAAAATGGTACTATCCCTAACAAGTGGAAAGAAGCAAAAATATGTAGCGTTTTTAAAAAAGGTGACAAACAAAACCCAGCTAATTACAGACCTGTTTCCCTCACCTGCGTTTGTAGTAAAATCCTCGAGCATATAATCCACTCACATGTGATGAAATTCCTTGATGAGCATAATATCTTAACTGATTTACAACATGGCTTCCGTGCAAAAAGATCGACTGAAACACAACTCCTAACAATAAATGATATCTCTAAACAAATTGACCAAAACAGTAACGTCTCTATGGCTATTCTTGACTTCTCAAAAGCCTTTGATAAAGTTCCACACCAGCGCCTGTTATCCAAACTTTCCGCCTATGGCATTGATGGAAATCTTCTGGCCTGGTTTGCATCATTCCTCAACAACCGCATCCAGCGTGTTGTCTGTGATGGTGAAATCTCTGATTCTAAACAGGTTTTATCCGGTGTACCATAAGGTACTGTTTTGGGTCCATTACTTTTCCTTTTATATGTAAATGACATCCCTGATAATATAAACAGCACAGTTAAGACTGTTTGCTGATGACCGCTTTGTGTACAGAACAATTCATAACCCCTCTGACCAACAAATCCTCCAAGATGATCTCAACAAACTTGAACAATGGCAAAACAAATGGCAAATGAATTTCAACCCCTCTAAATGCTACATCTTGTCAATTTCCTCTAAGAAATGCTTTAAATCACCTGTTTATATCTTATGCAACCAGCCACTGAAACATGTCAACTCCCACCCATACCAAGGTGTTGAAATTGATAATAAACTTAGATGGGATAAACATATACATAACATAACCAAGAAAGCTAACTCTGTACTTGGCCTTTTAAAACGTAACATCTCAAACTGTCCCACCGACGTTAAATCCACTGCTTATAAAGCTCTAGTCAGGCCAGTACTTGAGTATGCATCAGCAGTCTGGGACCCCCATCACCAGTGCGATGTGGATAAACTTGAATCATTCAAAGGAGAGCAGCCGGGTTCTGTATGGCAGACTACTCTTATAAATCTAGTGTAAAAACCATGCTTCATAAATTAGATTGGCCCCTGCTAAGAACAAGAAGATACAACACCCGGCTACATATGCTATATAAAATCAATAACAATCTTGTCGCCATCAATAAAGATGAACTTATCCCCACCGTCAAAACTAATACAAGAAATAATCATGACCTTAATTTCCAGGTTCCCTTTGCTAAAAAGAATGTATATAAACACTCTTTCTTCCCTCACACACTAAAGGATTAGAATGCTTTACCGTCAGACATTGTACATGCATCAAGTCTCAACTGTTTCAAAGCTAAACTTACTAATACTTGTATTGCTAACTAGTTTTACTTTTTACGCTCGGTTGGCGTTCATGTCCTCTTAAAGGATTTTTGCCGACTTAACCGATTTAGATTCAGACTTAAATTCATATGATACACTGTAGGCCTAACGTTAGTACTGTAGTAACGTTAGTATTAAATATGACCTATGGTCTTCTCTTATGGTCAGAAAAGTTGAAGTCCATTTTTTACTCATTCTATGGATCAAAATTAGGCTTTTAACAAAATATAACTTCATAAGAAAGATTTAATTCTTAACACATAAATACAATAGCCTAATTGCACTCAAATTTGAGAAAATATTTACCCAAACTTTTGCTTTGGGCAAAGCTACAGCAGTAATGTACTGATACAAACGGTGTCTTAATCGATGTTTAATCGTAACTGCTACAAATTTACATACAATCCAGTTACAACTTCCGTTATTAGTCTTCCAACAACAAAAAGTGACATGATGTGACGAGAGCAACGTGAATTTCAGAATCTGTTCTCTCAAATTTCTGTTCTGGATTTTCCTAAATCATGCACTTTCAACCTATACCTTTGCACCTTTGATTTCTTTTGGGGCGATTTTCTCTTTAAGGATAGGTGACTGATTTTGGTAAGATTGTTCCTTTTATTTTTGTTCTCCTGTTGTGACCTGCCCACATGCCCTTTTCGGTACTTGAATAGTGGTTCCCCTATAGTAGTTGCGCAATTTATTTTTAGTTGCCTCTGGTCTCCTGGCCCTTAGTATTTTTTCCAACATGACCAAACGCTTCTGTCACGTCCTTGACCTTGACTCTCTTTCCCTCCCCATGACCTACCTACTACCTCCATAGACCATCCCTTGGCCTCAGTCATCAAAATTTCAGTCATCAGGCCACCTCATTCACAAGGTGCTTCACAGCCTTGTTGGCACCCTCCCCAAGGTTTCTACCCTCAGATCTGGTGATCTCCTGGTGCACTGCACCAGGGACACTCCAGCCACCACTCTCCTCTCTACTAAAACCCAAGCTAACACTGATATTGACATAACAGCTACCCCCACCATTCTCTAAACTCAAGCAAAGGCCTCATCAGAACTAGGACCTTGACAAATGAAGATTTTGTAGAGGAACTTGCCAACCAACATAACTGAGGCCCATTGTCTCATCCTCAAGAGAGATGGTGCAGAAACACTCACCAATATCATCTTCCTGACTTGTTACATCAACCCTCCTCTCCCACATCAGTGCTGGCTATCTCAGAATTCCCGTCACCTCATACATTCCTCCCTGTGCTGTCATACATGTAAGTGCCAGAGGTATAACCATGGAAAGAACTCCTGCTACAGCCAAGCGTGCTGTGGCAGTTGTGGAGCCTTGAACCATGACAGCGCCTCTTGCATCAACACCCCACACTACACCAATTGCGACGGTATTCACCCAGTCTACCACCCTCCTTCTCAAAAGACTGCGCCACCTGGCTTCAGGAAAAATAGATAACTAAACTGAAAACCCTAAATCCCAATGCCAACGCTCAGCCAACCAGCCTTAACAACCTTATCTCTCAGCTCCCCTTCCCTTTCATCATTTTGGTGACATCAACGCCCACAACCCCCTGTGGGGCTCCAATACCACCACCCCCAGAGGCAAGCTCATCGAAAACACTCTTTGACAGTACATCCTCTACTTACTCAACACTTCTTCACCCCGCCACACGCTTCCTCACCTGCATTGACCTGTCTATCTGCTCCCCCAACCTCCTTGATTTTGGATGGAAGGTCACTGCTGACCTCTGTGAAAGTGACCATGACCCTCTCCTGATTCACTCACAACATTCAAACCCCCCACTAACCACACCCCCAACTGGAACCTTAAGAAAGCCAACTGGCACCTTTTTGAAACCCTCTGTAACTCTGCCCCTCCACCCATCTTCTCAAGGGTGAGGATCCCACGTCTAACTTTAGTAACATCCTTACAGTATCAACATTGCCAAAACCTCCAAGCCCCCAAACCACTACCCCCTCCCCTACCGGGTTCAACAATGACTGCAAAACTGTCATCAAGAACAGGAAAAAATCCTTCAGGAAACTAACCCGACCACCCAACCCCAACCTCTTTCGCATGAGCCATGCCAAATCGAGGTGCACTGTCAAGACAGGAAAACCAACACTCGGAACAACTTCATTTCTATTCTCACCACCAACATCCTTACCAAGAAGATTTGGAGTATGGTAAATAGCTTCCATGGCAGGGTGGGCAAGTCTCCCATCTCTAGTGGAATGATAATCTTCTCACCGGGAAAAAAATGTTGCTAACCGCCTCGCTGCCTCTTTCAGCAGCATCTCGTCCTCAGCCCCTTTTTGCCCCCTTTGCAGGAAAGGTATTATTTTCTGGCATCCCCAACAATGACAGAGCTGATTCAGCTGTTAAGCTTGCTCTTAACCTACCCCTTCCCCAAAAGCCATTCTGACATCAAACCGCTTATCGCTTCCCTTGTTTGTGACTGTTGGCAAACCTCATGGAACTCCCAAATTGAAAATAAACTCCACAATATGCAGCCCAGTGAGCCCACCAGTCCAACAAAACCCATCATCCACAACCTCTCCCGAATAGACAATGTGCACATAACCCGCCTTTAGAATAAGCCACACCCACCTCACACACTCCCACCTCCTTTATATTGGTTCTCCTGTAGGTTACACCCTGGATAGTTATAATTATCTATCAAAATAATAAATAATCATAGCGTACTTTACTGTACATGTTTCCAATGTCACATAGGCCTATTCTTCAATGTTACTTAACCTTTTACTTACTTTGACTACATACTGTACTGTACGCATGCATTGCACTACTCATTAATGGATGGGTAGAGAATTAGTCTATTATATTAGAATTGAACAATTGATGCATTCCATTAAATGAAATCAAGAAAATCAATTTTCTGCATTTGCCAAAAAGAAAATTTTAAAAGATGGTTTGCGGCATTGCAAAAAAAATGACAGAAAAAACAGTAAATAATGTTTTGCCTGAATACAAACACACATATTAACCTTAAAATATATCTGTCAGAAGTTTGATAATCTCAAAGTGTTTTATGGAAGAAAACAAGATCAAAAGAGTGTTTTTTTCAGAGTGGGGAAGGTTATGAGATATTTTAAATGCTGTGGTGCACAGGGTGCTCTCCAGTTTCATATTGTCTTTAAAACTTAGACAAATTATGTTTTGTCAGTGGGCAACAAGTGGTTTATGTTCTTTAATTTATTTTAGATGTTTTAAGATGTTTTATATTTTTGTTTGTTTTTTCTTGGTTGTTTATATATTGTAAAGCAATTTTATAAGTCATAGGGTCATCCCATGCCAACTCAAAAGTGGTCTGACATCTCGCTGTCTCAGAATATGCTCAAATTTAATTTGAAATTACATTAATACCAAGGTTAAAAACCCCAAAGTTTTTAGCACAAAATAATAATCAGCTCCCGAGATTTTGACTTAAAACTTGTGGAAATGAAACTTGTCAAAATCTAAATGTTGTGTGGCCATTTTCAATTTTTCTCTGAATTCACATTTCTTGTTTTTTTGTTGTTGTATACTTCTCATTATAAACATGCTACAGACTTAAAATTTGGTATCTAGGTAAATTTAGACCTTACAAATTCTCATAGTGGTGATCAATTCTGCAATAGGGTAATGTTAAGTCCATTAATTAGCATTTTAAAATTAATTAATTAATGAAACTTTTCTGGCACAATATTGTGTTTTGACTCCCTAGAGGGAAGTGAAAGATTTTTATTGTGGAAACACCTACTAAGTTTACTAAGGTACTAAGTTTCAAGCAAAAGATGGTTTAGGGATTGGGGGTATGGCTGTATTGGGAGCTGACCTTCCCATGGACAAAGTAAATTGTCAAGATTTGATGCCAAAATCATTAATGGCATGGAATGACCCATACTGTAAATTGCTGTATTCAAAATCCAAAGGCTGTCAAACAAAGGAAATGATGTAGGAGACTGAAGAAAATATTACCCACACTCGGTCTATGTAGCAACTGTCATTATATGATTGAAAACACTTGGCTTTATCACAAATTGTGTGAATATGCACACTACTGTACATAGTACACTGTACTTTTGTTAAACCAGGCATTTGGTATTTCCCTGGTTAAATTATTCAGCAAGAAACAGGATGCAACCCATTGTAACCTTAAACTGAAGTTTCTCAACAGGCATATAGAATCACTGTATTTGGGGAAAAGATCAGCTTGTCTGTCCGTGTGTAATAATGATGTATTCTTTTTTATTTTACAGAATAAATTGGAAATGATTACTGGTTCCATGGCACCTTCAATGGACCTGCAGCTCTTTGATAAGGATGGGAATAAAGTGCTAGACATGGACAATAACGATGCCCTCCTGGGGTCATATCCAGTGGATGATGGCATGACAATAAACGTAAGCATACATGGTAGATGACACGTAAGCATACATAGATGACAAGTAAGCATACATAGATGACACATAAGCATACATGGTAGATGACAGGTAAGCATACATGGTAGATGACACGTAAGCATACATGGTAGATGACACGTAAGCATACATGGTAGATGACACATGACACGTAAGCATACATGGTAGATTACACGTAAGCATACATGGTAGATGACACGTAAGCGTACATGGTAGATGACACGTAAGCATACATGGTAGATGACAGGTAAGCATACATGGTAGATGACAGGTAAGCATACATGGTAGATGACACGTAAGCATACATGGTAGATGACACGTAAGCATTCATAGATGACACATAAGCATACATGGTAGATGACAGGTAAGCATACATGGTAGATGACAGGTAAGCATACATGGTAGATGACACGTAAGCATACATAGTAGATGACACGTAAGCATTCATAGATGACACATAAGCATACATGGTAGATAACACATAAGCGTACGTTGTAGATGACACGTAAGCATACATGGTAGATGACACGTAAGCATTCATAGATGACACATAAGCATACATGGTAGATAACACATAAGCGTACGTGGTAGATGACACGTAAGCATACATGGTAGATGACATGTAAGCATACATGGTAGATGACACGTAAGCATGCATGGTAGATGACACGTAAGCGTACATGGTAGGTAGATGTGTTGTGATATTGTTGTGTAGCTTTTATATATCTTTACTTGATTGAATTTTGAATTTCATATGGTTTTCCCTCAATTATATCTCAACCTGAGATAAGTTTCTTATGGTGTAGATACAGGGTAGATATGGCATAGATACAAGATGATTAATGTGGTGTAGGTACAGGGTAGAAGGAATACACAGTGTAGATATGAGGTAGACAGTATTCTACCTCTGATTCTACCCTACGCATACTCTGGTCTATGCTATGGCTACTCTGCATCAAAGGTGACCCTTCTGGTGTAGGTAAAAACAAATACTTATATCCACATGTGAAAATTTTGTTTTGATAATAATAATAATAATAATTATAATTATGATTATAATACATTAATTTTTATATAGTGCTTATTTTGTAAAAACATTAAAAAGTGCTTTACGTACAAGCAAATAAGATACAAAAACAGAAAAATGAGAACATAAATAAGAATACAATGGATCAGGCACAAATAGCAGATTCAACGAATGTCTATTTAAACCAAATAGTTTTTAGCTTAGCTTTGAAGGAGTTCAGTTGGGAGTGAGTTCCACAGCCAAGGACCTTTATAAGCAAAGGCCCTTTTGCCAAGAGTTTTATGCTTAATATGAGCAACAAGTAGAGACTTACAACGAAAATCCTAGTGGGATGGTTTTTCAACCACTATTTCACATACAAATTGGGAGCAAGGCCTTTTATGCACTTGAAAACTTAATATATTTAAAAAAAAATCAAGCTGTGGATTGATTACATCTGTAAGTAAGGGAATCATTTTATTTTTGACTTATGTGTCAAGAGATGCATCTACTGTAATATGCAAAAATTATTGAAGAAAGAATTCATGCCATACCAATTACTTTCCCTTTTCATTCTCTTTGTAGGTTCTTGATAATGATAGCAGCAGGGTCAAGGGGGAATTTGAAGATGTGTCCAAAGTGCAGAAATATGAAATACAAGAAGATGAGTACGACAAGAGAGCAGGTTAGTTTATGTTGCGTGAAACTTCAGAAATTTGTTAAAACTCCTTATCCACAAAATAGCAGATTATGAGGCATGGCTCCCCATTATTGTTCTTATATTCTTTAAATGCATTAACCAAACTGTGTGGGATTTAAAAAAAAAAAATTCACGTGGTAATAGATAGAAAGTGTTGGAAACAGGGATGGAAATTCTTGCAATCCTTCTCAAGAACATAAAATATACTAAGTTGTTTTTCGCTTTGGTGTTTATGGAGCTTATGGCTTTTGTAGAGTTCTGACATCAGGGAGACCAGATTTTTGTGAAATATGGAGCCCTAAATAATTATGACTTACTGGAAAGGGGTATTTTTTACTTATTTGTGATGAATTTTTTGATCATGATGTACTTATTTGTGATGAACCTCTTTAATCATGATGTACTTATTTGTGATGAACCTCTTTGATCATGATGTACTTATTTGTGATGAACCTCTTTGATCATGATGTACTTATTGCTCTCTGAAATTATACCGAGGATGTTGTTATCACCCGCATCTGCCTGGGACACACCTTTCTCGCCCAATCTCACCCACTTTCCTCTCGGTCCTAACTCAAGCACCTTAGTTTTAAACACCCTCTTGGCACATTTGACTCTGACTATTGCAGTGCCGTTAAACATCAACAAACCAAACCTGAAATTGTACATTTCCCATGAACCAGGTTTGCAAGGTTTTCCAACCTATTGTTCTTATATTCTTTAAATGCATTAACCAAACTGTGTGGGATTTAAAAAAAAAAAATTCACGTGGTAATAGATAGAATGTCTTGGAAACAGGAATGGAAATTCTTGCAATCCTTCCCAAGAACATGAAATATACTAAGTTGTTTTTCGCTCTGGTGTTTATGGAGCTTATGGCTTTTGTAGATTTCGGACATCAGGGAGACCAGATTTTTGTGAAATATGGAGCCCTAAATAATTATGACTTGCTGGAAAGGGGTATTTTTTACTTATTTGTGGTGAACTCTTTGATCATGATATACTTATTTGTGATAAACCTCTTTGATCATGATGTACTTATTTGTGATGAACCTCTTTGATCATGATGTACTTATTCGTGATGAACCTCTTTGATAATGATGTACTTATTTGTGATAAACCTCTTTGATCATGATGTGCTTACTGCTCTCTGAAATTGTACTGGGGATGTTGTTATCACCCGCATCCGCCTGGGACACACCTTTCTCGCCCAATCTCACCTACTCTCCTCTTGGTGCTAACTCAAGCACCTTTGTTTTAACACCCTCTTGGCACATTTGACTCTGACTGTTGCAGTGCCATCAACAAACCAAACCTGAAATTGTACATTTCCCATGAACCAGGTTTGCAAGGTTTTCCTACCTTTGTTTAAATGTACAGAATTGGAAGATTTTACTGACAAAACTTGTAATGTTTTGAGAAGCCTTTAAAGATGAAGTGATTTTTCTTGCAATTTAAATAGGTTCCATTATAGGGGCTCTCTTACTTATTACCAAGCTAATCTGGTCTTTTATTTTCAATATACTACACACTAACAAAAAAAGGAGTGCTGCTGTATTTTAAGATAAGCTTAAGGCTAGATATCGTGTAAACATGGAGATCAGAAATACAATTCAATACAACATTGCTGATTGGTCAAAATGTTTACACAATTACCAACCATGCACTGGCAAGCTAATTAATTACTGCTGCGATAGTGACGTTACTAGTATGATCAGATTTAGTGGTGAAGGTCAATCAATTTCCTTGAGAGGAGATTCCGTTTTTTGGTTCCCATGCGAAGCATTTATGCGAACCTATGTAATGGCGATTACGTCCGGGCGTACAAAGATTTGTCCTGAGATTTCCTCAGAAATGTTAAAGTTTTTTGAGAATTTCTCAGAATTTTCTTATAAACTGTGTTCAAAGTTTTTCAGGGGTACTTATGCTAGGATTAAAGACTAGTTTCTTAAAAAGTCTACAATACATTTGATATTTTCTTAAAAGATAACTGTAAAATGATATAATTTTCCAATATTCTTTAGAGATCCTCAAGTCTCTCTTGTAGCACTTGAGATTTGAAATCCTTAAGATTCTTCAAAATATTTGGGCACCAAACAGTTACATCAGGCATGATTTTTTAAACTCCACCTTTATTATTGTGCTCATTTGCATAAAGTTACTACAGTATATGACCTGACCAGACTTTTTTATTTAGCATGCTTAGTCAGGGAGTGTGACAAGATGTGATTGCATATAAACATAGGGAGGAATGTTATGTGGGACATGGATGGGGGCCATGAGGGACATATGATATAATATTTACCATGTTGTATACACCAAGGGCTATATCAGGCATAATTATTTGACTCCACCTTTTTTTCTTATTCAACAACCATTTGCATATAAATTATTATATGAACTGACACTTAAATACATAGTATGCTCAATCAGGGACTGTGATAGCTAGGATGAGACTTCTTATGGAGCTTATGGGACGTCATGTGAGACATAGGGTGGGATGACATGTGTGATGCCATGTGGGACATGGGGTGGGATACCATATGGGACATGGGGTGGGATGCCATGTGGAACAGGGTGGAATGCCACGTAGGATATGTGGTGGAATGCCATGCAGGACATAGGGTGGATTGCCATGATGTGGAATGTCATCTGGGACATGGGATGTCATGTGGGACATGGCGTCCCACCCCATTTCAACAAGTCATTTGCATATAAGTTATCATACGAACTGACACTTTCATACATAGTATGCTCAATCAGTGACTGTGATAGCTAGGATGAGACTTCTTATGGAGCCTATGGGATGTCATGTGGGACATGAGGTGGGATGCCATGTGGGACATGGGGTGGGATGCCATGTGGAACAGGGTAGAATGCCATGTGGGACATGGTGGGATGCCACGAGTAACACAGAGTGTGACATAGGTTGTGATGCCATGTGTGACATAAGGTAGGATGCCATGTGTGATATAAGGTAGGATGCCATGTGTGACAGGGTAGGAGGCTATGTGGGACATAGGGTGGGAGGCCATGGGAACATGGGATGTGATGCCATGTGGTACATAAAGTAGGATGTCATTGGGACATTGGGAGGGATACCATGTGGAACATATGGTGGGATGCCATGTGGGACATCAGGTGGGAAGCCACTGATGCAGGACACGGGGGGATGCCATGTGGGACATAGGGAGGGATGTCATGTGGTACATATGGTTGGATTAATGTGGGACACACATGTAGGATGGGATCCATGTGGGTCATAGCATGGGATGCCATGTGGGACATATGGTGGAATGCCATGTGGAACATATGGTGGAATATGCCATGTGAGACACTGTGTGGTGGAATGCCATGTGGGAGATATTGTGGAATGCCCTGTGGGACATATGATGGAATGCCATGTGGGACATGGGATGTCATGTGGGACATGGGGTGGGATGCCATGTGGGAGATATGGTGGAATGCTATGTGGGACATGGGGTGGGATGCCATGTGGGAGATATGGTGGAATGCCATGTGGGACATGGGGTGGGGATGAGAGATATGGTGGAATGCCATGTGGGACATGGGATGGGATGTTGGTGGGACATGGGGTAGGATGCCATGTGGGACATGGGGTCGGGCCATGTGGGACATGGGGTGGGATGCCATGGGACATGGGGTGGGATGCCATGTGGGACATGGGGTGGGATGCCATGTGGGTCATGGGGTGGGATGCCATGTGGGACATGGGGTGGGATGCCATGTGGGACATGGGGTGGGATGCCATGTGGGTCATAGGATGGGATGCCCTGTGGGACATATGGTGGAATGCCATGTGGGACATGGGATGTCATGTGGGACATGGGGTGGGATGCCATGTGGGTGATATGGTGGAATGCCATGTGGGACATGGGATGGGATGTCGTGTGGGACATGGGATAGGATGCCATGTGGGACATGGAGTGGGATGCCATGTGGGACATGGGGTGGGATGCCATGTGGGAGATATGGTGGAATGCCATGTGGGACATGGGATGGGATGTCGTGTGGGACATGGGGTAGGATGCCATGTGGGACATGGAGTGGGATGCCATGTGGGACATGGGGTGGGATGCTATGTGGAACATGGAGTGGGATGCCATGTGGGACATAGGATGTCATGTGGGACTTAAGTGTGAGATGCCATTTTTATAATTAGCAGGATCATATGATATGGGTGTCAATTTGCATTGGCATGCGACCATGGCGGTATTTACCGTTCTAGTTCAAGTTTTCATTGTTTGAAAATATTTTTTGGGGAAGTAGAGAATTCCTGCAGCCCTACCAGGACATGTGCTAGCAGACTACCACAGTTATCAAAGGAATAGATATGGAGTGGTGTGTTTCATAGCTTGATACTTTTTTGTTTCATTTATTAGAATCATTAAGAGCTTTTAAGAAGAAGAATAAGATGGGTGAGTTTAAAGAAGTGGACCCAGAAGAAGCAGCCAGGAAGGAGGCTGAGAAAAAAGCAAAAAAAGAGGAGGAAGCCAGGCTTGCAGCGGAAATAAAGGTGGATAGTAGGTGTGAGGTGGACATGCCCAAAAATCCACCTAAAAAGAGGGGTACTGTTATGTTTGTAGGTAAGGTTGAATTCAATTTTCTAGTAGGATGCTTTATTTTCTTCAAGTTATATCTTACTTTCCATGCCATAAATATGCAATCTGGTCCAATGACCTGACTCTAACGCACTTCTAAGTGAACTAAAACGTAGTTACCAACCCAGCCCTGACCTCCATAATACCATTAAACTCCCTCACTTCTATGGGTCCATACGTCTCCTTAGCTAGGCTTTGCGGGTCCATACGGCTCCAGTAAATGGGTCCGTATGGCTCCATAGGATTTAAACGGGGTAACGTACAGCATATGGTAAACCCAGAAGTGTACTTACTAGCTGTAAAGCTACATGTACGTGGTAAACTGATAATAAATTAAACTCTATAGGTAGTGTAGCTTCATGAGAGCTAATTTCTTCTTACATAAGTAGCCGATATCTACGTAAGTTTAATGGTCGTGAGAAGTGCCATAAAGAACTTTTTACAGTTAACGTTTACATTTTGCTGAACTGTTACTAGAATCATGGACAGGTCGCCCGGTGCCGGTGCTCATCGCACCCCCGATGTCCCGCAGTGCATCGCGTGCAAGCGGTTTGTTAAGCTACGACCCGGGGACATCCATAACATGTGCTACACTTGCAGCCTGTGCTGTGAGTCTAATCAGTGTACACTCTGTAGCGATTGGGACCAGGTGGCGTGGTAAGAGCACTGACTCTACTGCGACCGGCACTTTCAGAGAGTGGCCGACTTGGCGTCGAAGAGACGGTTGGATAAACTGTCATCATCTTCTCACTCCTTTCCTTTATCTGGAGGACAGCTATCATCACCCCCGTCCCCAAACCGGGGAAGAGCAGTACCGCCCCCTCCAGCTACCACCCCATCCAGCTACCGCCCCCTTCAGCTACCGCCCCCTCCAGCGGTAGCTGGAGTGGCCCTTACCTGCTGTCTCTGTAAAATTATGGAAAGGATCATTATTTAGAGACTAAACTGGTTCCTTGAGACCAACAGAATCCTCTCCCCTCACCAAAGCAGTTCCAGAAATGTTGCAATACCCTAGACTAGTTAATTACGCTTGACACCGCTATCCAGGAATCCTTTGCAAAAAAAGGAACACCTCATTGCCATCTTTTTCGACCTCGAGAAAGCTTTCAAAACTACTTGGAAATACAGCAGTATCCGCAAACTTTACACCATCGGTTTCAAGAGGCCTCCCCCGATTGCGGGAACCAGATGACAGTTGGGAGAACAGTATCTGGCGCAGCAGTCATTGTGAGTCCATTCTCTGAACATGACCTGCCCAACATAATTCCGTTGAATCAGTAACTACCCCATGCTATGAAAAAGCAGCCTTAAAATCTCTCTTGAAAAGAACAGGCACAAAGGTTTAGATGTATACTTGAGGACTAGTTTTCATTCACTTTGATGAGTTTTGATAGTTTTCACAGCAATTTGCAAAATATTTGCTGTAGTTGTTCCCACTCGCATACTAAAAGCATTACATAACAAAATGGCAATGTCAAAAGTAGCTACTTTCTTTGTAATTGATCAACTTCAACAAAACATCAGTGAGTGAGTGAGTGTTGCTCTCATTGTATAGGCCTACGTTTATATATTTATATATATATATATATATATATATATATTTATATATATATATATATATATATATATATATATATTTATACATACATACATACATACATACATACATATATATATACATACATACATACATACATACATACATACATACATATATACATACATACATACATACATACATACATACATACATACATACATACATACATACATACATACATACATACATACATACATATATATATATATATATATATATGATATTTATAGTATACTGCAACAAGAATGACAGAACTGAATAATTAATTCCAACAGGAAATATAAATTTAGTGACCTTAAGTTTATCTATTGTTAATAAGAATATTGTATTGCTATGTTTTCTTGCTTCTTTCTTTCACACCTTTCCTCCCCTTTTCCTTTACATTTTAAAGATATTTTATGTTCACCTTTTCTTTCTCCCTTTTTGTTTTCTTTTCTCCCAGTTTATTTTCTTTTTTCCCTTTTTCTTTCTAAAGACAATTTTTGGGATCTTTGGATTTTTGGCAAAAATTTCAGGTATCATTGATGCCATAGTCCGTTCTATTTTCTACCCCTGGATGATACATCCAATATTATAAGAGCCTATACCTGCCTATACCTGCCTATATACCTGCCAAAGCAGCTTTACAAAACAGATAGTTATGCTTATTATTAGGACCATGGTAAAAGAGAAGACCCTGGTAAGAGGGGAACCCCTCTTTTGTGAGAGTAAGGGTATGGTAGTGATTGTGAAATGTTAAGAAATGTTCAATTTCTTGTTCAGCATTATTTAACAAGGTTTGTGATTCGTTCTTTTCATAGGAACAACTGATTTTCAACCAGGTATGTGGGTTGGAGTGAAATATGATGAACCATATGGAAAGAATGACGGCAGGTTAGTAAAGGGTTTTAGCTTATTAATCCCAAAGGGAAAATGAATTTGATGATATAATCAGCTAGGACTAGATCAATTTGTAAGTGGGTATTTTGGTGGTGGAAAGTTGGTCATAACTCTGGACACCCCTGTAGGGTCCTTTGTTCAGGTTTTGAGGCACAGTAATAAGTATATTCAAGAAATGATGGGATGGCCTTGTGAACTTGATATTATGCTTTATTTGTTCCTTTTCATTTGCTTGTCAGGAATAAGTACTTCATGAATAAGTGAAGCCAAGTAAAGAAAAGGGTTATAACAGAGAAATTGAATGAACTTTACCATCTCCTACTACACTCAATATTTAATGACTTGAGTGCTAAATTGACACTGAGCATACTATACTGTATGTATGTTTATGTGAAAGAGCATAAAATTCTGGATACAGAAAGTATCGTCATCATAAAAAATCATTTATTTTTCCAAGTTATGATTGGTCAGGGTTTTAAACATTCTTTATGAATGTGAATTTTATGACACATTAAATTGACAGCATTCCAAAATGTTGTCCCCCCCCCCCTTCCCATACAAATGTTGATTGGGGGTGTAATGATGATTTAGAAATTCTTAATCAATACAGCTGTGCTCCTTCAAAAAATTGTTTTAAAACTAGCATTAAAACCATTTTTTGAAGGACCTCCGTCCACTTGATAATTTCAACATGCCTAAAATTTGGTAAAGTTCACCCCCATCCACAATACACCCCGTCCTAATACAATCTATCTCAGAAATCCCAGACCCACTAAGTTTCATCTCCAAATCTCTTCCTCACTTTTATTCAGTATTTGCCATTTGCATTATAGACACTTCAGGGTTATCTACCTTCATTGTTTTCAGTTTTGTTCAGGCTAAGCATGTATATTATTTGAGTTCTTTTCAGTCAAGATTCACATTCCATCCTTTTCCATTCATGCCAAAAACAATTGTTTTGATTTTCTTGATAACCAACTACTAGATCTGATTTTCTTTAGAGTCCAGAAAATGGATTGTTCGGAAATCCTTTCAGGGCATGAATTCATTGTTCAGCACATTCCATTGAAAAGTTTGCACCTGAAGTCTTAACACAGATCTCCTCCAAAAATGTCCCCACCCCTCCATTTGTGCACTTCTCCTGTTGCAATATGTCTCAAATTTTAATCACTTCTTCCGTAAGCAGCAAACACACTCTCACAAAATTTAAATGGAAATCAAATCATCAGTTCTTGAGATATGTTGATGGCAAACAAACAAATGCAGGCAAAAACAATGGATGTACAGAAGAAAATAGAGCTATGCAAATGATGACATCACAAATTTGCATATTTTCGTCAATGATTGGGCCTGAAAATTGAAAAAGCTGTGCAAGTGTCCATTTTTCACCAATCATCTTAGATTTTGTTGCTATTTTGGTTTGTAATTATGATTCTTGCGGATGTTTCACTCACTTATTGCTCCCTTCTCCTCAAGTGGAGATTGAGGCCTTCAGCACAGAGATCCATCTCTTCCTGTCTTGTGCCACTTCACTGACTTGGTTCCTGCTCCCCCATCTGAGCATTTCTCTCTACTTCTCTGCCATTCGCCTCCCAAGTTGTTTTTGGCTGCCTCTTTTTCTTTGCCACCTGGTGTCCAGGACAAAGCTACCCTTTAATTATTGGTGGCATTTTTATGTAAAATATGTCCAATTTCTTTCCATCTTCTCTCACGAATTGTTATTCTTGTACCATCTTTGTCTTTCTATACAAGTCATTATTTGAAATTACTGTTGGCCATTGGACTTTTAATATTTTGCATATGCAGTAGTGGTGGAAAGTATCTATTTTTTTTTATTGTCGCCCTCATTCATTCTCCATTCTCCATGTGCATGATCCATATAGAAGCACAGACATAACATTTGGTTAAAATACTTTTAATTTTGTCCTTAAGCTGTAGTGGTTAGATTTCCAAGTGTTGTTTAAGGTGATGAAAGTGTTTCTAGCCTTGCCAAATCTTCTCCTTATGTCAATCAGTGTTCCGCCATCTTTTACAAAATGGCTCCTAAATGTGTGAATTCATTAACGTCATCCACCTCTTTTCCGCTCACTGAAAAAAGCATCTTGCCTTCTAGCATTAATTCTCATCACCTTTGTCTGCTATTATTCATTGATAGCCCTACATATCCTGCATTGGTTTAAAGTTGTAAAGTTTTGTCCTGTAAATGATCCCATGTGCTTGACAATAAAGCTATGTCATCGGCATAATCTAAATCTTCCAGTAGTGTGCAGAAGTTCCACGTAATGTCATTCCTGTGACCATTGACAGAACGTCGCATTACCCATTCGAATGCAATGATGCACAAGAAGCATGACATGGGACATCCTTGCTTCACACCTATCGCTACATCAAACCAATCTGATGTTACACCTTCATACAGGGCTGCGGATGTACTTCCATCGTACCACTGCTTTATAATGATGGTAATCTTTTGTGGTACACCATAGTGGCTCAATATATCCCACAGTTTTGCTCTGTCAATACTCTCAAAGGCCTTTTAAATCAAATTTATGTATAAGCTAGATTTCTATTCTATACACTGTTCTAAAATGTTTCTGAGGATGACTATCTGTTCGCTAGTGCCCCTTCCTTGCCTGAACCCTCTTTGCTCAGGTCTAAGTATCCTGTCAACTGCATCCTTCATTTGTCAATAATGATGCGTCCCATGATCTTGCTAGCTGTTGGTAGTAGTGAGATGCCTCTGGAATTATCGCATATCCTAAGATCACCCTTCTTTGGTATTATTGTAATAAGGCTTTTCTTCCAGTCATTAGGCACTGTTTCCTCTGACCATATTTGATTAGTAAAACATTCTGTGTAGTTCATTTACTGCTGTTGCATCAATGACCATCCACATCTCAGCTACAATGTTATCTACACCTGCAACTCTGTTGGTTTTCATGCTTTTAGTTGCGTTCATGATTTCACCTCTAGTGACTGATTCCATGTTAAAACCTGCTAATGCATGATTTCATCTCTAGTGACTGATTCCATGTTGATGCCTGCTAATTCATGTTCTGCTGGTGCCATTTCTTGTTGTAGACCTTCATTTTCCTTCATATCATTACTGATATTTAAAACAGCGTGAAAGTGCTCTTGCCACCTTTCTCTAATTTTCTCCTCCACTGTTAGGACTTCTCCATCTTTGTCTTTGAGATTTCTTGCTTTATCACATTTGCCGCTTAATTTCTTGGTTATTTTATATACTGTGCTCATCTCATTACGTTTTGCTGCAGCTTCAGCTTCTTTTGCCAAGCATCCTTCTTTTATCTGCTTTTGCTCTCCATTTGACTTCTCTATCCTTTACCACATATTCTTCTCTTTTGATTTGCTTCAATCTTATAGATTTGACATTGATAATTGGCTCCTTTATTCACCCACGTTCTTCACTAAACAGTGTTTCCCTCCTTTTCTGTAACCCAGGATGTCCTTTGCTGTGGCCTGGTGACCTTCACGTAGATGTTTCCAACTATCTTCAATGCGTTCATTAATATTTCTTTGTGTCTGAAATCTTTGTGATATCTTTCGCCAATTCCTGACACTTGAGTTGTTCGCCTTCATAAATATCACAAACCCGTTTGCCTTTCTTTCTTCCCAGTAGCTTCAGCCTTATCTTTGCAACAACCAGTTCATGATTACTTCCCATTTCAGCAATATGTCAACTTCGTGTATCGCATTGTAACCTGTACTTTCCATTTATGGTTATGTGGTCTGTTTGGTTTCTGTCTTCCATTAGGCGAGGTCCAGGTGTACTTATGTATTTCTTTGTGTTTGAATAATGTTCCACCTATCACAAGATCATGCATCCCACAGAAATCTACAAATAGCTCACCAATTTCATTTATTTGGCCAGTTCCTTCTTTACCCATGATTTTTCTCTTCCTAAATTGTCTATACTGACTTTGGCCTTAGCATCTCCCATCAAAATTAGTACATCATGTTTTGGGACTGTTTCGACTCCTCTTCTTAGCTGTTCATAGAATGCTTCTTTTGTTTTTGTCTCTGCTTCAATGGTGGGTGCATATATTTGTATTACAGTTACATTTGTGTATGTTTGCTGGTAAATCTGGCCCTTATTATTCTTTCATTAATTGGCTTCCAATCAATCAGGCTGCTGTTAACTTCTTAGCTTATTAATATTGCAACTCGTCTTCCATGTCTGTCTTGGTTTTCTAAATACAGGAGTAGTTCTCCTGTTGTTTGTAATTTTCCTCGCCCTGGTTCATCTCAATTCGCTTACTCGGAGAATTTTCAGTCCATGTTGTCTCATTTCTTCTGTTAGCATTTCTGTTTTGCCTGTTTCATACAAAGTTCTCACATTCCAACAGCCTATGAGACACTTCTCTCTCTTGTTTCAATAACTTCTGTTCTTTTCCTTCTTGGCTTTGAGCTGCAACTTCTGCCTTCTATCAAGGTGATGGCTTCCAAATGGCTTCCACCATGACCCATCATACAGTGATCTTCAGTACCCAATGCAGGAAAGGCGATTATGGACATGCAGTCTGACACAAAATGCTGCATCTACATACAGCTTGAGTAGTGAAGGTTAAAAATAAGATTGAGAGGGTATGATAAGCATGCAGGAAATGAAACAAAAAAAACAATCATGAAATGAAATGGAAAGCAGTGAAAAAGATCAGCAGGCAAGCTGGAATTGTGCATCTACACAACATTACTAACCTATTGTAATTTGTAATTATGATTCTTGCCGATGTAAATAATGAATAAAAAGATATCTTTTATTATAAACACTACACAATATAGCCCTTTGATTAATGTTATTAGCAAAACAGAAGGTATAGGTATATTCATTTAAAGGAAAGGTATCGTCCCATAGATACATTCAGAAGTGAACGCCACCATGCTGGTGATGTCACTTCCGGTTTTCAACTTTCCTTATTGATTGTGAGAAATCTGTGATGGTATCATTAATACGCGTAGGCCCCTATGTTCGGTCCGGCGGATGTGTGATTGATAACATTGCATATTTGTTGCGATCAATAGGCAAAATTGACAACTGGAAGTGACGTTACCAGTACGGGGGCGCTTACTTCTGAATGTATTTATAGGACGATAGCTTCCTTTAATGTATCTACATCAAATTAGGATTCACAGAGCACTGAAAATGATCTACACTTGAGAATAATACATAATAAAGGTTTGAAACAGTTTCTACTTTTCATGTAGTAAACCCAAAGAGCCCCTTTGTGTCATTCTAAGCAGGTTTGTTCAATGACGGTAAAGCGGTTTTAGGCAATGATTTAAACATGGCAGTTAAAACCAGCTTTTACATCAATCCCTGAGTAAAATGTAGGTGAAGGTTGTGATTTACAGCGTAAATTGGTTTGATATTAACTCTCCAGGTTAAATGTTGGACAAGTCATGATGTAGGTCATCAAATACTGCTCTGACACAAAAGAGGCCGCTTTGTTAAAGCTGTCAAGTTTGTTTGCATATGATGTTGATGAACGGTTAAATATGATAGCGGGGGGCTGCCTGTGGGGTACCACAGGTCTGGCATGTAAGATTGTTCATTTGTGCAAGCTCTTGGGTATTTGTTTGGATGAATAGCTTTGTAGCGCAGTCATGTATGTGATTTAAGACAGTTGAAAACTTTTTAATTTCATACTGGAGGTGCTGTGATAAATGAGGAACAAAGGTCAATTGTACTTTGTATTGTCTACATGCAATGTTTAGAGAGTAATTACCTCTATGACAACAAGCTATGTCCTGGTTTATATGGTTTTAATGGCTGTTTGTTTGTTCCTGGTTTGTATTAATATCAGGAACCATGAAATGTAAGTGAGACACTGAACACATGCCAGTGGGGAGACATGACCCCTTATTCAAAAATGTACTTAATTTTTAAAATTTTACTGAACAGTGGAGGGGACATGTCACCCACCCCACCCCCCAGTCCACCCCTGGAATTACGATTCTGAAACATACCAACCACAGTAATTTCCAGCAAACCTACAGCAAACTTCCTTGTCCACCAATCACCTGAAAATTATATCTCAGAGGTAGAAAAGTCATAGAAACATGATGGCTCTGGAGTCTCTTGTTCTATATTGTTTTTCTATACATAATTGGAAAATCAAAAGAACCTCAATTATAATGGTTTGTTCTGTATGTAATTGATTGAACCAAAATTATATTTCTATTTTTCCATAATGGTGAGGTCCACGGATATTTATAACAACTTGTGATGGACAAATTTAAAGAAAATGCCAATGAAGCTTGAGAAGTTCATTACTGCAGTATATTGCAGGCACGTGAAACTTTGACTATTGAGACTTCAGCTATTTAGCTGATTGCAGCTAATTTCACCTATTTTCTGCATAATTGACAATACTTAGCTATTTTGATGAGAAAATTGATCAATTTCAGCTACTTTTATAAATCATCACTCACATGTTTGATATTGAAAGAAACTTCTTTCTTAAGTCATTCATACCATGAATATATTTCATTTCTATTGCAGTGTCAAAGGGAAAAAGTATTTCTCATGTGAACCAAAGTATGGTGCATTTGTGAGACCGCAGTACATAAAAACTGGTGACTTTCCTGTGGAGTTAGCGGAAGAAATAGATGAAATGTGAAAACGTTTGCCCTTCCCAGCAAAATACAACTTGCAAGCTACTAATTGTGCCATCTCTATGTAGACTTTGTGATGAAAAGTTTCAAACTATTCAAGCATGCCTTTGTCGTTGTAAGTAAAACTTGACAAGCATCTGTACATTTAAAGACTGCATTCATTCCATTTGCAATAATGAAACTGGAAACTTTTTTTTTTTTTTAAATGCCTGCTTTAACTTTCAGAATAGGTTTATAACTCAGCCAGAATGGTGCATTATGGTTGATTAAGTAACTTGAAGGATTAGTTCAGGGGTCAGGCAAGTTTATCTTATATGAAAGACGACTTCAAAACAAACAAAATAGTGAAGGAAACATTCAAAAATCTTATTCCGTTAACGAGATATCTAAGTTTAAAGTTTGTTATCATTTGTGTAGAAATGACTGAAATCAGACTAGTTGTCATGTCATAGCCTCAGATTCCTCAAAGTCTTTATGTATTCTATCATATTTTTTTTTTTTTGTTAGTAGTAAAATTGAATCTAGGAAGGGTATTTCTAATTTACCACCTAAAGAAAATTAAGAGTAAAATAATTTAAATAGTGAAAAAATTGAAAAATACTTCCTTTAATATACATTAACAATTGTTAAGAATGTGAAGATGGTGAAGATGAAGACGCCAACACTTCATAGTAGACTAAGCACGCCAGTCATTTTTACACAGATTAGATAGAGTTTTAAACTGAATATCTCCTTAACAGAATAATATTTTGGAATACTTTCTTCACCATTTTGTTTCTTTTGAAGTCCTCTTTCAAATAAAATAGACATGCTTGATCACTGAACTAATCCTTTAAAGAAAAGTTACTATGTAAAAAAAGAACTTACTTGCTATGCATTAGTCAGGGTATGGAAATTTTTCCCATTGACCAAACAAGTTGCTTTTTCTTTATTTAAGTATGCATAGGTTGACTTCAAAGGCTTGTCATATGTGATGGACACAGTTTTTCTATCTTGCATAGTGATGATATATTGTTAGTGTGATTTTATAACTCCTCAAGTGTAAATGTGATAATGATTGCATGTGATTTTTCCCAGTCACTTTTTCATGTCCGAAATAATTTTGGCACATTTAACACCAAGTGTTGCGGTGCCGTTAAACGGGGATTTACAGGGAATGTAGCCTATGCTTAAAAATTATCATGAAGTCAGAGTTGTATATGTGTGTGTGTATGCATGGGAACTGTCATCAATTAATAAAATCATATACAGTATAATACAGTCATAAGGAAATTTTGTGGCATTGACTGGAATCATAGAATGCTCTTTCACAACATCAGGTTTAGCCAGGTGTGTGTTGTATAGATAAATCCACTAGGAGCTGATTCAGATGCTTCCAACTTGCAATCATAAATATGCGCAGGATGGTAGAAATGAACTCCTAACCCTTTTAATGTGGGGGGGGGGGGAAGGGAGGGGGGCGGGGAACCTGTGATTTACTCCCCTCTTGTGTTTCTTCTATAGGATGGACATTAATGAGTTCATTGCTTAACCCAAATTGTTTTATAGCCTCAGAAAATCTTAATCCATTGTGCATTCTTAACCAACCTTTTGGCCTCATGTGGGATTCCTTAATTAGTTTTTAACAGAAATCAAACCAAACAATTAAACGAGGATGAAGTTCATTTTACAGTCATTTGGTGTTAAGGGTAATAACACAAATGTCTCCCCTTATCTCTGTTGTGGATTTAACGCATCATCTCCTGGGTCTTGAAAGAGGTAGGCTAAATTGCCAACTGATATCAATGTGTAAAGAATTTTGAGTATGTTTCCTTGTTGAAGTAGGGCTAGTAAAACAAAAGGTAAACTATTTGAACAGAGTGTAGATAACGAGATCTGATTGATGTAGGAAGCATCAACGTAGAGCGACTTATAGGCAAGATTGATTGATTTGTCATCAATTACTGAGGACAGCCATGGGTCTCCTTGTTATGGCAAAGATCATCATTTAGTTTGGAGATAAGTATGTTATCTGTTAATGTTTGTAGAAATAAACATTAATGGAATATTAATGGGGAGGAAATGTTAGATAAGATAATATTAATTTCATTCACACACTGACCCATATTAAGGGAGAACACAAGCTTTGCTTTCATATTGCAATCAGAATCTGCCATGTAAAGGGTGTACCAGATTCATGCCCATAAGCAGTGCTGAGTTGAAAGGGTCATTCCCCAATGAAATAGAAACATCAGAGGGGTTTAACAGTCTTGCTAGTTATGAAATGTTAATCATTTTCTCATATTTTAAGCTTATCGTTGTTAATGGAGATTGTAGTTTCTAAAAATCTAATTAATAACTTGCAAGACTTAATGTTTGTTGGAACAATTTTTGAATCTTAATGATTGATGATGGTTTGAAAACATAATATCTTTAAAAGCTGTTGGAAATGACTTAGTTCAACCTTTGAGGAAGTTTGTATTGAAATAAATGAAATCACATCATTTTGGACTACCCTCATTTAATATCCTTAAAAGTAATTCTCATATAACAATTGAATGAAAATTTATAACTAGCAGATCAAAAAAATAAAAGTTTATACTAAAACAACAAATAACTAATGGTTTCACAATCAAGTTCATCATATTTCAATGCTTAAATGTAAAATGTTGGTTTATTTGTTCATGAATATTGGCATTTTTCTGTCAAGGCTGTTATACACAGATCGCGACGATTTTTTATACAAAATTGAATAAAACAAAGAAAAAGAAACATTTTGACCTTTTGTTTTAGAGAAGCATCGTCATCGCATGGCTTTTCAGATGATAACTGATAATTGATTGAAAGGGCCTTTCTACGCCCATTAAAGCAAAATTTGTGTCGCGACAAAAAATCGCGCCCCACTAAAGCGAATTTTTCCACAGTTTTAACAAACAAACATTTCTAGCAAATTTTCCAGTATCATCAAAAGCCTCCATTGTAAACTTCGTCATGTGTAAGCAAAAAGTCAAAGCATCTTATGATATTTGTTTCCTATATGATTATCTAAAAAATCGCTTGCTGCATCGCGTTCGGTGTGTTACGGCCTTTACTATCTTAAATCTTTGAAGTGTATTTTTATGCATGGGTTTCTCATCCACAATGTCAATAGTTGTCACTATTTTATCTTCAATGGAATGGATAGTTTGTAAAGCTTAATTTTACACTTGAAAGGCGTGTAGTCTGAAGCCAGACGGCCATAATATGTAACTCAACTATGAATGTTTGAATTCCGTTATCATTGTATCATTACCTTCATATTTAAACATGTAGAAATCATTTTGTTTTAAGAGAAGCAATCAGGAACATTAATAATATTGAGCATTGTTCTTCAAAATTTGTTAAAGGAGATATAAAGAAACCTATAAGCATTAAAGTGTTTGATGTCAGAAAATTTTTCCAAGAGTAGTTTTATACCTCAGTTATTCACAGAGGAACTATTCCATTACTTGTTGAAAGCATGCAATTGGATTGGGAAAATGGTCTGTTGCTTGTAATTGTCAGTGAACTTTTTTTGTTGTGGATATCCCTCTTAAGGAAAAGGGAGTGAGGTTTGTTGTACATATTTACAGTTGTGTTATTCACTGTTAGCTAACTGCTGTGTGCTCTGTTTTGTTGTAATTGATTAATTTAAGAAAGGAAAAAAACAAAAATTTGCATTTAAATGTTAAATGAGCACGAGAGCGAAATGTGAGGGCGGCTCATTTTTGCAAATTTCACAGATATGTTATTCACAACTGATCAATAAACTTCATGCCTCCTTAGCCCACAGAGGGCAAAGGTCACTTGAAAATTTATATTAACCTGAAAATTACTATGCCGTTGCGTGCTAGATAATCATTCAATTATTTGGGGAAATAAAAATACGCCCTCATTTTTCGCTCTAGTGCTTCTTCAATTTAGTGAGCTTCAGAATATCTTATTTTAGTTTAGAATGATTCTTTCTCAAATTGAATATCAGTGGGGTTTGATTTCCAGTACTGATATCTATTTGTCTGGTCATCAGGACTGTTTTGTGTTTGTCTGTATTCTGTTTACACAGTCTTATTTTTTAACTGTAGTAGCTTTTACTGTTTTGTTTGGACAAAGTCAAAAGTAGCAACTCTGATTGAAATGCATGATAGTACAGCTACAATTCTGTAGCAGTCTCTTAATTTGGAATTATTCTAGTCAATGAAACTATAATTTGATGTTACCTTATAGGTGAAGAATTTATTTAATTGATAATATTAACATTGATTCTAAACAGTTCTGGGAGGATTTGTTTCCCCTGATGGGGTCAATTAACCATTCTAGTTATGGAAATAGGCCACGCCTAGACCCCTAGCTTGATTTTAAAAGGGGCAGGGTGCTAGACTTGTTGAGGGGCACATTAATGCGCACGAAGTGCTGTGTCTTTTCGGCGTGGAGTCCAGGGGCCCCATAACCCTTACTCAAGCAGCCTTTTTTTTAAACGCTCGAGAGGCGGAGCCAAAAATGGGGCACCCAAAACGGTGATACTATCGCCGCGTGGTAGAGTAAGGGTTAATCAAGGGCTGATTATTGAAGGGTCCTCTGTCTTCCAAGCAGCAGAGTTGGGCCCGTTCCGCTCCAGTGACCAGCCTGGGCCGCCCACCGGGACATGCTGCCTATATTTTCGAGTTGGCGCATTTGTCGCGGATTGATTAACCCTTACTCTATCAGCACTCTTTGAAAATGCGCTCGGGAGGCGGAGCCAAAGATGTGGCCCCAAAACTGCTATAATATTGCCGTGTGTTAGAGTAAGGGTTAAGGCTCAATGGTTAAGAAGTTCTGTAATTTCAGCTATAATCGTACTGTACCTCCATCACCCCCTCCCCAGCCTCATGGAAATAAAAGCCTGGGACATACCAACCACTGTAATTTCCAACAAACCTACAGCATTTAATTTACATTGTATGATAATGTATTTGATTTTTCTACATAAATAAATGTCTAAAATAGATTAAAAAGTCTTGGTGCTTATCTTTGGTAGGTGTAGAGATGGGTCTATATTAAGTTAAAAGCTAATTCCATCGAGCCATTAGGCTCATAGAGCCGGTGCTTATCTCCGGTTTCCACGGCGCAAGCGGATGAAACACGACTCCCCCCTGGCCAGTTCATCACAGATTAAGTCCCCAGCAGTGCTGGTACTCATTTTGCAGCTGAGTGGACTGAAGCAAGTAGAGTAAAGTGTCTTGCTCAAAGACACAATGCAGCGCTCATGACGGGAATCGAACCCGCTATTTTTCAAATACAAGCATGACTCCTTAACCACTGAGCTACTGTCCTAATATTAAGTTAAAGGACTATGATTACCTTCAGGAAGAAATTGCTTAAATATCTTTAAAAATGAACTTTGGAGAAAAACTTCCAAAACAGAAACTAAATTATAAGGCTCAATTTTGAAAAAAAAAAGTCATTTCAATGGATAACTCTGCCTTGTTTTATAGTGTAATCAATAGGAAGGTTCTTGAGTGTATGTTGTTTGTGGAAACTGCACCATATCTTTGCATGGAAACATCATACCCAGAGACCCTCATGACCCGTTTTAGGTCCTGATGAAGAAAACATTGAACATGAAGATTGTAGAGAGCCTTACTCTACTAATGTTTTGTCTTATATTTGCATAAATTTGAATAAAGTCCAAACTTTCATCAGTCATATCTGGGAAGGTAAGGAAGTTTTTGGAAGATTTAATACTGTTATACATTTTTGCATGGCTTACAATATAAACAATAAATCAAGCTTTAATTTGTATAGATGTACCCGTGTTTTGATATTAAAAATGTGTATCGTAAATGTCTAATGTTCAAGAGAACTCTCGGCATGTGAAACTTTGCGGATATACTGCAAGATGAACGAAAAGCAAAGATGAATATTTGATGCAGATTCTAAGCCATTTTCAGTTTACAGAACTACCATGAAGTAAGTAGTTAAACAATACTACTAATGGGAATATGGTTTTGCTGCATCTCTCAGATGTAAAATGCCAGGTTACATTTAAAGGATTACTTCAGGGGTGAAGCAAGTCTATATTATATAAAAGAGGACTTCAAAAGAAACAAGAAAAGGTTCAAAAATTTTATTCCATTACAGAGATTTGTAAGTTTAAAATTTCATTTGTGTAGAAACGACTGAAATCAGACTAGTTGTGATAGCATAGCCTCAGATTCCTGAAAGTCTTTATGTATTCTGTATTATTTTGTGGCATAAAAACCATTGGATAATATACCACCTGAAGAAAGTTTGAGGAAAAATCATTTGAATGGTGAAAAAATTGAATAATTTTTTTTTTTAAATAAAGTATCCAACTTTCCATAGTAGACTTACTACACCAGTCATTTCTACACAGATAAGACAGAGCTATAAACTTGAATATCTCCTTAACGGAATAAGATTTTTGTATGCTTTCTTCACCATGTTGTTTCTTTTGAAGTCCTTTTTCATAAAAGATGGACATGAATGACCAATGAACTAATCCTTTAAATGCATTTACTCTGTTGCAGCTGTGCTCGTTGTACTTTTCTACCCGACAATATTTCTAACAATGTTTTTTGTTTGAATTCCATTTATTTTGAGCTAGGAACAGCCAATAGGCTTCACTGTGTTTCAGGTGGGATTGCATTGTCCATAAAGTAACTGTAGTTCTTGCTGCATATCATAAGAGTCCTGTAGAATTCACAAGAAGACATCCGTGTCAAGAAGCTGTGCTCGTAGCTGCTCGTATTTCAAGGTTGCGTCTCGTGTTAGTTTATGACCAGCTTCCAGGCTTGACTTGTATTCTGTTGAAATGGACAAGAAGATTCGTCTCATACATTTTATACATAAAGGAGTTCAGCGGTCAAGTAAGTTGATCTTATATGAAAGATGAATTTAAAAGAAACAAAATAGTGCAAAAAGCATTTCTAAATCTTATGCTGTTAATGAGATATTCAAGTTTTAAGCTCATGTATCTGTGTAGAAATGACTGGTGTAGTAAGTCTACTTTGGAAGCTTAAGTTCCTCATCCACATTTCTTAACAATTGCTAATGAATTTTAGAGATTTTTTTTTTGGTACTATTTGAATTATTTTTCCTTGAACTTTCTTCAGGTTGTAAATTATAATTACCCTTACTAGGGTCAGTTTTACTACTTTCCTGAAATATCCAATTGTTTTTAAGCCACAAATCAAAATATGAAAGAATAATGGCTTTTAAGGAATCTCGTCATAACTAGTCTGATTTCAGTCGTTTCTACACAAATGATACCAAACTTTAAACTTAAATCTCTTCTTAATTGAAGGAGATTTTTGAATGCTTTTTTTATCATTTTGTTTCTTTTGAAGATCTCTTTGGATGGACTTGCTTGACCCCTGAACTTAGCCTTTAGCTTGAAAAGCAGTCACTTTCAACACTGGTAAGCCCTGGTGCAGATTTCCCTTCCCCCATTCTCCCATTGACCAAATATTCAACCCTGAATAACGTCTTGATTTTGAGGTATTGTGACTTAGTCATTATTCTGACAGTCTGTGCCTACAAAATACTTTTCTCATCATGATAACGAGAAAGGCATGCATTTTATCTACATGTATTAGAAGCGGTAAGGTTTCTTCTCCAGAGGTCACTAGATTCCAGGCCCTATCCAATGCGCATCCCTTCTAGTAATGGCTGTCTTGCCTCCCTGTCAATGTTTGTATGGTCAAGTTTCCCTGGTGTAGAGGAAATATAGCCCACAAACAGGCTTTTTTGCAATTTAAAACATACCTTTGTGAAGAAGCAAGCAGAAACATTTTTCATTAAATGGACAATCTCTGTTGTTTGTTTAATTTTTCACAGTAAAGGTGAAAATTTCCTGAACACTTCCTTTGTTTTTCATACTTTTGATGTCCCTCGAATATGATAGCCATGAGCCAAACTGAACCAAAAGCTATTTTCTAAGCATTTTTTGTCAGTTTATTTTAGGAAATAACAGTCCTCATTTTTTCGGTAAGCATATTTCTCTGTAATGAACATGTTTTTTCCACAGAGATAATCTTCACTACTGAACTTATTATTGCTGCGTATGGTTTGTTTTCCCATCATCCTTCAAATTATACAACATTTCCATGGTAACATACCTTTCACAATTCCACCAAGGATTGGAAGCACCTCCTGTCTGATCTGAATAATAAGGGTCATCGGTGTTTCTACTTTCTCTTGTCGCAAACGCTCTTGTATGACTTTCATGTGTCCAGCATACTGAAAAGCAAGTGAACAAAATAGCAAAAGACTGTAGTTTGATTGGAAATGATATCCAGTGATTTGACTTTGGGGGCAGGGGACCCTTATGCTTTGAGAAAGATTGGACAAATTGGCAGGAACTTCGTCAAAATGCAAAACATTTTTGTGAATCATGGTATTGGATAACTATGCATGATACCACCCATTTGGCCTTTCCCCCTCCCCTCTCCCCAGTGACATCATCAGCTGATGCATGACGGGATGTGTTGATTGTCTAGTAAACAATATTTTGATGAAAAACCATAATCTGGTCAAATGAGTACTCTCTAAAGAGGACACCATCACTTCAGGACCATAAAAGTGGTCATTGTTGCTAAGGTTATTGACGAGAACTTACTTCCCATGTTATTCCCATCTTAAGGGCACCAATCATCAGTGGCATAACTAAAGGTGTGACGGGGATTTCCCCCACCCCATCCGCACCCTGGCCACGAATTTCCCAAAACTCGGAAAATTTGTGCAGATTCTAATTTGCAAAATAGAAACTCGGTATGTTTTTTTTGGTAATCCTAATGAAAGCAATCTGTCCTGTTCAGTTCTACCAGTCATGGGAAAAGGATCACAAATTTGCGAAAGCCGAATTTCTAAATTAAATCTAGAGTTACCACATTTCTTACTTTTTCTTCAAATTTCCGAAGTTTTTGTTCATAATATCTGATTTTTTTCTAAAAAATCAATGAAGTTTGTGCTCAATATATCCAATATTTTCCTCAATTTGTTTTTATTTTTCTGTTTTTGCTCCATTTATCCTAATTTTTCTCAAAATTGTTGGTAACGGTGGGAGGGGAAGGGGGGCTAGATTGAATTCTAATTTTTTTTTATGGTTTTGCCCCCTGCAAAAAAAAGTGTTGCTACGCCACCACCAATCATCACACATGCAACAGGAGTAGGAAAGACCATATTACGGTTGGGGGAAAGGACCCAATTACCCCCAATAAAAGTTAAAAAAACCTACAAAATCTACAAATTTATCCTTAAAGGGAATAAGGGCGTTAAGTTATTTGTTAATATGCGTTGCAAAAACAAGAATTGATTTCATTGAGAGTTCCTGACAATGTGACACATGCTGAACTGGGAAAAAGTAAGTAGCATGTACCACCACGCTTCACCTTTTCAAACAAACCCAGATTGGTAGTATCATTTGTCATCTTTTTCCACTTCTTCAATCCGTGCATGAGAGTCACCATTGTTGCCATGGTACCTAGAGATCGAAGAGATCGTCAGAATTAGTTATTTTAGATGCATTGGTAGATTGGGTATTTTACATCCTTTTCTTAAACAGCTAAGTTTATATAGAGGTGTTCATGGCCATTTGTTAAACCAGTTGTGAAGCACTGATAATTGATGACCCATCGGGAATCGTACCTGGAACATCTACCTTGCCAAGCTGTTGCTATGACCGCCAGATCACGGAGATCTTTGGATAACATGAAATGGAATTACAGGGGGGCGGGTAAGTTGCACACGTGTAACAATCACAAAAATGAGGATCATATCGAAATATATTTTCCATTAAAATTGTTTTAGCTTGCAGTTTCACAATTGCATCAAACTGTCCTTATGATTATGCAATATACAGATATAAGACATGAAACCGTGACAGTGTCAGTCGTTATTGAAGGGGCCACGTTGGATTGATAATAAAGTAATCAACTCACCCATAATCTTATGTTCTCCATCTTTAGTAGTTACCTAAAGAATGGAAGGAGAGGCAACAATTGCTGCCATAAGTTTCTATATATGAAAAAATTATTTAGCTTGAAATTGTATTCAACTAACAAATGGCAAATTTTCAAATGATTCATTTTTTTCTGCTACTTTCATGAATTCTTCTCATTCTAGTTGCATCGTTTCCTACCATTTTACAAACAAGTCTCCCGGGCAATTACAATTTTGGCCACCTAATAAATGAAGGTCTAATGTATTGATTTTGGAGTCTGATCCAATTTTCAGGAAATTTCCTTCATTTTCGTAAAATTTTAAAGAAGTTATCTTTAATTTTTAGAAATGTTATTCAATTTTCGAAAGGTTTCATTCAATTTTTGGCAAATCTTCACTTTTTGTAAAATTTCCTTCATTTTCATAAAATTGACTTCAATTTTCGGTAAATTTCCTTCATTTTCGTAAAATTTTCAAGAAGTTTTTTTCAATTTACAACAAATCTCATCAGTTTACATAAAATTTCCTTCATTTTATAAAAATTTGCTTCAATTTTTGGAAACTTTCTTTAACTTTCATTGAGAGCTTCAATTTTTGTGAAATTTCTTTCAAGTTTGGGAAATTTTCAAGAAGTTTTCTTCTAATTTTTCAGAAATTTTCGGAGGTTTTCTTCAATTTTTGAAAAGTTTTTTCAAGTTTTCGGCAAATCTCCTTCAGTCTGTCACTTTTCACCAAATTTCCTTCTTTTTTGTGAAATTTGCTTCAAATGTCATGAAATTTTCTTCAATTTTTGGGATATGTTGCCAAATTTGACCAAAATTGCCAATCATTTTTAAACTCTCCTTTTAGGCCCGGCTACAATGATAGTTTTTGGACTGATAAGAGATTCATATATTTTTGGTTTGTTAGGACAAAAATAAAATCCGGCCCCAATGTCAAGTATCTTCCTACGCCGCTGGTAAGATGACATGTATTTATTTTCCATGTTTCATAACCAAATAAACGATGTAGCAGTATCACGGTGAAATTAATCTTCCTTTTTTCTTTTTCTTTTTTGACGGGGAGGGGAGGGGGGGGGGTAACTTAAAAAGGAACCGAAGAGATTCATTATTTACCAATTCACTGATTTTGCATTTCCGTTTTTCAGATCAATTGTTTAAAAAGTGCGTGCGCCCACCATTTGACCCCCCCCCCCCGCACTTAACCCCCAACTTCAAATACTGCTCCGCTGCCCCTTGAAATGTAATTATTTATACAACTATTTGCGCACAGAAAACATCAAATACAACGCATTTTATACCTCATTTCTGCACTAGTCAGATATTACTTTATTTCATTAAAAATCACTTCTTCATATAGTTTCTCACGCACAGCAACCTTTGTCTATGATCAGAATGTCTTGACATAATTTAACGAGAGAATCTTGTGTCAAGAAAATTGCTTGACCCACCGCCGGCAATTCTGTTATATATATCAGTCATGTGAGACTTAGCTATTTAGCTGATTGCAGTTATTTTCAAGCTAATTTCACCTATTTTTGCATAATTGACAATACTTAAATATTTTAATGAAAAAATTGATCAATTTCAGCATGTGAGACTTTAGCTAGCTGATTGCAGCTATTTTCCAAGCTAATTTTACCTTATTTTCTGCATAATTAACAATACTTAACTATTTTGATGAAAAAATTGATCAATTTTAGCTACTTTTATAAATCCTCATCCACATGCTTGATTTATAGTAACGTCACTTCCACGCCAGTTAATGATTAACTTGTCAACATATGTGCTAGTATTTAGACCAATCAAAAGCATTCAATTGTCTATGTGTATTTCTGTCCACGTTAGCATGATTACTGGCCATTAAGATGAGATATAGTGTTCCTTTTAAAGTTAAAAGCGCACTTACTCGCTCCTTAGGCCCTGCTGTTACCAGTTTCTCCCATGTATCATGTTTTTCTGTGTCTGAAAAAATAAATTCTTCTACAAGCATATATGATGAACAAGATGGCAATAAGGTTGCTGACCTTATCGCCTCTGCCACATAATTTGTGAAATGATCAAATGTGTTTCCAGGAAACATGACATCAAATGTATCATTTCACATCATTATTTAACCTCTGACCTTTAAATGACATGTCCCATTATGTGCAAGACACAACACTACATCACCTTCAACCCACCAAGTAACATTACCCACCAAGTTCCAACCCAATATTACTTAAGGTTTTCTAGGAAACGCGACACAAAATGTACTATTCTAATCAATTATTTGACCTCTGACATTTGACCTATTAGGTGGTTTATCCTGTTATATGTGGGAAATAAGCTTGCATCACCCTCCATTAACCACCAAGTAACAATTAAACTCAAACCAACCAACCAATAGCAATGTTTTTCCAACAAAATGCAACAACATTTACCTTTATTATTTGACCTCTGACCTTTTACCTTTAAACGACATGTCACATTTCTCCCAAGACACATCTTTTTAACAACCCACCAAGTTACAACCCAATCAGCTTTGTGGTATTCACATAAGATGCGACCAACTAAAATGTACCATTTTAAGTCAATAATTTAACCTCTGACCTTTAAATGTCCCATTTAGTGCGGGAAACAACTCTCTCATCCCCTTCCACCAATCCAGCAAGTACCAATCCAATATCACTTATTGTTATTCCAGGAAGCACAGTATAACTTACCATTACTAAATCAATTATTTCACCTCTGACCTTTGACCGTTAAATGACAGATCCCATTATATGTGGGACATAACCCTGTATCACCCTCCAACAACCTACTAATTAACCAACTCTAGACACCAACCCATCATGGATTAATAAAATGGCAATTACGTTTTTCCAACGAAATGCAGCACAAAATGTACCATTGTTATTTTACCTTTGACCTTTAAGCGACATGTCACATGTTTTCCGAAGTAAAACTTTACATCATTCTTCATAAACTCACCAAGAAGCAACCCAATTGCACTTATGGTTATTCCATAACATTCCACCGAGAAAAATGTACCATTTTAAATAAACTATATGACCTTTGACCTTTAAAGTAAGATGTCCCATTTTGTTCGGGACATAACCCTATATCACCTTCCACTATCCTACCAAGTACCAACCTAAAATCGCTTACTGTTATTCCAGAAAGCACGACATAAATTTACCATTTTAATCCATTATTTGACCTCTGACCTTTGGGGTACATGATCCAACTTGTGTAGGACGTAAGATCATATCATCTTACACCCTCCCACTAAGTTTCAACTTGAAAGCTCTAATTTAATGCTACTTCCGATATTTTATATTTCTGCCTGAGTAAATGCCAAGTATTATGTCAGCATCATGATGCTGAGTCGAAATTCTGATATTTAGACGATTCGGGCATGATTGAAATGCATCTCTGACTGTCTGATTTAAATAGTAGGCTACATCCGACATTTTACATCTCTGCCCGACTAATTGTCCAAGCTGCCAAATTTAGGTTGTCAGGATCATGCTGAGTCGGTGGTCGGGAGGACATGATTCTGATATCGAGCCGAGTCAGAGTACATCGGACAATATACATCTCTGTCGGACTAAGATTGGTGTTTGGCCAACTAGAGAGGTAGGAGGAAGGGAGGGGGGGTTGTACGGCCACGAAGGTAACAAAACAACTATGACATTTTCCAGGAACATTTTCAGAAGTATTTTGTCTTCTTGCGAAGAAACAAAAAATCAAAGGTATAACCATATCAATTTTCCCCCATTTTTTCAATAACGGGTTTTTTGCCCGACGAAATAGTCAAAATTCGAAATGCCTTATACGAATAATTTTTCTATGCTACGTCCCTTGATAAAATAAAGCCCCATTTATCCATGCCGTTAAACCCAATAAAGGCACTTAAAATAAAATTGAGGCTATATAGTTTGCAGGTTTAAGCAATTGAGTTATTACCTTTTTCCACGATGTCGTTGTTCTGTCCATCCACCGGAGCTCCAGCCTTATCGCTGCCTGTCTGTAAGCGCTTCATGAAATTCAGCAATTTATTGGGGTCACTTTCAGCCTCTAGTTTGTCGTCCTCACTGTATGATAACAATAAGACTGAGAGGCTTTTACTGTTATTTTACTATCTTCTGTCTTTTTCATATGTTGTATAATCATGTATGCACAGGAGCAGGGACCCGGAAATGGAGGGGCGGGGCGATTTCCCATCCTGCCCTTTTCGAGGGAGGATGGGATTGCATAAGTGCCCTTTTTTTTTTTAAATACGTTACATTGTTATTCAAGAAATTCAAAAAACTAACCTGTTGGGTCTTTTTTATAATTATTTTCCCAGAATGACGCACGCATATTCTGTTCATATCATAATGCTCGCTTTATTTAGTTTTATTTTTTCAATAAAGAGATTGCATTCGAAAAAAAAATGTTTATGTATGTGCCGTGGGGAGGGGAAGGGGTAGTCTGAAATAGTGCCAGCTTTTTACCAAATTTTCAGGGACATGGTTGCCTTTTCTTTGAAGTTTGCCCCTTGCCCTTCCATCGTTCCAAAAGTTGCCCGAAAAATATGCTGCCCGACTGGGGGATGCATCCCCATGCCCCGTCCCGTACGCCTATTCCTGCAGGGACATCTCTCCTCCACTGAGGAAATATTCTTGTCCATTTGTCGGGAAACAATAAGAAAAATTGAATGCAAGCTGATTTTTTAAAGATTTTAGCCTCCCTGTCTTGGGAGGGGGGAGTTTAATCCCTTTCGGGAAAATCCAAGCGCTGTCCTTAATTAATGCATGATACGACTGACAGAGTCTGTTTTCCTCATGAAAATTATAGCTGTATATATCAGTATATAGCCTATATAGAAAGAATGCCTTATTCTGATATGTCGATTTATCAAATAATTTGTCAGAACTTTTGATCCGCCATATGCATTATTCAGCCGGAACAGAATAACTAAATATAGATATACCGTTCTGAACAGAAACGTTAAAGAAAATGCTTGACTTGAAAATTTAAGCAAACGCGGGAAGAAGGAGGGGAACCTTAGTGTCATAGACTTGTTTTTTCTCGAAAGAACTCTCTCTTTTTAAATTTCCCAATTTGAACTTCCACCTGGAAAGAAAGCATACAACTGGAAAGCAGAAATCAACAGATGGCAGTATTTCTCTTCAATATTGGGCCTACTAATTTTATGTTAATAATTTCTCAATTTTACCTCCTAAACGGGAGGAAGAAATCCTCTCAGGTGGCAGTTTACCCCGGGGCATTTTTCGGGTAATTCTCTTTGATTATCGGGAAAATTTCTTTCAATTTAGTAGAAATTTTGTTGGGACTATTTTTAAAATTTCCTTCATTTTCGGGAATTTTTTGTCAATTTTCTGGGAAATTTCTTCAAATTTCAGGAGAATTTACAAAAATTGTCCAAACTTTTAATAATATAAACAAATTTTCCTTGAGTTTTACCAATTTAAAATTAATAATTTATTAATTTTACCTCTCAAACGGGAATAAAGCATGTAACCGGGAAGGAGAAATCCTTTAAGGTAGCAGTTTCCCCATTTCTTCGGGAAATAATTTCCTTTATTTTCCCTTAATTTTCGGATAATTTCTCCAATTTTTGTAAAATTTCTTCAATTTTTGGAACATTTCTTCATTTTCGGAAAATTTCTTTAATTTTCGGAACATTTCTTTAATTTTCGGAACATTTCTTTAATTTTTGGATAATTTCTTCAATTTTCAGGAAATTTTGCCAAAATCTTCCAAAATTTTCTTTAGTTTCACCAATTTGTTTTTAATTTCACCTCCGAAATGGGGTGGAAAAGCATGCATCAGGGAAGGTGAAATCTTGATTTTCGTTCAAATAGGATAGATATGTTTATTTGAGGTCGTCAGTAAATCTTATATTTTACATCCCCAGTCATACTAACACGCATTGCATATATAATGTATCTGTAAATTGATCTTATGATCATTCTTACTACTATTTTCCAAAGAATTCCTTAGAAAATGTATGGGAGCAAATTAATGTATATATTCATCCAGAATTGAAGTTTGAAACATTCACCCCCTTCCCCCCCTCCCCCTCTCCCTCCCCCTTCCAACACGCAAAACTAAATCGTTTTGCTTAAATCTCAATGCACCGCACTTCAATCGCCCTAGACATTTTTTCATTTTCCATCGCTTCTTACCCATTAATTGCAGATATGTTTGTCGCATAATTTTTTTAAATATGTATATCTTATTTCTGTAGGACTGTTAGCAGGTTAGGACAGGCTTACTCTTGATAATTGGTACCTGACTTACTCTTGATTGGTAGCTGACGATTCAGCGCTTTGATTTAAAACAGTAGCTTGCCCAGTACCCGACTCATCTTCTGCAACGAGAAAATTAACGCACACACAAGAAACGTATGACTGATGCTTTAGACACATGAAAAGGCTTTAAACCGATTATAGCATGCTTAGCAGAAGAGTTTTTAAGTTTGAAGAGAAAAAATAGCAATGTCATATTTTTTACACACTGACGTATACATTTGCAAAATTTCAACTTTTTGGTTGACTATATAGTCATAGACATGATTCAATAGTTCTAAGCAATTGTTAAACAAATTAAGCTGAGGAACGCAAAAGTATCACAGGCTACTCTGACAAGCCTCTTCCTTATCAGTGCTATCATTAAGTATGGAAGGTCGTATTGGTTGAACGCGTACTTGACCCCAATAAGACTTTTAGTGTGTGTCTGCACGGATTGAGGGGCCCACCGGGTTCCCCTCCCCCTCTTGTATTAGTCGTCCAAAAAATCGGAACCGATCATTTAAAATGTTTATGAACAAAGTATACCCAAAGTAAGAGAATGTCAAATCTAATTAGAATCACCACTATACACGCAATCCACTAGCCTAAATAGTTCATTATTTTCAAATGTTGTTAAAAAAGACCCTTATCAGCACCTCCCATTTTTCTCAATCCGCCCTGAATATTAAAGACATTTAAATAAGAAATCCGAAATGATTAATGCCGCGAATGGGGCCTGAGGGAAATTTCCCTCAAATTTCAATTATTCCCTTAAAATTTAGATTTTAATGGGCTATGTTAAATTTCAGGTGACTAAAATCCCCCCTCCTCCCCCCTCCCCACCCCCCTTTTCTCATCCTTCCATAAGATAATTTCAGTCCTCCTGCCTCTAAATTCACAGATCTTACAAAACGTCTGATAGTACCTTGATCTTCGCTGGATCCAAGAGTCTCGACTTTGGCCTCCTCCTCGCAGCCAATCACCACCACCTTTGGTCGACTTACATGAACAAACTTTACAGTACCGCAGATTTCTCTCTGTTAATAAAGTGGCAGAGAAAAGAAGAAGAAATTAAAATTGGTAGACATATCCTTAAACTATAATTGTTATGAAATATGTTGCTAAGATATCAACAGGTATCAGTAGGCCTATATCTGTATATACAGATATAAAGCATTTGAAGATAACAAATGAAACGATTTTACACATACAATCCCAAATCTTTAAACTTCTACCAAAAATGGGGTGCTTTTTCTCCAGGAATCACGACCCTGGTCCTGAAATATTGAAACTTACTTCGACTGCAACGCCGTGTCGGTCGTTGCGACTTGAACATCATCATCATCATTAAGTTCCTGCTTATTGTTTGATCTCTCTGTCGCCTGAATGCTTTCTTCTTTGACCGTTTCTTCAATCTCATCTTTATCTTCCTCCAATGACGGGATGTCGTTCACAAATGTGGTATTGACATTCAAACTCTTGTTTTTGTTCTTCTTCCTGCATGACATGTGCGACATGAAAACAATAAGAACTCAAATAGGATTAAAGCTAAATCTCTCAAGTTTGAGGAGTGAATCTGATCAAAGATGAAGCTCTTTGATCTGATCATGTGCTACGGAGCTAAATCTAACATGAATGTTCATGTCCAAATCACAGTGATCTAAAATTCCTGTGCATTTGCCATAAAGGGGCTAAACAATTTGAGATTAATTCAAATTCAAATCTAGCCGTCTAGTCTAATCTATAATCCAAGTCTGTCTTTAAAATTTCATTATTTATCTAATCAAGGATTAAATCGATATGATTTTGCTCCAACCCCAAAGCTTGCAATATTCTGAACCGAAAAGTCTGTTCCATGTCATTAAAGAAATCAAGTCAAATGCATTAATCAAACTGGATCATTAAATGATTAGAAATATTTATCCACGACGTAGACCTATTATTATAATATTCTTAATAAGAGCCTTGCATAGTAATAATGAAATCCATTACATCAATTCCTCAGTACTCAAAGAGTACGACGTTGGTCTGTGTGAGTTTCATTGTTCCCGGCTTTGAACATTTGTGCAGAAGCGGATACATCTTCCTCTGATGGTGAGACATCTGTCCGAATTGTTGCATTGCTGTGCAAATTCGTTGTTTGGTGTTTTACCCTGTACATTGGAATGGAAATATAGAATAGGTATATCTTCAATTTTGAGAGTTCTATCTTTAGTCACATATTTCCATCAATTGCCTGTGTGCGTACCGATAAGTGGCGGAAAAATCAAAAAATCACACTAGCTTAAGATATATAAGAAAACTCATCATACAACAGATACTATTGGAAAAAGGTGGGTATGAAATCTCCCCATCCGCTTGCTTTCTCCCCATCTCCCCCGAAATCAGGTCAATCCCGCCTATCAGTTATACCATGAGACTTTGAAACATTTGAAGGACTCCACATAATGCGCTCTATGAAGGTGATACATTAGTAGGTAGGCCTACGCTCAGTGAGGTTTTGGAGGTCGTGAAGCTCACCCTTCTTAAATTTCCAACATTTGGAAAAGGCTCAGGTGACAAATTTCAGAGTTCTTTTGAAAATCGTTGGAAAGTGACAAAACTTTCTGCCCATGCATTAAAACCTGCATGTGTTCCATGGTAAATATTGCCAGCTGGGGTCCTAGACCCCCCTTCCAAGACGAAGTGTTCAAATTTAGCCCATTTCTGAAGACATTTTGTTTTTTGAATATATATATATATATATATATATATATATATATATATATATATATATATATATATATATATATATATATATATATATATATATATATATATATATATATATATATATATATATATATATATATTATATATATATATATATATATATATATATATATATATATATATATATATATATATATATATATATATATATATATATATATATATATATATATATATATATATATATATATATATATATATATATATATATATATATATATATATATATATATATATATATATATATATATATATATATATATATAGTATATATATATGTATAGGTATATATATATATATATTATATAAATATATATATATATATATATATATATATATATATATATATATATATATATATATATATATATATATATATATATATATATATATATATATATATATATATATATATATATATATATATATATATATATATATATATATATATATATATATATATATATATATATATATATATATATATATATATATATATATATATATATATATATATATATATATATATATATATATATATATATATGTATATATATATATATATATATATATATATATATATATATATATATATATATATATATATATATATATATATATATATATATATATATATATATATATATATATATATAGGTATATATTGTTACATGCAAACTTTCACCAGAAATCAACGACAATCCAAGGGAGACGAAAATTGCGCAATAACAGGGTAGTCGGGGGTCTCGTGTTCGAATCCCGAGGAGGTCATATGATTTTTGTTTCACCATCTCACATTCATTATTCAAACGTTCCAATGGAGAATGCATTCCACACATTTCACACCATCTCTTTATTTAATTACGTAGTTGTACTTGAGCAGCCCAGAGAGAAATTGATGCCTTAGGAAACATATCGAGGGGGTAAAACCACTTGGCCTCATAGCTCAGTGTGGAGCAATTTGATCCATCTCTACCTATCTAAACAAGTTGGCAGTTAACTTACTTTCACTTTGTTTTATACACACCTATCTGCCTGCTGGTCAGCCTGTTTAGACTTTGTTTGATGGGTGTTTTGTTGATAGGTACTTGCCAACTATAAAACTAATAAGGCCTATATTGATTACATGCCCACCCACCCTAGCTAACAATTGTAATGCTCCGTTTCAAGCATGTCCCCCTTTTTTTTATCATGACAGACATTTACTATTTTCTTTTGTTTTTTGTTAGTGATTGCTGACGTTTTTTGATACACATACTGTACAATCTAATCCAGTAAATGTTGTTAGTGAAGTAATATTATAAGCCTGAAATGAGCACGTTGTTGCATATTTTAATTAACAAATTGACGAGGAACTTGAAGGCTTGAAACTCTCAAATTGACACCATGGTAATGTACATATGATATTTAGGCCCTAGTGTTAGGCTACTAAATTGCAAATAGCCTAAACGTATGATTACTCCGGCAATGCTTTTTAAAAGCATTTCAATCGCTACATATATGTCTGCATAAAATAAGATTTGATAAGCAACTTATACTTGTTCCTAAATAAAACTGAAATTATTGCCCATATTTGTCAGTGTTTACGTCGGTCAAACTAACGTACGGCGTTAGCTTCAGACTGTTCAACATCTTATGGCACAATTTAGATAGCACATTATTTAAGGTCTAGTGAAATTGTTCAAAACATTTCCTAGGTTTGAACATTTATTCCTTATCTAAAAAGTTGTGCGCGTAGTATTTTTCTTGAAATATACTTAGGCCTAAGTCAGTAAGTGCAATACATGCCTGTCTACAGTCTATCGCTGCGCTAAACTGTTGTCGTCCTGCATGTACTGTAAAAATATAAAATAAATCGTGTTGTTTTTGTGTTCTTCCTGTCAATCAGGGTTTCGCCCATTCCATAGCACAGAAACTGCTTTAGCTAAAATTCAGTCAGACATACTGCTGCAACTAGACAAACAAAAATGTGTCATTCTAGTACTCCTTGACCTAAGTGCGGCATCTGACACGATTGATCATGGTATGCTTCTCAAAACCTTAAATAAGCGTTTTGACATTGATGGAACCGTCTTAGGTTGGTTTGAATCCGATTTAGTTCAAAGGAAACAAAAAATCCTTATCAGCAATGCTGAATCAAGGGCATTTGATGTTGAATTTGGTGTGCCTCAGGACTCTTATTGTGGACCCCTCTTATTCACATGGTATGCATCTTCTATTTTTGATGCTTTGATAGCCGTTTCTCCCAGTATTCATGGTTATGCTGATGATCACAGCTTATACATGTCGTTCAATGCTAATGATCCATCAAATGTGATCTCAGTCATAGCTGAAATTGAAGGTTGTTTGAAAATAGTGAAAGAATGGATGATTTACAACAAACTAAAATTGAACAATTTAAAAAGTGAAGTCATTATTTTCGGATCCAATTAACAACTAACAAAATTAAATATTGGCAGTATTGCTATTGGTAACGACAGGGTGAAATTATCTTCCACTGTCAAATATTTTGGCGCTTGATTAGATCAAGGTATGACAATGGCTGACCATGTCAATCACAAATGCAAAACTGCATTTTATCATTTATTTAACATTAGAAGGTGCATGAAGTTTCTGGACAGAAGCTCTGCAATATCACTTGTAAATGTACTTGTGCATAGCTGCATAGATTATTGCAATATCCTCCTTGCAGGGGTGCCAGGTGTTACAGTGAAAAAGTTGCAGCGTGTTCAGAATTATGCTGCAAGGCTCGTCACAAGAAGCAACCGTTTCACTCCATCACTTTATCTACTGCAAAATCTTCATTGGCTACCTGTCTCATATAGAATTAAATTTAAATTTTAACACTCATTTTCAAATCCCTTCATAACATGGCCCCGTTATATCTGACCGAAATGTTTAATTATAAACAAACTAGTTACCGCCTTCGCTCTCAAAACCACCTCATCCTTTATGTTCCAAAAGTAAATTTACATATGGCGATCGCTCTCGGCAAATATTTAACCCGAAACTTTGGAATGACTTACCTCTTTCAATCATATCTGCTCAATCCCTTAAACAATTCCACACCGTGCTTAAGACTCACTTATTTAATTGTGCTTTCAAGTCCTCTTTATAATTTTCTTGTACTTTGTTTTCTTTATATTTCATGCTTATCTTTTTACACATTTGTATTTATTTTCTTTATATGCATATTTGTAAGGCGCATTAGAATAAGCTATTTAGATAATGCGCCCTATAAGTGTAATAAACTTAAACTTAAACTTCTTGTTAGAAATACATTAAACGGTAATCAACTTTTATGATTAAAACTAATATAAGTATAATTAATTTTTTATTGTCTCCAATTTCCAATGCACCGACATATCTGCTGCCCTCTCTTGGGACCAAAATTGGGAGCAGGGCGATCCAAAAGTAAGTTTCTTGGCCTTCGGCCTATATAAAGTATAGGCCGAATGACGTCACTCTCCTTGCTTTCACAGTTCCAGTTGGCTCATGCGCACAAGAACGTGTAAATTCAAGTTTCGAGTAAACAAACCAATACAACGAGCGCACAGCAAAATACGCTCTTGGCTTGCGTAGTATTATCCCGCGTCATTTTAAAATACGCGCATTGTACATCGCGCGAGAACAATGGAATATTTGTTTGTTTACTCATCGCAACTAAAAATGGCGGACGGAATTGTAAAAGGGTGTATTTTAAAACCTACAATACCTATAAAGTAAAAAGTTAACAAGTTTATAAAATGCAATCTCACTTTGACTCCTCTGCATTGAAAGACATCAGCGAAAGCGACGTCTGAAATTCAAGTTCATCGGCGGCTTGTTCGTCATTGTCGTTTCTCTTATCTGCGTGCATGCTTTCGGCGTTGAACACATCTGTAACTGCTCTTTCCGCTTCAATCAAGAATTCTGTTTGAGTTTTTATATTGTCATGTAGACTCATGTTTTGGTGCTTTTCTTTGAACGTGCATTGAATAATAAACTGCTAAGCATGTGACATCAATTAACAGAAAAACTAAGATTTTGGCCTATTTCATCAGTTTACTTGCAGATCGAGTGCAAACAAGTAACTCAATAAATAGGAAGTGTTCGAAATAGCGCGGTTTTACATGTGGCTAGGCCTGTCAAAGGAACCAAAGAGCGTAAATGCACAAATGAATGCTCCGTGCCTAATGCACTTCGATCTAAGAATTACTGCCCACTGTGCGGTTATCTGCCCACTTTGCGGTTCGCGCACAATAGGCAGATAACAAAAACTTACTTCCATGGACTACTGTACGCGCACTACGCTTACTGCAGTGTGACAGACAGCTTCACTGTATTATTGATAGCAAAATAGAGAAAGCAAAATAATGATTTTTTTTATGAAAGAAATGTTCATTTTTGACATTGAAAGCTGCCAACACGTGGAGGCAGACCAACGGATCTTGCTGTTCGCTCGCTTAAGTTAATTCCTTGACTTGTGATTGGATTATTTCTTTAGTAGGCGTAATGGCGTCGATGCGCATAATGTATAGACGCGCAGTGTCTTCTGATAGCAACGCATATTCCACATGACGAAGTAAAGGAGCTCCCTTTTTATTGGTTGAAAGTTTGTTGTGACTGGTTGTCAAGAAATATAATGTTCATCAGTTTAGAATCCAACTTATTTACTTCACGTGAAGACGTATTCTGATGACTTCAAGACTGCGAAATTATTGGTGAGTTTGCTCCTTTATTAATGCTTTCAATTGTATCTGATATTTGAAGTGGCAATAGATAAAGGAGAATTTATTTTTCTAAAGTTTCTGGTCTTTAGCATTGAAGAATGAGGTTCTCTCATCTCCCAAAGGAATGAATTCATGCATGTTTAATTTGGAGGAAACATGCTGGGTTGGAGTCGAGATTTTAAGGTGGCTACATCAAGGGCGTAGGCCTACACAGCGATGGTGAGAGGGGGGGGGGCAGCAGGGGAAGTTTATCCCAGGATTTCCAATAATATAAACATGTATCACATTCAATATCTGAAGTCGAGTCATATATACATATATATATTTTTTTTAAATATATTTTTTATTTTTATATCAAACCATGATTGATAATTGTTCAAAGGTGTGCCAAAAATTCTGGGCCAAAGCTGCTTCAAATAACTGTAAATATACAAATGACCGGGAGACCGTGCCTGCGCACGAAATTGTAACTTTCAGTTGATTTTAGTTGATTTCACTTATGATTTTTATATTTCATTGAAAGAAAACAAGAAAATGTCCCATACAAGAGCTATTTGTGATCAAACAAAGCGCCAACATTTAGTTTTAAAGACGTTCTATCGCTGCAATCTGACATTCCCTTTTATTCAATACACTCCCAGAAATAATGGAGAAATTCCTTCCTAAAACTAGCCTGATTTTTGTTTTGAGAGAAGCGATTTGGTGTCCCAAAAAAGAGGGTATCATCAATTGAATTCTAGCCAAGCCATTTTGAAAGTATAAATAAAAAGAATGCAGAAAAATCTACGCAGGCTTAGGGGTAAACGTTTGCAAGGGCGCAAATCCAGGTGGGGACAGCGGGACGCGTCCCCACCAACTTTTTTAGTGGTCAAAATTAGTGGTCATTGTTCAACATTTTTTTTGACCAATGGTTTTCAAAACGTTGTATTTCGGGTACTTCAGTATTGAACTTTGGCGCAATAATTTGATCCGGCAGAACTAATTTCAAATATACATTTTCCAATTTAATTCGGCCTAACGGCGCTCATGTATTTCACCAAATTATTAAGTCATGAGATCTAAAAATAAAGGAGGTTTAGAAGCACCTTGCAAGGTCTGGGAAGTGTTATTTCCGGCGATCTAGGGGGTATATATAGCAACATTTTCTTCCTTAGCTACGCACCAACCGATGGTGGCGCTCCGCTTAGATAGTATCACGGATCCGATACCGACAAAATCGCCCGACACGCGTCCCCACCATTATTTATGACGGATTTGCACCCTTGAACGTTTGTACAGATTTCATAATTCATAATGTGTGATTTAATCATCAGGGGCCGAGTGACAGGGGTCCAGAGCGACCAATTACCCCCCCCCCCCCCCTCCCCTTTCGCCACACACACTTTTCAACAAGTCTGAACTCCCAACAATGGTCTGAGCTCCTTATATTGGTCTGCGCTCCCTTTAATGGGTCAGGCTTCCAACAATGGTCTAATGTCCCTATAATGGTCTGAGTTCCCTATAATGGTCTGAGCTCCCAGCAATGGTCCGAACTCCCTATAATGGTCCGAGCTCCCAATAATGGTTCGAATTCCCTAAATTGGTCTGAGCTCCAAAGAATGGTCCGAGCTCCCTATATCGGTCTGAGCTCCCTATAATGGTCTAAGCTCCCTATAATGTGTCAAGCTCCCTATACTAGTCTGAGCTCCCAACAATGGTCTGAGCTTCCTATATTGGTCTGAGCTCCCTTTAATGGGTTGAGCTCCCAGTAATGGTCTGAGTTCCCGATAATGGTCCGAGCTCCCTATACTGGGTCTGAGCTCCCATCCATCCATCCATCCATGTTCATTTGTAGTAGGCGCCTTTTCCATAGGATACAAAGCGCCCAGAATGCTGCCCCAAAGTTTAGTAAGTAATACATGATTAAAAAAGTAAAGTCTTGAGACGTGTTTTGAACTGTCCAAGTGAACTGGCATGGCGAATGTGTGAAGGCAAAGAGTTCCAAACATGGGGTGCTGCAGCTGAAAAAGCCCTAGAACCAGCTTTGGTGTTAGTTCTGGGTTCAGTCAGGAAGTTTTCAGAAGAGGAGCGAAGGGATCGTGCTGGTGTATAAAGTTTCAGACTGTTGGATATGTATTCAGGTGATTATGCTTTGTATAAAATTCGCTGTGACACAGGGAGCCAATGCAATTTGTTGAGCAGGGGTGAGGCATGATCACGACGACGTTTCCTGAAGATAAGCTTAGCAGCTTTATTTTGGAGTTTCTGTAGGCGATTTACATTTTTCATGATAATACCATTCAAAAGGGAATTACAGTAGTCCAAATGTGATAGGATGAGTGATCGAACAACATAATGACAGGTTTCAACGTCAATGTACCGACGAATCTTGCCAATGTTTCTAATGTGATAATTAATTGTTTTACTAAATGGTTCCAGCTCCGAATAATGGGTCTGAGCTCCCAACAATGGTCTGAGTTCCCTATACTTGTCTGAGCTCTCAAGAATGGTCCGAGCTCCCTAAATTGGTCTGAGCTCCCAACAATGGTCCGAGCTTCCTCTGTTGGTCTGCGCTCCCTTCAATGGGTCGGGCTTCCAACAATGGTCTAATTTCCCTATAACGGTCTGAGGTCCCTATAATGGTCTGAGCTCCCAGCAATGGTCCGAACTCCCTATAATGGTTCGAGCTCCCTACACTGGTCGAGCTCCCAGCAATGGTCCGAGCTCCGTATATTGGTCTGAGCTCCCTATTATGGGTCGAGCTCCCAACAATGGTTTGAGTTCTTAATAACGGTTCAAGCTCCCAATAATGACTCGAGTTCCGAACAATCGTCTGAGCTCCCAATAATGGTCCGAGCTCCCTATATTGGTCTGAGCTCCCTATAATGGTTCGAGCTCCCAATAATGGCTCGAGTTCCAAACAATGGTCTGAGTTCCAAACAATGGTCTGAACCCCCAGCATTGGTCCGAGCTCCCTATAATGAGTCGAGCTCCCAACAATGGTCTGAGATCCCTATACTGGTCTGATCTCCCAACAATGGTGCGAGCTCCCTATATTGGTCTGAGCTCCCTATAATGGGTCGAGCACCCAGCAATGGTCTGAGTTCCCTATAATGGTCCGAGCTCCCTATACTGGTCTGAGCTCCCAACAATGGTTCCAGCTCCATATAATGGGTCGAACTCCCAACAATGATCTGAGTTCCCTATACTTGTCTGAGTTCCCTATAATGGTCTGAGCTCCCTATACTTGTCTGAGCTCTCAAGAATGGTCCGAGCTCCCTAAATTGGTCTGAGCTCCCTATTATGGTTCGAGCTCCCAAAAATAGTCTAAGTTCCTTATATTGATCTGAGCTCCCAACAATGGTCCGAGCTCCCTATATTGGTCTAAGCTCCCTATAATGGGTCGAGCTCCCTATACTAGTCTAAGCTCCCAACAATGGTCTGAGCTCCCTATATTCGTCTGAGCTCCCTTTAATGGGTCGAGGTCCCAGCAATGGTCTGAGTTCCCTATAATTGTCCGAGCTCCCTATACTGGTCTGAGCTCCCAACAAAGGTTCCAGCTCCGTATAATGGGTCGAGCTCCCAACAATGGTCTGAGTTCCCTGTACTTGTCTGAGCTCTCAAGAACGGTCCGAGCTCCCTAAGTTGGTCTGAGCTCCCTATTATGGTTCGAGCTTTCAAAAATGGTCTGAGTTCCATATATTGGTCTGAGCTCCCAACAATGGTCCGGGCTTCCTATATTGGTCTGAGCTCCCTATAATGGGTCGAGCTCCCTATACTGGTATGAGCTCCCAACAATGCTCCGAGCTCCCTATGTTGGTCTGCGCTCCCTTCAATGGGTCGGGCAGCTAACAATGGTCTAATTTCCCTATAATGGTCTGAGTTCCTTATAATGGTCTAAACTCCCAGCAATGGTCCGAGCTCCCTATATTGGTCTGGGCTCCCTATAATGGGTCGAGCTCCCAACAATGGTCTGAGCTCCCAATAATGGGTCAAGCTCCCTGTACTAGTCTGAGCTCCCAATAATGGTCTGAGCTCCCAATAATGCTCCGAGCTCCTAATATTGGTCTGAGCGTCCTATAATGGGTCGAGCTGCCAACAATGGTCCGAGCTCACTATACTGGTCCGAGCTGCCAACAATGGTCCGAGCTCACTATACTGGTCCGAGCTGCCAACAATGGTCCGAGCTCCCTAAATTTGTCTGAGCTCACTTTAATGGGTTGGGCATCCAACAATGGTCTAATTTCCCTCTAATGGTCTGAGTTCCCTATAATGGTCTGAGCTCCCAGAAATGGTCCGAGCTCCCTATATTGGTCTAAGCTCGCTATTATGGTTCGAGCTCCCAATGCTCGTCTGAGCTCCCAACAATGGACCGAGCTCCACATATCGGTCTGAGCTCCCTATAATGGTCTGAGCTCCCAACAATGGTCCGAGCTCACTATACTGGTCCGAGCTCCCAACAATGGTCCGAGCTCCCTATAATGGTCTGAGCTCCCTATAATGGGTCGAACTCCCTATACTAGTCTGAGCTCCCAACAATGGTCCGAGCTCCCAATATTGGTCTGAGCGTCCTATAATGGTCTGAGCTCCCAATAACGGTCTGAGCTCCCTATAATGGATCGAGCTCCCAACAATGGTCTGAGTTCCCTGTAACGGTCTGAGCTCCCAACAATGGTCCAAGCTCCCTATATTGGTCTGAGCTTCCTATAATGGTCTGAGCTCCCTATAATGGTTCGAGCTCCCAATACAGGTCAAAGCTCCCAACAATGATTTGACTTCCCTACACTGGTTTGAGCTCCCAACAATGGTCCAAGGTCCGTATATTGATCTGAGCTCCCTATAATGGGTCGAGCTCCCAACAATGGTCTGAGTTCCCTATAATAGTCTGAGCTCCCTATAAATGGTTGGAGCTCCCAATACAGGTCTGAGCTCCCAACAATGGTCCGAGCTCCTTATACTGGTCCGAGCTTCCAACAATGGTTCGAGCTTCCTATATTGTTCTGAGCTCTCGTTAATGGGTCGAGTTTCCAACAATGGTCTGAGGTCCCTATCATGGTCTGAGCTCCCAACAATGATCCGAGCTCCCTATATTGGTCTGAGCTCCCTATATTGGTTCGAGATCCCTATACTGGTCTGAGCCCCCAGCAATGGTCGGAGCTCCTTATAATTGTTCGAGCGCCTTATACTGGTATGAGCTCCCAACAATGGTCCGAGCTCTTATAATGGTCTGAACTCCCTATAATGGGTCGAGCTCCAAACATTGGCCTAAGCTCCCTATAATGGGTCGAGTTCCCAGCAATGGTCCAAGCTCCCTATAATTGAACAAGCTCCAGACAATGGTCTAAATTCCCTACAATGGTATCAGCTCCCAACAATGGTTCAAGCTTCCCATACTGATATGAGCTGCCAACAATGGTCTGAGTTCCTCATAATGGTGAGCTCCCAACAATGGTATGAGTTCCCTATGCTGGTCCCTATTGTTCTCGGACCATTGTTGCCAGCCTCAGATCACTACAGAAAGCTCAGACAATCGTTGGGGGCTCAGACGAATATTGGAAGCTCGGAGCATTGTTGGGAGCTCGACTCATAATAGGGAGCTCAGACCAATATAGGGAGCTCAGACCATTGTTGGGAGCTCGACTCATAATAGGGAGCTCAGACCAATATAGGGAGCTCGGACCATTGTTGGGAGTTCAAACCAGTATAGGGAGCTCGAACCATTGTTGAAAGCACGGACGAGTATAGGGAACTCAGACCATTGTTTGGAGCTCTACCTATTATCAGGAGCTCAGACCAAAGGAACTGCCTCAGGAAAATATTGAAAATAGAATGGCCAACGTGTTCGTACATCCTTGCAATAAGTAAGATTACTTATACAAGGAGTCGAAAATGGATCGGGCATGTGCTAAGAAGAGAAGATGATAATCAAGATCGCATTGTCCTGGGCACCAGAAGGAAGTAGAAGAGGGCGGCCCAAAAGTAACTTTAGGAAGGACAATGAAGAAAGAAAGAAAAACTTCAGCTTTTATTTTAAAAGGGCTAAGGTTTAACTGGTTGCATGGTCCTTGCGTTCGACAGTTCGAACTGTAACATTATTACATCATGAATGAATTGATATTGTTTGTACGTCAAGTGTAAAATCCAGCCCTTTCAGGGCCTTTTTTATTACAATAACTGGGGGCCAACCCCAACTCAGATGAATAGAAATGGCCCCCAGTTGAGCTTTACAGCCCCCGGGATGGTCCCACTTTGTTCCCTAATAGAACCAAAATAAATCTAACTGTATATTTTTTTAAAGGAATTTTTTTCTTCCGAAAATGGGAAAAAAATAATGTTTTTTAAATCAAAGAAAATTGTCCGGAAATAAAAGATATCACCGAAAATTGACCAAAACATTCCCGAAAATGAGCAAAATTTCCCGAAAATGAACAAAATCTTAAGATACTAAAGGAAATTATCATGAAACTACCCGAAAATGAAAGAAAATATCCTAAAAAGTGTCGGAAATGTTTGAAAAACGAAATAAATTTTTCACAAAATTGTCAGTGAAGGATATTTTCCGAAAATTGAAGATTTCCCGCATAAGGGCAACTTGAACCTTATTATAGAAAAGTTAATTTAGCAGTGCAATTTTCCGCTTGTAACCAGGAAATTTTTCGGATCTTTCTCGCCCTCTCCTACCCCTTCCTCCCCCTGGAGAGGAGACTCTTTGAGTAAATGTACCAGGCCCTATAATTTTATACAAAAATGAAAACACCTCAAGCTGACGAGGCACCGTTACAAGAGACTATCGACAAATAGAGTAAAGGAACTAGAACGTCAATGATGTAGTAGCTCAACATATATTTTGAGGCGGGTATAAGCCTGTATTTGTTGGTGGATAGCTAAAAGTTCGTTCGCTTCTAGGACATTAATTGAGGACACTTTCTTTTGTTTGTTTTCGAAAAAGTGGAGGAATCTTGCCTCCTGGCCTCATGGTTTCCTACTTATATGATTTAAGCATAGGCGGGATTGGAGGGAAGCAAGGTCCGTTTAACCGACGTCAATGGAACACTCAATTAAGACGTCTAAGCGACGTCAATGGGACGCCCGATTTCGACGTTCTTTATCCCCAAAACCACATATTTGACCTCTGACCCTTGACCCTAATCACTGAAATTACTTTTGAATTATTTTTACATTTATTACATCCTACTGTATGACACCATCCATGGTCACGTCACCCTTACCATTCCATAACTATAGGGAGAAATGGTGAAAAAAGGTCGATAGCTCTGTGACCTTTGACTTTGACCTCAGAATCAATGGGACACAAATTCATGTACCAAGGTGTCATGGTACAACATAGGGTTGGTATCAAATACCGTAAAAATGTACAAATTAGTACATAACTACCCCTAAAATTAGTACATAACTACCCCTAAAATTACATATTTGACCTATAACCTCTGACCCTTGACCCCAATCAGTGAGATAATTTCTGAATTTTTTTACATTTATCGTACCCTACTGTATGGCACCAATAATGCTCACATCACACATACCATTCCATAACTATAGGAGAAAATGGTGAAAAGACATATAGCTCTGTGACCGTTGACCTTTTGACCACAGAGTCTATACGGGACACAAATTCATGTATCAAGGTGTAATGGTACAATATAGGATTGGTATAGGTCTTGTGCTTTTTGAGTTTAAGAATCCGCAAAATTTGCATAAAAAGCACTTATTTGACCTTTGACCCATAACTTTTGACCTTTTAACCTTCAATTATTTTTGTAGTTTTGTTAGAATATTAAACCCTACTTATCTATGCAATTTGTAAAGATACCAAATAATTCCTTCAAAAGATATATAGCCATCACCAAAAACTTGTCCCATTTGACCTGTGACCTTTGCATTTGAAAACCTTGGAGACAAAAGTTCCGGGCCAGGGGTACCGTCCACCAATTTTGGTCCATGTGTGCATTACATTTTTTGAGTTATAAGCGAACTAAAATTAATTGTTGCATACGCACACATGCACCCCCTCCCACACACGCGCACACACAAACACACTAACAGAAGCAAAAATCACCAAATTTTGTCCCGTTTTAAAACCTTATGGCCCCTAATCCCTAATATGAGGTCATCATATGAGACTCCCTGGTGGGCCCTAATATCAAGAAGCGGTCATGTAGTGTAGGAGGTACGAGAAAGAGAGGTCTGAACACACAATTACAATGACGGGGTCGTCGCCTGCGTATTCGATTATGATAGTACAAACGCTATCACGAAACGCTCAATACGACCCGGACGAGAACACAGGTACGACGTCCGGACAGACATAACATCGACAACCAAGTCAATGTCCACGGCCTTTGATAACCAGTTGTGGTGCACTGGCGTGTCTACCCACCCCAGGCTTGAACCCGGGGCCTCGTGGTCTGTAGACAGGTATGACAACCGCTACTCCACAGTAGGTAGATAATAGGAGGTACAATCAGTTCTTTGCTTATAAGGATGTTTCAGCTGACGTCATGAGGTCACGTGGTTTTGTTTACATCGCCATTTTGTAGGGGAGACTACCGTATGCCGTATGTACACTTACATACGTTTTTTGTTTGTATTTTTATGTCGTTATATAAGATTGCTTTTGTAAGTAATATGCCGGAATCTTGATGTGCCGTTGGTTGCACTAACTAATAGGATGTTCAGAATCCACTGATTAAGATTACTAGAAGTACGTGGAGGATATTTTTTCTTGGAAATAACATTTTAATTTTATTTGATTAATTCATCTGGCCAGTTCATTTTAACCAGCGCGTATTTATATGCCCAGTACGTGTTTTACATGCCCAGCACGTGTTTTCATCACCAGCGCGTGATAGCGCGTGCTTTAGACCGAGTCTGTTTGTTTTACGTGTGATGTGACTGAGTTAAGTGAAGATCAGACACGTGAAATACTCAACGCGCAAAGCTCTGCCCTACAAAATGGCTCCCAGTTGAGTTAGAGTCACGTAATGAAATCCATCTATACAGCAAGGTGACTACAATATCTCATCCCCCACATATATGTGTAGGTGATGAGATAATAATTATCCTCAGCATACACTGTCAGATAAGCGTATTCCGCGTAATTCCAAATACCGCATTACTGTGCGCATATGACACACACATGTACGCAATTTGCTTGTGCATGAAGGCTCACGCTTCTTTTTTCGCGTTCGGTATTAGCGCGTTATGCGCGTCGACGGTTGAAAGGAAACAAAAACATTTTGTTTATTTTCAAAAAAGGGTTTAAATTTAGATTCGGACTTAACATTACATATTGTAGATTATATCACATATTGTAGATTACAACACAAGAAACTCATATTATCTCTCTAAATATTTGATATGGGGAAAGCGTTTAGTAGTTGCTTTGGTACGATAAGACGCCAAATGAGAAATGAATACAACGTGGCAGAGAGGGAGCAGTCAGCGGCTGTCGAAAATTGGCTTGGAAAGGAAAATTGGCTTGGAAGGGAGGCAACATACGTCGAAGCACCGGGTCTTCCCGAAACCGCAGTTTATGTAGATGAATCAAAATTGTTTAAAAGTAAGTTCCTTCAGATATTCTTATTCGTCTCAATCAAAGTTTGTTAAAAAGTTAAATGGTGCATGAAATGATGTTTGGATGACAGTGAAAATGATATTTAGGCCTATCGGCACATGACATTTTCATACCGAAAACGCGACGGGGTGGGTGAGTAGGGGTGAGGGGGGAAGCGCATATTGTAATTGGGGCATTAATGCCACCGAGCATCTAAGCCTAGCATGTTTACAATATTGAAGAAGAAAGAAATGTAAAAAGCCAAAGCTTTCTGCAGACCAGGAAATATTAATTAAGATTATGATAGGCCTAGGCCTATCATGTTATTTTGAGTCTCGCCGGCCATTCCGCAGCCTGTCATATACACTTAAAGGACGAGGTCTTGAACTTGAAGGACTTTTTTTCCAGGGTTCTGCTCAGGTCATTCCGTAGTGCAGGGCTGTAGGAGACCTACAATCATTGAGGGCCAAAACGGTTACGTAACGAATATGATCGGTACATATACATAATGATATCAAATGTTACTTTACATATAGGCCTGTACCCCCTCCCCACAACACCACCACATCCCCAATACAGGGGCGTGTCTAGCTTTTCTAGGGGGCTTAAGCCCCTTTAAAACATATTTAGGAAAACTGACAGGTTTAAGATCAAGGAGCCAGGACAGAAGTGTACATAGGAAGTTGGGGGCATCGTCAGATAACATAATGACTGTGTACTGTATATGTAGCCATATGCATCGGCAGTATTTGCAAGTATAGTAACTGAGTTTAATTTCGTGCACTGCGTAATATGTTTGATTCCACCTAGTTTAGCAACCATTTTCGAACAATCGGACTTACGAGCTAAAACTTACATTCAAAATCGTGAAAACGACGCTTCCTGGGGTAATAGAGACTAACATTTCTTACTTAAAATAATTCACATCCTAATAGATATTTTATTTTCAAAAATTACTGGTCCAGTTAAGTTAATAAAAACAGCAATATTTCCTTCTCACTCGAACACACACATCCATCTGTTGTCATTGACGTTAGGATAAACGACGTTAGGATAAACGACGTTGTATTATGTAATGATGGCCTAAGTTAAAAAAGAAAGAAAAAAAAGATATAAACAAAGGTCACATCGGGTTCAAATCTGATGAATATTTAAGAGCTTAAACTTTAACTTAAGGCTATGACGTTACAAAAGTTATTTTTGTCCCGCGATAAGGTGTGAAAAATTAATATTTTCTTATAGTATTCTTTTTCAAATGAATAATATGCACAAAAAATTGATTAAAGAAACAAATGAAAGGCCTAGGTTCTTTTCACCAGATATCACTAAAAATAAGCTCTGCAGAATGTGTTTCAGTGCAATTGCTTGTTAATTTTATGCCCCCATTGTAAAGACTCGGAATGGTGATTTTGTATCCTCTTTTTTTGTTGACAATTCAATGTTTTATATATGTTAACTGTTTTAAAACAACATTTTGCATACGATTTTAAAGGGACTTCAAGTTTTCCTAATGGATAAAAGCAAAAGCCATTAGATGCACGAAATTAGGAGACCCTCAAACTTGAACGAACACGCTCGAGTTTTGTTATATTTTTTTATCGCTTGACTTTTTTATGGAAAAGTTTCTTTTTATTCATCACCGTTACAAAGATGAGAAGTTTAGTGACACCTTCAAAGAATTTTTAAAGGTAAGTTCTCGTTTTTTGAATAAAATGACTGATTATCCGTCATCTTGAACAACCTTTCTCCCATGCAGCAACCAAATATGAAGGTCGGCAACATTGGTTGCACACCACGAATTCTGCCTACGAGCAAAGATCACTCCCACAGCTCCATCAACTCACTATAGTTATCAAGAACTGCAGCTAGGTGTTTGTGGTGTGTGTGTGTGTGTGCGTGTCTGTGTGTGTGTGTGTGTAATGAGGATGAGGGGGGTGACATGCTTTATATTATTTAACATAAGTTATTATTTTGCTTAATGTAAATTGGATTTTCCCGGAAAAGTGGGGAAAACATCCTGAAAAGTGGGGGCCATGGGACACCTTTTTATCATAACGTTTTGCAAATTATTGCCCCCTCCCCCTCCCGCTCCTACGGCCCTGATAGTGTCACACTCTTAAAGGACTGGAGAATGGTCCTATAGCAACCCATATGCATCTCCAGTGCCATTCCGCATTGTCACACACGTAGGCCCTATAGTGGACTGGCGAATGGCCCTCTTCTTCTTCTGGTGAAATTCAAAGCCTTATAGTACTGTAGTAGGTATTAATTACTGGTGCGTCAGTGCATCCACAGTCACGTACCCAATTAAGAAATAGGAGTCCTAAATTGGAGTCTGTGAAGTTATTTCTGAATTCTATGCCACTCAATTTTCTGTATCAGTCATTGTTTTGTCATTGCTTCTGTTTCAAAAAACTACGACGTCCATCTTTAATTATAAAGCAATATTGCTAAAAGGTTTTGCTACTTTTTCGTATTGTTTATAACAGATTTCAAAGCAATTTCCTAATGTTCCTTCTACACGTCGACACACCTTTTTAACGAAAGTTTCAATCGTTTGCTGATATAGGCCCATATACACCGGTATCACACAGATCTTACATGTCTATATTCAGGGCATAGAAAGGGTCACCTCTGGGGAGGGGGGTAAAACTTCGTGTAAACAACAAATAATCGTTTTGGAGGAAACTACGACTCAACAGGTACATTGACTGTAGCTATCGGTGGTTCTTTCAGATTTATAATCCAAAGAAATTCCCGGTGACAAATGGAAAAATTGCACTGGTAAATTTTCCAATTTCACCTCCCAACTGGGAAGGTGAAATCCTCTCAGGGGCTGCCCCCCTCTCCCCCACTTCCCATTTCATACGCCTCTGCTTATATTTTATAACGAAACTGTGATGTTGTTCACTTCCAGATTTCAAAGAAACAAAGACTGACACAGAGGTCGAAAATCACAAGGATGAAACTTCGTCTAAAACCGGAGATAAACAACAAATAACCACTTCGGAGGAAACTACGACTCAACAGGTACATTGGCTGTAGTTATCGGTGGTTCTTTCAGAATAATAACGAAATGTATGTAAATTGCAGTTTAGGCCTATTTATGGAGTAGTGGGAGGTGTGTGTGTGTGTGTTAGGGGAGGGGGGGGGGTCTAACCCACATAACAATGGGTCAAGAACAGTGAAGATGTTAGGTGATCTTCAACAAATTTTACCTGTTAATGTTTTTATGCTAATAGGTGATGTTCAAAATTTTAGCGTCAAATTTAGACGTTCCAGAAGGGTATAAACAACAAGTATCACACAGATTATATAGCACAGAGGTTGACCAATTGTTGGAACATTGTGATGCATTTTCGGGAGGGTATGATAGGCCTATACTAACATTTTGATTATTTAAATCACAAACCTTTACGTACAGAGAAATGTACATTTGGGCCCAAATACGAAACATCTTTTCACTGGATTAAAGGAGTACTCTAGACCAAAATGTTAGAACGCAATTTTCTAGAGACTCTAAAACAGTAAATTATTCTGCAAAGTTTTTTGACCCACTTTGAAAATACAAAACTTCTCTAACGCCAATATTTGTAACAGGTAGTTATTTAAGATTCATATAACAATAACATTTTATCACTTCAGTAATACTGAGCTCACTGACTTATAGTTCTAGTCTCTAGATGTCCTTTTTTTGTATAATCTTTGAAGAAGGGGCTCGTCCGTTGCCAAAAGTGAGGGGGATCTTTCATTTAATTTATGTCTGTTTGTGCCCCATTTTTAGTTTTATCTATATAAGCCAATCTTGTACTTTCTATAGACTTATATATGTACATTTCATTCACTATTTTACATTGTATATATGGCGACAAAACAGGTATAAGTGTTAATTGTGCTGTTTTTCTTTAATTTCACTATAAGTGTAACACAGGTGACCCTGCTAAGACACTACCAACACTACCACATCCGACAAGCTCAAAGTCTGAACAACAGTCCAGCGAAGCAAATGAATTGAACCTGACACAAGATCGATTTTTGTCTAGGAGACAACGAAAAAGACAGCGAAGGAATGCGGGTAAAGGTACGGGGTTGAGAACGAACAGTTGACCCACAGTGACTGTAATCAGAAACGTGGGACTGTAGGAAGAGTTGGCATGGGGAAATTGCCCCTTTGAGAGGATTTTACTTGCCTGGTTGCATGCTTTCTGGCCAGTTGGGAGGTCAAATTGGGAAAATATTAACATAAAATGGAAGAAAAATGGAAATGGAAGTAAAACGAACACTAATTTGGTAAAGTTATTGGAAACTGGGAAATTTGGCAACATTTCCCGAAAATTAAAGAACATTTCTCAAAAATTAAAGGAAATTTCCCAAAAATTGAAGATTTCCCGATTAGCAATAACCTTTAATGGAAACTCAATTTACTAGTGCGAGGTCACCTTTACCATACCACTGATTGTATTGATTTAAAATTGGTATTTTATCAGACCCACTAAGTGGTCCATTGAACATTTTATTAAATTTACTTGACAGGCATTTGATCATTCATTTGGACAAAACTGCATTACGCGGTCAAAAAACATGCAAACTGCAAAATATTGTCCCTAAAAATGTTGCGACTCATTTGGAGATCATGTTCCTCTTGTTAGAACATTTGGATCCATAAATTTAATACATTCTGCTATTCATATGGAAAGTGAAGTTATTCTGCAATGGAGTAGAAATCGGGGTGGGGGAGGGGAGGGGCCAAATACCATTTTGGCCCCAATAATGAAAGTCTGATGAATTGATTTTAAAAAGTCCCATTCCCTCTATATCTTTTCTTATTCCAAAGTGTGCATGATTAAGTCGGCACAAACCAATTTGGAATATTCTTAATCTTACGACGAGCCTAGCTTTGCTCAGCCAAAGATTGATTTTTCAATTTTCCACACAAAATTCCGAGGAGTGGGTTAGGAGTTAGTCCCCAGTTGGTGGCGCCTGACGACAATAGCGACGCCAACGGGGAGAAGTGGAGGACAAGAGCTGGGGGACTTATCAAGATCAATTATCTAATTCTTTCAAATCCGAGGAAAAAATGTCGAGCCTCGAGGGCAGTGGTTGGTGGCCCAATGTTCCCGGCCCTATTACCTAAATGGTACCTGCAGGCAGCCTGGCGCCGACATTGCCCTAAAATATTTGCGTCTGTATCTGTAGGTATAAGTTGCAGTCGATTTCAACAAAAAAAATAACGTTGTAACAATGGAAAAGACAGAGAAGGCGGATGAACTTAAGTGATTATTGAATAACTGAACTGCTCGTTGGTACTAACAAAGAGTTCCACACATACTAGAGCGTACAATATCTTCTTCCAGGTGATTCCAGTCAGTGACACTTCTTATGAAGAAGGAAAGTTTGCATTAGTCGGCGTTACAATTTTGTACTTTATAGCATTTTTAGTTCTTGTAGATGGACCTTTCAAAGATGTTATCTGTAGCAAAATTTTGAAGTCTGTTTGAGGCACGAATTATTCTTATTCCTAGTCGTACTGGTTCAATAAAATCGGTTGGATGCATTGCTGGCACTAACCCCTCTACAAACTTGTACATGAAAGTAAGGCGTTGTTGTTTCCACCGATCCTGCAAGTTAATTTGTGACCTTCAAATTACATTTACCTGTATTTACGCATTAGGCCTATATGCACTTTTCAATACGTCATCAAAGTTATCAAGCAACACATGAAATTTGTCTGCCCATCAGGTCAAAGAATAGAAGCTGCCGCGGCGACGTGGATGAAGAAATCAATGCAGCCATCGGTAGGGCTTCCCCGGATCCACCGCTAACGGTCGTTGGAGAACAGATAATCAAACCGGATGCGAAGCAGAATGTTACTCGATGGTAAAACATTTAAATCATGAGTAACAAGTTTTAGCAATGGGAATGTCGTGTAATGTTCATGATTACATTGAGTTGTTCAGTGAAAGAATTAACAGTGATTTATTCAGGCGCGTATCCATGGGGATACATTTTGCACCCCCTAATAGAAAAACCGAGGCTGACTGACAATTTCCTTTGGTTTAAAAGTATGTCAGTCTGTTTAAACTGGACCCCGATAAAGGTTTGAGATTGGGAATGTAAGGAGGCGGGTTGGGGGAGGGGGGGGGGGAGGGGAGGCAAGACTAATGTTGGCAATTGTTACTGGGAAGAATTAGGGTATAGAGAGGGTAATGGGTAACACAGATGGGTAATATAGATGATTGGCTTTGTCAAACATTGAATTATGTCAAATTTTGAATTAACTTTTTAAACTTAATTTTAAGCTATACTCAACAAATTGAAGAAGGAAAAATGTTTTAAACATACCCGAACATCAAAATTGTATCTATGTTTATTTAGCTTAAGATTTTCATTGATGTTGTGAATTGTTCTAGCATCCACATAGATAACTACAAGTATTTTGTATCTTTCCTTCTCATTATTTTGACAGGAATAGAAAATGCAAGTCAAGTCCAGAAGACCTTTCCCCAACTGACGAATGTAGCAACGCTGAAATTTGTTGAACACCTATAAGTATGATTTGACATTGACAGGAGTAGTTTTGATACAGATATATCAACAAATGATGAATAAATGCCAGGGTTGAAATGTTTTAATTACACAAGGTTGGAAATGGTGGTACTTTATGTGTTTGTATATGTAAGTTACAGACTTGTTTTCAGTAGAATTATGAAAAAATGTGTTAAAAGTCACAACATTTTGTTTGTGTGATATTATTTATCATTGTTTTGTCACTCTCGTACGAAAGCCCATTAATGCCATTGAAATATATTTTTCGAATTTGATATAACGCATTGCAATTCGTTATAACGAATTGTAATTCGTAATAACAAATTGTAAAACGAATTGTAATTCGTAATAACAAATTGTAAAACGAATTGTAATTCGTTATAACGAATTGCGAATTCGTTATAACCAATTCGAAAACACGTTGGAAAAATATTATTTAATGGCACTAATAGGCTTCCGTGTATGTTTGAAGAAGAATCTTTTTTAAACCGATCAATATTTTGAAGTCCCAATGGTTAACAGAAGGAAATATCATGAGGACAATTCATTTTGTGGTTGTATTTCACTTCTAGCCAAATCCAGGAGCTTCCTAGGAAGTAAAGACATTGAATCATGATCTTCCCTTTGCAAACCATTTTCTGCAATGGTTAAATCTTGACCGAAAATGTTTCAAAAGCAGAATAAACCAAAATTGTCCATGCAAAAAGAAGGATCAAAATACAACTATTATCACATTCACTGTGACATTGTCATAAACACCATACCCATGGTTGTGTGTTGAGCAATACCCTTGAAGAATACCAAAGTACTCATCATCATATTTGGTTCAGTGTGTACATCCAAAATTTTAAGAACTCATATTCTACTATTTCATATATAATTCCCATGTAGTATTTGTACATAGGCAGGATTTGCCTCTTAAAAGTGGATAGGGGGCAAATTCAAAAGTGTGTGTATGTGTGGTGGTGGTGGGAGGGGGGAGGGGGAAGGGGTGGGATCACAAATTCACAATAGATATAAATTCAGAAAAAAAGTGGGGTAGTGCCTCTCCCTCCCACACACACACATCCCGCCTATGTTTGTACAACAATCACTAGTTTGAATACAGCTCAATCTTAAAGATATCTTTCATATAAAAGGATCTTACTTAAACTGCACTGAACTAATCGTTTATTCTTCATCAGGGAATGGGAAGCTCACAAAAAGTTTACCTGCATGTCAAATTATAAAAAACTAAAAGTTGATGTCAAAATGCTGTAATTTACACCAACCATTATTACTCTTGTTACCAAGGTGTGAGTATATTTTTATATGTGAAAGCTCTTCAAATTTTATTATGTATAAAAAGGAGTAAAAATTAACATTTTTCAGGAGGGGACAACCAACTCTTAATAATGAACAAAGAAACATGTAATTTCTCTATTGATGTGAATGTCTTTATTTAATCAATCTCTTTCTACATTTTTGACCATAGTACAAATATAATAGTACATAAGTACATAATATAATTACTACACATACCAGCAAGCCTGGTGATACATCTCTAGAAAATGTATTAAATATTTGATTGAATTGAATGCAACACTGTATGGCAGGAAGTATTTTGCTGCTTAGAACAACTATTTCACGGTCACATCTTATACTATTCTTAACTAATAAGATACAGGCAATTACAGCAAGCATTCCTATGCAAGTCAAAGAATCAGAACACACTTTCCTTTTCTTCAACCATTGGTCACTTTCCAAACTCACTGAGACTAACAATGCAAATAATTGTGCATATATATCATCAGCAACTTGACTAAATAAAGAACTGTTACGTCACAATACCATTACATATTTATCTGTGGTTTGATCTTCAATACTAAGATGAAGCATTTACTGTACCATCTATTTCTTGTGCATAATGCATTTGCTGCTGGCTCAGACATGCATTTTGTGTCATTTGGGTGTTTTATGACATACAGTGTTTATCCTTAAAATTTATCAGGTAACAGTGATTATTACTTAACTTCTCATACATTTCCCATGGAATTCTTTAAATAAATATTTGTCCTAAGTTTCAATCAAGTTAATCCTCAGACTGTTTTCTCCTGCCAAATTTTGTTTGATGGAGATGAAAAACCTCTTAATCATATTCAAGTGAAGGATTGAAAAACAATAAGTTAACATTATGTCATTCATATGTTTTCTCTTTCTAATGCCACAAATTTACTTAAATTCTGCATTCATTTATTTCAACAAGGCCTGAATTATTTTTTCCAGAGGCACCTTTAAAATGCTGAAACATTCTTCCACAAGTTTCATTTTGAGATAATGATGTAGTTTTTCAAAATGTTATATATTCATATCAAGAGCAAAATCATGAATGTATGGAGACATGCAATACAAGGTAGGTCTTTGTTTGTAATTTGATCAAATCTGCTGTAAACAAGACTGCAAATATAATCATTAAGATATTGAACATGTATGTGCTTCACTCATCAAAATATATCTTAGAACCAACTGTAACTTTGTCCAATGATAAGCAAAGTTACTTAACTTTGTTAGTATTTGGATTCCAAAACTTAAACTACTAACCTTATGAACAATAAACTTGCTATTCCTCAAAAAATAAGGTTCAGGAAGTTCTCATTCATAGATGCAACATTTGCGGATATTGCAGAAAACATGAAAAATAATGGCACTTCCTAATTCCTAGTAACCACAACTTAAGGCTTATAGTGATATAACAATTATTAATTAACTAAACCTACCATTTGTATATTGGGAAGAAACAATTACACAACAATCATACGCACAAAGTCTGCTTTGTGATACATGGTGTTGCAACTCATTTTTGGCCACTATCACTGCTTGTGGATATATAATTTTAAGAGTCATGATAGCCGGCATGATCACAGGCTTGGGAATTTGGCATGATGATCTAGCCGCCGCATTGAAAACTTGTCCAAATTGGGGGTATACCTGTCTAATGATGCATGTAGCATCCCACCTCCACTAATTGGAAAAACCCACAAAAGTAATATTGCCTTTCAAGCATAGCCGGATAATTTCCAGACATTATTGTTTGCATAAAAACCATTCAAGTTTCGTCGCGGAGCTCGGAAACTGTATCTGATAATTTAATGAACGAGTAACTAAGCAATACAAATTGGAAACGGGGGTACTTGATCACCCTATCAGGTTTATATTAATGATCGGGTGTTTTGGACACAATTTTAATGTGGCTTCTTGATCACAATGGGGGAAAATAGTGATCGTGACTCAAAAGAAAAGTAAAAAGTCTAAAAGTAAGAGAAAAGGAAAGAGTCCAAAAAAAAAAGTCCACAAGAAAAAAGTTCAAAAAGAAAAGAAAAGAAAAGAAACTAAAAAACAAAAGAGGTGAAAAAGAAGAAAAAAAGAAAATGGTAAAAAGAAAACAAAAAAGAAAGGAAAAGAAAAGAATTCAAAAGAGTTCAAAAGAAAAGAAGAAAAAGTAAAAAGCCCAAAAAGTCCAAAAAAAGTAAAAAAAAAAAAAAAAAAGCAGTCCAAAAGAAAAGAAAAGAATTTAAAAGAAAAGAAAAGAAAAAGTCACAAAAAAAAAGAGTACAAAAAAGTCCAAAAAAAAAAAGTCCAAAAAAGAAAGAAAACAAAACAAAAAAAGAAAAGAAAAGATTCCAAAAAAGAGAGAAAAGAGTCCAAAACAAGCAAGACTTGAAAACAAAAGAGGCCAAAAGAAAAACAGATAGACCAAAAAAGTAAAGAAAAGAACAGAAAAGAAAGTCTAAAAAAGAAACATAGATCAAAAAAAGAAAAGATAAGAAAAAAAAAGAGTCCAAAAGAAAAGAAAAGAAACCAAAAAAAAGAAAAAGTCCAAAAGAAAGTGTCCAAAAGAAAAAAAGAAACAGAAAAGAAAAGAGAACAAACAAAAAGAAAAGAGTCCAAATGAAAAAAAAGAAAAGCAAGAGTTAAAAAAAAAAAAAGAGAGAAAAAAGAAAAGGTAAGAAAAGAAAGAGTCCAAAAGAAAAAAAAGAAAAGATAAAAAAAAAAAAAAGATCCAAAAAAAAAAAAGTTTAAAAGAGAAGAAAAAAAAAAAAGAAAAGAAAAGAGTTCAAAAGAAAAAAATCCAAAAGAAAAGAAAGAAAAGAAAAGAAAAAGTTCCAAAAAAAAAAAGAAAAAAAGAAAAGAAAAAAAAAGAGACCAAAAAGAAAAAAAAAGAAAAAATAAAAGAGTCCAAAAGAAAGAGACCAAAAAAGAAAATAGTCCAAAAGAAAAGAAAAAAAAAAAAGAAACAAAAGAAAGAGTCCAAAAAAAAAGAGTCCAAAAGAAAAGAAAAGATACCAAAAAAAGTAAAAAAAAGAAAAGAAAGAGTCCAAAAGAAAAGAAAAGAAAAGAAAAGTCGAAAAAAAAAAAAATAAGAAAAAAAAGAATCTAAAATAAAAGAAAAAGAGACCAAGAAGGAAAAAAAGAAAAGAGTCCAAAAGAAAAAAACAAGAAAAAAAAAAAAAAGAACAGAAAAGACAAAAGAAAGAGTCCAAAAGAAAGAAAAAAAGACCAAAAGAAAAGATAAGAAAAGAAAGAGTCCAAAAGAAAAGAAAAGAGACAAAAAAGAAAAGAGTCCAAAAGAAAAAAAAGCAAGAGTTGAAAAGAAAGAAAAGAAAAGACCAAAAAAAAAAAAAAAAGATTCCAAAAGAAAAAGAGAAGAACAAAAAAAAAAGAAAAAAAAAGAAAAGAAAAGAGACCAAAAAAAAAATAGAAAAGAAAAGCAAGAGTTAAAGAAAGAAAAGAGTCCAAAAGAAAAGGCCCAAAAGAAAAGAACAGAAAGAAAAAACCCAAAAGAAAGTGTTTAGAAAAGAAAAGAAAGAGAAACAGAAAAGAAAAAGAAAAAAAAAAGAAAAGAGTCAAATGAAAGAAAAGCAAGAGTTGAAAAAAAAAAAGAAAAAAAAGAGACAAAAAAAAAAAGTAAAAAAAAAAAGAGTTTAAAAGAAAGAATCCAAAAAAAAACAAGAAAAAAAAAAAAAGTCCAAAAAAAAAAAGAAAACAAAGGAATGAGTCAAAAAAAAAATCCAAAGGAAAAGACAAGAAAAGAAAAGAAAGTTCAAAAGAAAAAAAGAGACCACAAAAGTAAAAATTAGAAGATAAAAGAGTATAAAATAACAGAAAAGAGACCGAAAAAAAGAAAAGAATCCAAAACAAGAAGAAAAAAACAGAAAGAGTCCAAAAGAAAGAGTACAAAGGAAAAAAAAAAAGAAAAGAAAAAAAAAAAAAAAAAGAAAAAAGAACCCAAAAAAGACCAAAAAATAAAAGAAAAAAAAAGAAAAGAAAAGAGTCCAAAAGAAAAGAAAAGAGACCAAAAAAGAAAAGAGTCCAAAAAAGAAAGAAAAAAAAGCAAAAAAAAAAAAAAAAAAAGAGTCCAAAAGAAAAAAAAAAAAGAAAAAAACAAAAGAGTCAAAAGAAAAGAATCCAAAAAAAGAAAAAAAAAGAGACCAAAAGAAAAGATAAGACAGGAAAGAGTCTAAAAGAAAAGAAAAGAGACAAACAAATAAAAGAAAAGAAAAGAAAAAGTACAAAAGATAAGAAAAGAGACAAAAAAAAGAAAAGAGTCCAAAAGAAAGAAAAAGAGGCCAAAAAAGAAAAGATAAGAAAAGAACAAAATCTAAAATAAAAGAAAAGAGACCAAAAAAAGAAAAAGAGTCCAAAACAAGAAGAAAAAAAAAAAAAGAACAGAAAGAGTCCAAAAGAAAGATCCAAAAGAAAGAAAAAGAGACCAAAAGAAAAGATAAGAAAAGAAAGAGTCCAAAAAAGAAAGAAAAGAGACAAAAAAGAAGAGTTTAAAAAAAAAAAAAAAAGTCCACAAGAAAAGCAAGAGTTGAAAAGAAAAAGAAAGAGACCAAAAAAGAAAGAGACCAAAAAAGAAATGAAAAGATTTCAAAAGAAAGAGTCCAAAAGAAAAGAAAAGAAAAGAAAAAAGAAAAGAAAAAAGACCAACAAAAATAGAAAAGAAAAGCAAGAGTTGAAAAGAAAAGAGTCCAAAAGAAAAGGTCTAAAAGGAAAGAAAAGAAAAGAAAGGAAAGAGTCCAAAAGAAAAAAATCAAAAAAAGTCCAAAAGAAAAAAATCCAAGTGTCCAAAGAAAAGAAAAGAGACAAACAAAAAAGAAAAGATAAGAAAAGAAAAGAAGGAAAAAGAGAGCTAAAAAGAATAGATAAGAAAAAAAGAAGAAAGAGACCAAAAGAAAGAAAAAGAGTCCAAAACAAGAAGAAAAAGATAAAAGCGACCAAAAGAAAGAGTCCAAAAGAAAAAAAAAACAGACCAAAAAATAAAAGAAAAGAAAAGAGTCCAATAGAAAAGAAAAGAGACAAAAAAGAAAAGAGTCCAAAAGAAAAGAAAACAAAACAAAACAAAAAGACAAAAAACAAAGAAGTCCAAAGGAAAAGAATCCAAACGTGTCCAAAAGAAAAGAAAAGAGACAAAAAAAGAAAAGATAAGAAAAGAAAAGAAGGAAAAAGAGACCAAAAAAGAATAGATAAGAAGAGAAAAGAGTCCAAAAGAAAGAAAAAGAGACCAAAAAAGAAAGATAAGAGAAGAAAAGAGTCCAAAAAAAGTCCAAAGGAAAAGAGGAGATGCCAAAAAAAGTAAAAGAAAGAAAAGAAAGAGTCCAAAAGAAAAAAGTCCAAAAATATAAAAACAAGAAAAGAAAAAAAGACAAGAAAAAAAGAGTTCCAAAAGAAAAGAAAAGAGACCAAAAAGAAAATAGACCAAAAAAGAAAAGAAAAGACAAAAGAAAGAGTCCAAAAGAAAAGAAAAGAAAAGAAAAAAAAAAAAAAGACCAACAAAAAAGATAAGAAAAGAAAGAGTTAAAAGAAAAAAAACAGTCCAAAAGAAAAGGTCTAAAAGGAAAGAAAAGAAAAAAAGAAAAGAATCCAAAAAAAAAAAGAAAAAAGTCAAAATGAAAAAGGGTCCAAAAGTGTCCAAAAAAAAAAAAAAAAGACAAAAAAAAAAAGAAAAGATAAAAAAAGAAAAGAAAAAAATGAGCTCAAAAAGAAAGAAAAGAAAAAAGAAAAGAAAAGATACCAAAAAAAGAAAAAGAAGAAAACAAAAAGAAAAAGAAATAAAAGAGTCCAAAAGAAGAAAAGAGTCCAAAAGAAAGAAAAAGAGACCAAAAAAGAAAAGATAAGAAAAGAGTCCAAAAGAAAAGAAAAGAGACTAAAAAAGAAAAGAGTCTAAAAGAAAACAAAACAAAACAAAAAAAAAAAACAAAAATCCAAAAAAAAAGAAACTGAAAAAAAGAAAAGAGTCCAAAAGATAAGAAAAGAAAAAGAGTCCAAAAGTAAAAGAAAAAAGTCCAAAAGATAAGTTCAAAAGAGTCCAAAAGAAAAGAAAAAAAGTCCAAAAGAAAAGAAAAGAATCCAAAAGAAAAGAAAAGTCCAAAAGAAAAGAGTCCAAAAGAAAAAGAACAAAAAAAGAAAAGATCCTAAAAGAAAGAGTCCAAAAAAAGTAAAAAAAAAAAAAGAAAAAAGAAAAAAAGAAAAACAAAAATATAAAAACAAGAAAAGAAAATAAAGATTCCAAAAAAAAGAGACCAAAAGAAAAAAATAAAGAGTCCAAAAGAAAATAGTTCCAAAAGAAAAAAAAAGAAAAAAAAAGAGACCAAAAAGAAAAGAAAAGCAAGTTTTAAAAGAAAAAAAAACAGACCAAAAAAGAGAATAAAAGATTAAAAAAAAAAAAAAAAAGAAAAAAGAAAGAAAAAAAGAAAAAAGACCAAAAAAAAGAAAAAAAGAAAAGAGTCTAAAAAGAAAGGGTCCAAAAGAAAAGACAAGAAAAAAAAAAAAAAAAAAAAAAAAGAAGAAAAAAAGAAAAAAAAAGAGTTCAACAAGAAAAAAAAAGATAAGAAAAGAAAAGAAGGAAAAAGAAAATAGAAAAAAGAATAGAGTCCAAAAGAAAAAAAGAGTCCAAAAGAAAGAAAAAGAGACCAAAAAAAGAAAAAGAGTCTAAAAAAAGAAAAGAAAAGAGTCCAAAAAAGTCCAAAAGAAAAGAAAAAGAACAGAAAAGAAAAGTTAAAAAAAAGAGTCCAAAAGAAAAAAAGAAAAACAAGAAAAGAAAAAAGAACAAAAATTAAAAAAAAAAGAGTTTCAAAAGAAAAGAAAAAAAAAAAAAAGAGTCCAAAAAAAAAAAGACCAAAAAAGGAAAGTAAAGTAAGAAAAAAAAAGAGTCCAAAAGAAAACAAAACAGAAAAGTTGGGAAAAATAAAAGAAAAAAAAAAAAAGAAAAGATAAAAAGAGAAAGAAAAAAAGAAAAAAAAAAAGACCAAAAAAAGAAAAGGTCCAAAAGAAAGAAAAGAAAGAGTCCAAAAGAAAAGAAAAGCAAACAGACCAAAAGAAAAGAAAAGAACAAAGAAAAGAAAAGAGACTAAAAAGAAAAGAAAGAGTCCAAAAGAAGAAGAAAAAAGAAACAAAAGAAAGAGTTAAAAGAAAGAGTCCAAAAGAAAGAAGATCAAAAAAAAAAAAGACAAGAAAAGGGAAAAGAGTCCAAAAGAAGAAGAAAAAAAGAAAGAAAAAAAATGAGTCCAAAAGAAAAGAAAAGCAATTTGTTTAAAACAAAAGAAAAAGATAAAGAGAAGAAAAGAAAAGAAAAGAGTTTAAAAGAAAAGAAAAGTGACCAAAAAAAGAGAAAACAGTCCAAACAAAGAAGAAAAAAAGAAAGAAAAGAAAGAGTCCAAAAGAAAAGAGTCCAAAAGAAAAGAAAAGAGAACAAAAAAGAGACAAGAGTCAAAAAGAAGGAGATAAAAAAAAAAATAGAAAAGAAAAGCAAGAGTTGAAAAGAAAAAAGTCCAAAAGAAAGGGTCCAAAAGAAAACACAAGAAAAGAAAAGAAAAGTGTTTAAAAGAAAAAGAGTCCAAAAGAAAAAAAACAAATTTTAGAGCTGACAAAGTTCGGTTTTTTTTTGAAATAATAAATGAAAATGGTTTCAAACGATAGATGATGATTTTAAGTTCTATATACCGTTTGAAATTAAACAAAATTTTCAGAGACTTTGGTTATAACGTTTAAAGTGCAAAATATGTACGATTTTTCAGAGCGTTTTGCACAATTAAGGAGATTTTCACAAGCGTATGAAACAAACATTCCCATATGCTCCAGCATCGACCTGCAAATATATAAAATCATTGTACTCCGACAATTCATATATCGTTTTTACCCGGATTCTTTTTTCTGTGTGGAGGTGTGGGGGGACAGTCTACCAATGGACGTGTCTCCACCCCCTCCTAGCTCCCTAGACACACACTTCTGATTACCTTTTTTCATGCCTCCATTATTTTATGATAGGTGAATGAAACACTTATCTAAAATTTGATCCGAAAAAGCACAAAAATATTATAAAGAGCATATGGTCAGAAGAATCGGATCCTGGAACGTATAGTCGGATGAGAGTTATCGTAAAACACTGCAGTACTTAGCTTATTTATAGTATACTGCTACCTGATATTAAAAACGTGTGCGCTTAATATCACGGTTGCATGTCACGAATGATCGACTGAGGCCGAGGAACTTACAATCTCGAAGAAAAATTAAAATTCACATGAATTAGGTCTGTTTGTTTCTCAACCTAAGGTAAGCTAATTACAAATCTTGGTAACTAAGGAAAAAGTTGTTCGGTTATCACTCTGTTTCTTATAAATATTCGCGGAACTGACTTATTACAACTTTTATCTTGTCAATGGAATTTTATCAACATTTCATGTTGACGGGGAAATTTAAGGCAATTTTATCTACAGCATCACATGTCATGTTAAACCAGATTGGCAAAAATGCATCACTGCTAGACCTATAGGACCTAACGATAAAATTGGAAATCGAATGGAAAAATCCTAGTACAGTACTACTAGGTAAATCGCTGTAGGCCCAGGCCTATACTAATTTCAACATTTTAATACTTATTGGTGACTGATTTTCTTGAAACTTTTAGGATTTATAAAGGAAAGATTTAGAAATCTTAAAACATCTATTTTAGTCAACAATCTAGGAATTTTTGAAAAAAACAGGCTTTTATTTCAATCCTATAAAATTTGAGACTTCCATTTTCAAGAAAATCATGCTTATTAGTCATTTTGAAAAATTTCTTAACTTCTTTTTGCATTTTTACTGTTCTTATTTTTCTATTATTCCAAAATAATTTAAATTTTATACCTTTTCAAGCAAATTTCGTTGAAAAAGGATAATAAATCATGAGCTCAAAAATTTTGCATTCTTGTCGGCCATTTTGAATGAAACTAAAGAAAAAAAACTGAATAACGATGCAGAGGAATTTTAACAATGTCAAAATCCTAAAACATAATCCTAAAAACCTAATCCCAAACCCTAAACCCTAATTCTAAACCCTAATCCTAAACCCTTATTCTAAAACCTAATCCTAACCTAATCCTAAATAAAACCTACAGTAATCCTAAAACCTAACCTGAAAATGATCCACATTAATTATGCGCATGTTTTTAATTTTATTTTTATTTCACTTAAGCGGCTTGCAGACTTCACTCGTCAGTACAGTAGGCTAGTAGTATACACACTGGAGAATAAAAGTTTTGATTGGAAAGCCAAAACGTAAGAATTTTTCTTTTTTAAACACGTTTGGCTTGGTTTCTACTTAAAAGACCCAATCTAAAAAGGAAAATAGTTAAAATACATCAATACAATGGAATAAAACCAAAATTAAAAAAGGAAAAGCAAAAATCCTTGTATTGATATTTACTGCTATACTAGGATTTGACCAATCTAATCTATGTTGACGATGTAGGCCTAGCAGGAATTGGTACTAACGTTACAGATATGCCGGAAGCAATGGTAGAAACCTGATTTTGATGGAAGAAAGAAAAAAAATTAACATTCAACAATGAAAAAACTGCCACACTTAGATAACAACAAAAAAATGAACAAATTCCAAATTTACATGTCAAAAAAGGAAAATTAGGTGAAACAGAAAATCCGAATTATCTAAGTCAGTAGGTGAATGGTTTTTAACCAAAGATGTTAACAAAAACAAGATTGAAAAGAAAGGCACATATTAAGCGTATGAATAAAACAATAGAAAAGTATGGAGACCAGAAGAAAGTCAGAAATGCAGCATTACAATACAAATTGAAATACTAGAAGCAGTAGCATTTCCAGCCTTCACATATGGAAACTTGGACTAATCTATCAGTAAAGGAAATAGAAGCTCTAGAAAATCTACAAAAAATAATGATTTGCTGCATCTTTAACTTAAATAGTTCAGCATCATATTGGGGACTTTTAAAAGAAGCAGGTTTTTGGCCAATCTTACAAATTATTTATTACAAGAAACTCATGTTCTTCCATTATTTACTCAACTCAGACGGAAGTAGAACAGCAAGAAAAATACTCATTGAACAAAAAGGTAAAGACTAAAATATGGAATTTATATATCACAAGAACAGCTACCCTAATATAAATTGTGATTTTTGTGACCATGAAGATACTACTGAACATATTTTTAGTTGTTTTTACTTCAAGAACATTATTGGAATGGATATGAGCAAAACAAACCTTTATGATACGGACAATATGGAAAACCTAAGGAAAATAGCCTGGTACAGTTCGTAGAGAGAGTAAATTAAACAAAAATTTGAGCTAACAAAGAACAGATGAACTTCCCTGATCTCCGTACAGTTTAAATCAATGTAATTTTAGCCAACAGTGTTTTACGAGTCTTGTACGTCCTCTTCAGTTTATTCTTTATCGACTGTGCCTGGTTTTTTCATCAGAGTGGACTCTGTGATGAACCACAAGTAGTTTACTCATCCCTCCGTACAATTGACATCATTTGGGGTTGGCATACAATTTTACAATTCTTTTGTATCACACATAGCAAATGGATGATTTTCAAACTTTTATTCCACTTTCTTTGAACTAAATCAGCACGTCAAGAAAGCAAAGCTGAATTAAATAATTTATTTACAAAATTTATGATTGAAGAAAAAAAATTGTCACTCAAACTTTTATTCCACTTTCCAGTAAATGAACTAAAGTCAGCTATAAAAATAGTTTTTGAAGACTAGGATGGGCTTCGAACGTCAAGAAATTTGTATTGTCGGCAAAAAAAGGTAGCATGGTGGGCCTGAAGCTGTGCAGCTAAGGAATTAAAATTTTTTTTTCTTTTATATAAAAAAATATTGTAAATAAACTGAAATAAATCTAAACTAAGTTACTGTAGGGCCTATCCAGATAGGCCTATTCATCAAAGAAAAAATTAGTTTAGTTTGTTACCTCAAAACTGAATACCCTGAAGTTTGTGAGCCAATGATAAACATATGCAACTTTCAGCAGCCATACCAGTAAAGTGTACATAAGGTTTGAACAAAAATGCAGGCAGAAAATATTTTAAAACAATTTTATCTAGTCTAATCTTGCCTCCACACATCTGTATACCTTTGAAATAAATTCCTTATATTTCTGTAGATAAAGATGGCTAGCACAAACCCTGAGAATAAGCTTCATGAAGATGAGGCTGAGAAAGAGGATGGCTGGGAAGATTTTGATGATGAAGAAGATGAAGAAGAAATGTCCACAGAACTTGCCTCCATGTGCCTGTTCTGCAAAGATTGGTTCAATTCTGCTGAAGATGTATTTGAACACACCAAAGAAAATCATAATTTTGATATTGTGGAAATCAACAAGATACATGGCAAGTCTGAAGTACTAAAGAATGTTTATCTTTCTCTTTGAACAAATTTAGTTTAGCAATCATGTTTTCCTTCTGTACCCATACCAGGAAATCAGGGAAATCACAGCATCCTGATAACAATTTTTGAAAATGTTTACATTTACAAGTAAGAACTGCTCTGGGATGGGCTGTCATTAAACAGTACTTACAGTTTCTAGGACTCTCTGTACTAACTTTTTTATGTGAAAATAGTTACAGAATAATTAAAAGAGTTGTGACATCAGCCATATTCATTTGGGGTAATAAACAGAATTAAAGGTTTCATTGGCAAGTACCAGACAATTTCACCCTTTATGTCCTGTCCTTTCAAAAGAAAACCATGCTGTATGGATCTTGTAGTATTTGTTGAATACAAAATTGTGAGGAAAAAATGGTTGGTGGGCTCATTTATGAAATACTCTTCAGGTTTACACTGTACATCATTTGGTATCAGTGGGCTCATTTATGAAATACTCCTCAGGTTTACACTGTACATCATTTGGTATCAGTCAGTTCCGAGCCTCGCGAAAAGTCCCATATTCTCTTTTGTGAATATTCCGCTCACTCGGATTTATGAATATATAATGGCTGAAACATGCTGTTTTTCGAAGGTGATTACAGTTTTGTTACAACAAAAAACCTTATCAATACATAAAATTTAGGCAGATAAAGGGTTGAAAATACTATCCATTAACATTTGAAGAAATAATTCGAGCCAAAAAAATAATGACAATAATAACAATTTCATATTTGGAAAGAAAAAAAATGGGTACCAAAAAATATGGTCATAAACCAGTCCAGTCTTGGGCCCACACTATCTTTACATATGTGATAGAAAAATTCCTGTTCTATCTAATTCTATGAAAATAAGCCTGAAAATCAGAGGAATCTGGTCAGGGGTTCTTCAGTTTTGCACCTATTTCCAGAGTAACCATGTTGATTTTGCTAATACCGTACGATCCATATCATGATTGGACAATGTTCAGTCACGTGGTGTTGTTTACATCTGTATCGTAATCTCGCATGTCAGCGCAGCATGTGCATGCTGTATACATACAGTATGAAATGGCGTTCGCACGAAATAGCCACAAGCCCTTCGTAATCCCCTGATAACGTGTTTCTTTGAAATAACAAACAGTGTATACTTCAGATTACATGGGAATCTTAATTGTATATCAAATTCAGAATAAAATGAATGATATTTAGTGACGACAGAGCTTCCTGAGCCAACTGAATACACTCAGTGTATGTTAGGTTTTGATAATTAGAAGCTTGGTGTATGTATAATCATAATGTGGTGTCAATGCTTATTTTCTAAAATTAAGCCTGTGCAATAGTATATTAACTATTCTTTTGCTATAATTCATAGAGTTATATTTGCTTATACTGCTAAAATACCATTTCACTAGAGATTACTTATCCCAAATAACAAATCGCTGATTTCATGTACTTTCTTCCAACTTCTTGTAAACACTGTGCTTTGTGGCCTATTGGTGTGAATTATCATCAGCATAAACTATGGATTGAACTCTGCCTCCTCTGACAAAATTTTAAGTTGAGATTATTTTGGTAATTTACTATGATAACAATTTAATTAAATATGGCAATTACAATTACACGAATTCAAACATAAACAACAACAAAAATTATATTTTTTTTATGGACCTGGCAGGAAATCATATTCAGATGGTCAGAAAAACTCAGACTCATAGTGTGAGAATGACCTCTAAACCCAAATAATGAAAATAAAAATTGCCCTGGAAAATCACATAATTCCCAAAATAGTTCAAAACTTTGCATAACAGCAGTTAATACTCATGTACCCATTGTATGAATATGTAGAATACTTTTGCCTAGTTGTATGGCATATAATGGTATTCTATGAAAGGACAACATGTACACTTCAACCAGTATTCTATAGGCCTATCCATACTTGCACAATGGCATTAACTTGCAACAATGAAAATTGATGCTATTCAGAGGAGAAAGACACTTTTTCTTCAACATTTGCTTTACTTCTGATACTGACAATTTATATACCCTTGAAATATAAACAGAACACACATGAGTACTATTCTTCAGCTGTTCCACACAATAATACAAAATATTCACGATTTAAATTTTATTAAAAACAATCCTGATGCAAGGTAGGCCTACATATGAATATTTGTAGTGCCACTTGAATTTTCTTAACAGAAATTATTAATGAAACACTTAATAGGAAAAATGAAAACACATATAAACAGGAAAAGTTTTCATAACCATTCAGATCATATTTAAGTCCTAAAGCAAAGGCCTTAACTAGCAAATAATCTGCAGTGTAGATATCTTGGTCTTGAATTACTTCCTCATTGTCTAATGAGGTATTTCAAGACAATTATAAAAAGATGGCATACCAACACGGCAACACACTAGGTTGACATTGAAAATAACCTGATTGTTAATTTTATCCTGTAATTATAGAACCTAGATCCATGGTTGATTTTTAACTATAGACACTATTTTCATTTTCACAACAGACCTTGTTTACACTTCAACCTAAATTTTGATAAAAAATCACTGGTCTTTTGATCACTATTACAATACATTTTAAATATGTTTATGGTGAACAATCATTTGATTCAATGCTGCACATATTAAATCAAATGGCTGCTACTACTACTAGGCCCTAGGCTAGGTCAGAGTAATAAATAAGATGGATGCAAAATAATAAATGTTATCCTAAGTTACCACACTAACTTACTCTTGATCGCGATAAAAATCCACATAAAATTTATGCTAATCTCTGTAATGGTGGCCATTTTCAACTTCAAAATACTGTCACTAATTGCCTTTGGGCCCATATAAATTTGGTACTGGTAGAAAGCTTATTGCATTGTCTAATGAATTATTGATAAATTTAGCCTAAATCTGAAGGAATCTGACCAGGGATTCTGCATGAATTTCGTCCAAAAATTAGGCCAATATTGAAATACACAAATTCAAACGACGATTACGCAAAATTAGAAAATTTGATATCATTCGAAAGAAAAATCAACCAACTTGCACCTAGCTTACCATCTTTACTGCTACAACATTGTCAGATGACACCCCACGTGATAGAAAACTGTCATCAAGTGATCGGTTTTGCGAAAACTGCAAAATTCTGAAAGTGGGCGGAGTCCTATGCGAAGAGAATGACATCACAGCACCTCATTAATGCGAGGCTGGGAACTGACTGGTATTTCATATTAAGTGGGATGTTGAAGAAAGAGTATACTGTCTGAAATTGATTAAAGGATTAGTTCAGTGGTTAGACAAGTTCATCTCATATGAAGGAGGGCTTTAAAAGAAACAAAATAGTGAAGAAAGCATTCAATAATCTTATTCCGTTAAGAAGATATTTAAGTTTAAATTTTAGTATCAATGTAGAAACGACTGAAAGCAGACTAGTTGTATCGTCATAGCCTCAGATTCCTCAAATTCTTTATGTATTTTATCATGTTTTGTCCTGCAATTTTGTGGCTTAAAAACCATTAGATATGTCAGGAAAGTATTAAAACAGAATCTAGTCAAAGTAATTATAATTTACCACATGAAGAACGTTTGAGAAAAAATAAATCAAATAGTTGAAAAAGTTTTAAAAAAATATATTAACAATTTTTAAGAAAGTGCCAGCCATCCATAGTAGACTTACTACACCAGCCATTTCTACACAGATAAGACAGAGCTTTAAACTTGAATATCTCCCAAACAGAATAAGATTTTTTGAATGCTTTCTTTCACCATTTTATTTCAATTAAATTCCTTTATCATATAAGATCAACTTGCTTGACCAATGAACTAATCCTTTAAGTGTTTAATGCTTTGATAATCATTCCATTTTGGCAGGTATGGACTGTATCTCATACATAAAATTGATCAACTTCATCAGGTCACAGGTATGTGTCTTTATTTTCATTTTCAAAGATGTGTTTTTCTTTTTTACACCATCTGTCCTATTCTTAAAGTAAGGGCTTTATTAAGTAGTGTGTCAGATTATCTTATCTTTTGACTTGAGTTATCATGATGATCTGTAGAGTGGACACACTTTGAGTTCATTGTCAAAGAAGATAAGTTGTTCTGAAGGTTTTGAAAGTTGTGAAAATAAATTACATTTTGGAACTCATTTCTCTCCTCTCCCTCTCAGTTACACTTTTATGTTATTGGAGACATGTATTTAAATGACTGGTCCAGATGTTACATGATATAGGACAGTGAAAACGATCAAATGATTAAGGAGATAATTCTTTTCTTTTTTTTTCCATTAAGAGGCTATTCACGTTTAAAGTTGATAACATTTGTGTTGACAGTACTCGTTTCAAATAAGTGGTGACAACGTAGCCTCCCATATAGTCAGATAAGTTTGTGTACAGTGTGGAAGTGTATTTAGCTTTACTATAAGAAGAAAGTGTGCAAAATATTTTGAATTAGTACAAAAATCTAATGAAATACCTTTAGAATTGTTATAAATGTGAGTGTGTGATCTCACGCTTGTACACTTTCTACCCCAGCCATTTAATTTGTCTGTTGGTCTTTTTGTCCTATTTGACACAAGACATGTTTGATTTCTTGTAGACATGTTTGACTTTTTGTTGACATGTCTGCTTTGTAGACATGTCTGACTTTTTGTAGACATGTCTGACTTCTTGAAGACATGTCTGACTTCTTATAGACATGTCTCACCACCAAATAAATCTGAGGACATGACCAACAACTGCCAAGTTTCACACTTTTATCAAGAAGTGAACATTTTTCTCTCTCCAAAATTCACTAGATTAGTATACATTTTTGACCACCAAACTAATCTATAATCATGGAATTGTGCTCCTTTCTTTTGTTATAGGAAATTACAGCCGAGGCTGCTCAGCAAATGCTAACCTCTGGGGAATGGCAGGATGATGCTTACATGAAGCCCCACTCAGAGTCAGATGGTCTTCTCATGTTTGGTATGTTAATGCTTGGTATGCTATGCACCACTTTTGTCTTGTCTTTGTACACTGGGGAAAATTGGTACGCTATGCACCACTCTTGTCTTTTGTTTGTACACTGGGAAAAATTGGTACGCTATGCACCACTCTTGTCTTGTATTGTACACTGGGGAAAATAGGTATGCTATGCACCACTCTTGTCTTGTATTTGTACAGTGGGGAAAATTGGTATGCTATGCACCACTCTTGTCTTGTATTTGTACACTGGGGAAAATTGGTATGCTATGCACCACTCTTGTCTTGTGTTTGTACACTGGGGAAAATAGGTATGCTATGCACCACTCTTGTCTTGTGTTTGTACACTGGGGAAAATTGGTATGCTATGCACCACTCTTGTGTTGTGTTTGTACACTGGAGAAAATTGGTATGCTATGCACCACTCTTGTCTTGTGTTTGTACACTGGGGAAAATTGGTATGCTATGCACGACTCTTGTCTTGTATTTGTACAGTGGGGAAAATTGGTATGCTATGCACCACTCTTGTCTTGTGTTTGTACACTGGGGAAAATTGGTATGCTATGCACCACTCTTGTCTTGTATTTGTACACGGGGGAAAATTGGTATGCTATGCACCACTCTTGTCTTGTATTTGTACACTGGGGAAAATTGGTATGCTATGCACCACTCTTGTCTTGTGTTTGTACACTGGGAAAAATTGGTATGCTATGCACCACTCTTGTCTTGTGTTTGTACACTGGGGAAAATTGGTATGCTATGCACGACTCTTGTCTTGTATTTGTACAGTGGGGAAAATTGGTATGCTATGCACCACTCTTGTCTTGTGTTTGTACACTGGAGAAAATTGGTATGCTATGCACCACTCTTGTCTTGTGTTTGTACATTGGGGAAAACTGATATGCTATGCACCACTCTTGTCTTGTATTTGTACACTGGGGGAAATTGGTATGCTATGCACCACTCTTGTCTTGTATTTGTACACTGGTGAAAATTGATATGCTATGCACCACTCTTGTCTTGTATTTGTACACTGGGGGAAATTGGTATGCTATGCACGACTCTTGTCTTGTATTTGTACAGTGGGGAAAATTGGTATGCTATGCACCACTCTTGTCTTGTGTTTGTACACTGGGGAAAATTGGTATGCTATGCACCACTCTTGTCTTGTGTTTGTACACTGGGAAAAATTGGTGTGCTATGCACCACTCTTGTCTTGTCTTTGTACACTGCGGAAAAATGGTATGCTATGCACCACTCTTGTCTTGTGTTTGTACACTGGGGAAAATTGGTATGCTATGCACCACTCTTGTCTTGTGTTTGTACACTGGAGAAAATTGGTATGCTATGCACCACTCTTGTCTTGTATTTGTACACTGGGGGAAATTGGTATGCTATGCACCACTCTTGTCTTGTGTTTGTACACTGGAGAAAATTGGTATGCTATGCACCACTCTTGTCTTGTATTTGTACACTGGGGGAAATTGGTATGCTATGCACCACTCTTGTCTTGTGTTTGTACACTGGAGAAAATTGGTATGCTATGCACCACTCTTGTCTTGTGTTTGTACACTGGAGAAAATTGGTATGCTATGCACCACTCTTGTCTTGTATTTGTACACTGGGAAATTGGTATGCTATGCACCACTCTTGTCTTGTATTTGTACACTGGTGAAAATTGATATGCTATGCACCACTCTTGTCTTGTATTTGTACACTGGGGGAAATTGGTATGCTATGCATCACTCATGTCTTGTATTTGTACACTGGTGAAAATTGATATGCTATGCACCACTCTTGTCTTGTATTTGTACAATGGGGGAAATTGGTATGCTATGCACCACTCTTGTCTTGTGTTTGTACACTGGAGAAAATTGGTATGCTATGCACCACTCTTGTGTTGTGTTTGTACACTGGGGAAAATTGGTGTGCTATGCACCACTCTTGTCTTGTCTTTGTACACTGCGGAAAAATGGTATGCTATGCACCACTCTTGTCTTGTATTTGTACACTGGGGGAAATTGGTATGCTATGCACCACTCTTGTCTTGTGTTTGTACACTGGAGAAAATTGGTATGCTATGCACCACTCTTGTCTTGTATTTGTACACTGGGGGAAATTGGTATGCTATGCACCACTCTTGTCTTGTGTTTGTACACTGGAGAAAATTGGTATGCTATGCACCACTCTTGTCTTGTGTTTGTACACTGGAGAAAATTGGTATGCTATGCACCACTCTTGTCTTGTATTTGTACACTGGGGGAAATTGGTATGCTATGCACCACTCTTGTCTTGTATTTGTACACTGGTGAAAATTGATATGCTATGCACCACTCTTGTCTTGTATTTGTACACTGGGGGAAATTGGTATGCTATGCATCACTCATGTCTTGTATTTGTACACTGGTGAAAATTGATATGCTATGCACCACTCTTGTCTTGTATTTGTACACTGGGGGAAATTGGTATGCTATGCACGACTCTTGTCTTGTGTTTGTACACTGGGGAAAATTGGTATGCTATGCACCACTCTTGTCTTGTGTTTGTACACTGGAGAAAATTGGTATGCTATGCACCACTCTTGTGTTGTGTTTGTACACTGGGGAAAAATGGTATGCTATGCACCACTCTTGTCTTGTGTTTGTACACTGGGGAAAATTGGTATGCTATGCACCACTCTTGTCTTGTGTTTGTACACTGGGAAAAATTGGTATGCTATGCACCACTCTTGTCTTGTATTTGTACAGTGGGGAAAATAGGTATGCTATGCACCACTCTTGTCTTGTGTTTGTACACTGGGCAAAATTGGTATGCTATGCACCACTCTTGTCTTGTCTTTGTACAGTGGGGAAAAATGGTATGCTATGCACCACTCTTGTCTTGTGTTTGTACACTGGGCAAAATTGGTATGCTATGCACCACTCTTGTCTTGTATTTGTACACTGGGGAAAATTGGTATGCTATGCACCACTCTTGTCTTGTGTTTGTACACTGGGGAAAATTGGTATGCTATGCACCACTCTTGTCTTGTGTTTGTACACTGGGGAAAATTGGTATGCTATGCACCACTCTTGTCTTGTATTTGTACACTGGGGAAAATTGGTATGCTATGCACGACTCTTGTCTTGTGTTTGTACACTGGGGAAAATTGGTATGCTATGCACCACTCTTGTCTTGTGTTTTTACACTGGGGAAAATTGGTATGCTATGCACCACTCTTGTCTTGTATTTGTACACTGGGGAAAATTGGTATGCTATGCACGACTCTTGTCTTGTGTTTGTACAGTGGGGAAAATTGGTATTCTATGCACCACTCTTGTGTTGTATTTGTACACTGGGGAAAATTGGTATGCTATGCACCACTCTTGTCTTGTCTGTGTACACTGGGGAAAATTGGTATGCTATGCACCACTCTTGTCTTGTGTTTGTACACTGGGGGAAAAATGGTATGCTATGCACCACTATTGTCTTGTCTGTGTTTGTACACTGGGGAAAATTGGTATGCTATGCACCACTCATGTCTTGTGTTTGTACACTGGGGAAATTTGTATAAGTTGATTGGGTTTTGTCTTTCTTTGCGATTTTATCATGACAAATGTTTGCCATTGAAATCCACAGTCTGAAAATGAGAGGAATTGCAAACGTAATCATGTTTTAGAAGCGACAAATTAAAATAAACTGACTTGATGTATTACTTGATCTGAAGAAAGGGGTTTCAAGTTACGAAAATGGATTATAGATTGAAGTTAACATATATGTAATTTCCATAACCACAATCTAAGCCAGTTGACTCAATCCTTTATTTGATCATGATTTAGATAACTAAAAGTTAAGAGCAGTAAACTGAAGTACAATTTCCTTGTTTTTTAAAGTTGCAAGGATTTTTTAATTTATTTCCTGACTTTCTATGCAATGCAGTGGTCAACAGTATTGTTGAATAATAATTATTATTTGTGGTTTCCTTTCAAGATGTTGAAAGTTTCCTGGAGTCCCAGAGGGATCAAGTTTGTGATCTGGAGAATACAGACTCTATTGGAGCAGATGGTGACCATGGTACATCTCAGAGCCATAAGCAACTGTTAGAGAAGCTGAAAGCTGCTGAGCTTCGTGCTACTCAAGCAGAAGAGGGGCTAGCTCAAGCTATGGAAGACTTGGCTAAAATCAGGTATGGTGGTGGTTGCAGTTGCTTTGTTTCATCCTTTCATTTCTTCACAGCACATTTGCTTTGTTTGTAGCCTGTTTTAGAACATGTATTTGTAAGGAGCAGGAGTCCAAATATGAGTTCTGCAATTGTTCAAATACCAATTTTAATATGTCAATTATTTTTTTGACATTCAACTTTTTATTTTACACCTGTAACTACTTTTGAAATAATTTATTAGTACTGTAAAATAAACTAATTAGAAAATGTTTGAAGTTTGACTGATATTTAATGTAGTAAATATATTTCAACAAAGACTGGAAAAGGCCATTAGGCCAAACTACAACTGCAAAATTTGTTAGAGGACTTTATAAGCATTGATATAGGAGAAAGAAGAATTTAAAATCTATTTTTAGTCTCACTTCATAATCTAATGAAGTAAATATTTTAATTTTGAGGAAATATTTTGATTTTGTGGAAATATTTTCATTTTGAGGAAACATTTTCATTTTGAGGAAATAATTCAATTTGAGGAAATATTTGATTTTTGAGGAAATATTTTTATTTTGTTGTCTTACTGCATTCACAAGTTACAATAAAAGGAAGAATTTTCTATTCATTTCCAGAGAAATGTCTCATAGATTATTGATGAATCAGGGTAAAGATGACAAGCTCCTCCCCTTTCAGAGAACAGTGGAGGATGATGCTGGATACTTTGATTCCTACGCTCATTATGGCATCCACAAGGAGATGCTCAGCGACAGTGTGAGGACAGAGAGCTATAGGGACTTCATCTATGACAACCAGGGAATCTTTAAGGATAAAGTAATCTTTGAAAAATTATCTACTGCATTGTGTCCGTTAATGATTCATAAATATGCAATATATTGGTCACATGGCTGTGACGATTACACTGTAAACGTTTAAACGAATGAACCTTTGATTAAATGTTTAGTCTAATCCTCCCATTGAAAATCAAACACATTCAAACATGCTCAAAACTTTCATTCAATGACTTTTACAATTAATCTTTACATACAATCAACAAAGGAACTAATCCTTTTAAGGCAGGATTTGATTTTGTACTAATTAGCTATGAATGGGGCTATATTTGACTTTGATTTGCCAAATTCTAAGAGCTACTTGATGAGGAGGCTTAGGCCCGATAAATAATAGGCATAAATCTGCATTAGGTTAACACCTGTTTTACAAGCTGTAAAACTGACCCAGAACTTCACAGACAAAAAAATGCTTTGATTGTTATTTTTACCACAAATAAATGCAAAGTTTACCTGATGGAGTCAAATAGATTGCACAAAAGGAACAAAAATGTTTGAAGTTGCTGAAATAAATGAACAAAAATGTTTTGACAGTTGGGAATGATACTGAGATTTCAAGTGGGTTCATAAGCATGGCGGTATGTGTTGAAAACATAAAAATGCTTGCAAGACAGCAATTTACTTGCTAGTATTTCATTTTTGCATTGTTGTAAAGTGTGTTTAAACCATGGATCATTATTTTTGATTTTTTGATAACTTTTTTTAGCCTTACTGGTAATTTGAAGACTTAATATAGCTCTTTACTCAAGTTTTGTGACATTCCTTACTTATTTTTAAGGCTGGAAATTGTGATGGTTACGTTGTTTTTATTGTAGGGATAGAACCAGTTCCACTAAATTTCCATATTTTTTTTCTCAACACTTTAGAGGTCCGATTTTTATTTTTATGGGGTTGATGGGTCCATTTAAACGTTTTGAACGGAAATTTGTCCGTTTAAATGTTTAGGCTACTAAACGAAAATGCACAGCCCTAAATGGGCATACATTTGTTAACAGGGAGGAATTTGTTTGTGGAACTTTGATTAGCAGTTTTGCTACTCATCACCAAAAATTGATTAACAATCTAAACAAATTGATTAGCAATCCAAACAAATTGATGAGCAATCCAAACAAATTGATGAGCAATCCAAACAAATTGATGAGCAATCCAAACAAATTGATCAGCAATCCAAACAAATTGATGAGCAATCCAAACAAATTGATCGAGCAATCCAAACAAATTGATGAGCAATCCAAACAAATTGATCAGCAATCCAAACAAATTGATCAGCAATCCAAACAAATTGCAATCCAAACAAATTGATCAGCAATCCAAACAAATTTGAACAATCCAAACAATCCAAACAAATTGATCAGCAATCCAAACAAATTGATCAGCAATCCAAACAAATTGATCAGCAATCCAAACAAATTGATCAGCAATCCAAAAAATTGATCAGCAATCCAAACAATTTTGATTAGCAATCTAAACAAATTGATTAGCTATCCAAACAATTTTGATTAGCAATATTAAGTGGGGGAGATTTATTTTTTATTTTTTATCAGCAACAAATAAATAGTACATGCTGTATGCACATTACATTCATAAAAAAAAAAAAAAGGTGTTACACTTATTACTGTTATTACAGTACACTACCTGGTGGGGTTGCACATGAGAGCTGCAAGCAAACTGTTCATAAATTCCCGCAGCCAACACACGCACACGTCAAGGAATCATGTCACCAGGTCACAGTCAACAAAATTAAGTATGTACATGCTGTACTTAGAGTTACCGAGAAAATTGTTCCAAAAATAATCACTTAAACACATATTTAAAAAAAGTTACGTACAAAGTTCAACAGATTGTACAATGACTGTACAATAACAGGTTTGACTTTCATTTAAAACTCAGTCAAATTTTTCCATCTGCACAGGAAACGAAACAAATGACATCAAATCACAAAGAAATATATTAGTTGAATATATTCCAATAGTAAATGATTTTAAAACTGTAGATTTTAAACATTAAATTTGTAATATTGATGTTTAGAATGCGTTGGATTCAGTGATGAAACAACACAGAATTTAGAAAGTGAAACGGATTCCCCAGAAAGTGCATACAATACATAACGCAACACTTCTGTTTTATCAGCATCAGGGCTTCAATAAAACTTGGTAAAATCTTTTCAATCGGAACAGAAAACGAAACAAGTGACATAAAATCATGAAGAAATATATGAAAGTACTATATTTCAATGTAAATAATTCCAGAATTAGTTTTTAACGATGAAATGTGGTGATATTGGATTTTAGAACGGACTTGGAGACCGGGGTGAAGAGAACTAAATGTGTAACATGCACTTATGTACATGACATGCACTTACGTGCATGACATGCACTTACATACATGACACACACTTATATGCACTGTCAGACTATATGACACAATATCTGTTGCTTTTTCTTAAGTGAGTAAGCCTGTCATCTGAAATTGAAGCAGACACATTTTCCTTCTTTTATTTTAAGATTATTTTGTGAATTTAAGGATTCTTTAAGAAAGTTTATTAACATATTTGTTTATCGGGAATTTCTAATACCTGTATTTTTGATTGTTTAAACATTTTAAGCCATTTTCCTGAACTTCTAATTGGGTGAATCATTTTTTTTTTTATTGCATCGCGATTTTGCTAAACATTTTTTTTGTATCGCAGTTAACAATTTTTGCATATTTTTGAGGAATCGAACAAATTGCTTCCTGGTTAAAGTGAGTAATGTATTAATTTGATGTAAAAAGACAAACAAACAGATATATGGAAGTTGAAAAGGTTGATAAGCTTTTATGCATAACTGATATATTATTTTCATTCTTTCAAGATGAGTGTCCATAATAAAAATTGAGAGTTGTATATTTGCTCAATTTGGTTTGGAACTTTTGTCAAGCAAGGATGATATTTTTGTTTCTTATCTGCTTTAGGTTGTATTAGATGTTGGATGTGGCACAGGAATTCTCTCCATGTTTGCTGCTAAGGCAGGTGCCAGGCTGGTCATTGGTGTGGACCAATCTGAAATTATATATCAAGCAATGGACATTGTTAGGTAATTGACAAAAGAAGAATTTTGAAAGTACTTTTGCTTTATTTCGTTTTGATGAATTTTTGTTCTACATTGTTCATTAGCATGTTTAAGTTTCAAAACTGTTTGTCATATACAATTAGAACTGAGGAACATAACTCAAGACAAATGATGATGATATACTTCCACTTAGGAAACGCTTTTGCGAGATCCCCCCACTGATATTTATTGATGGATAATTTGGAAATTGGTTTACCCCAAGTGAAGTAAACATTTGATTCAAACTCTTTAATTTAAGACCTGTGTTGTTTAGCAGTCATAGCAGTCCCAGTTCAATAATGATGGGTCTTTCAGTCATCAGCGCTTTACAACTGCTTTATCAAACAGGAGTCGGGTAGCTCAGTTGGTAGAGCACACGACTGAGATGCTGGAGGTACCAGTTCAAGCCTCCGACAGGTCTAATCAGTTTTTCCACAGCTATGCAGACAGATACGCCAATCATCAAAGCGAAAGTACGTTGTTTGCAGCTCCTGCTCCTCATTCAGCTGTTGAGACCATCAGAGGGGACGTTAAGCCATCGATCCCGATGGTAGGACAGTCTGGTTCTCTGAACACTTCTCGAAAAGAGTAGGGTGAAAACCCGGTGTTCATCCACTTCCGTCCCGGTTGCACAAGACTGGCATCTGCTTGCAGGCTATAGCTTGGCGTATATGCTCCATATAGGAGTCTTGCCTAGTTCCCTTAAAAAGGATCATGTACAAAACAAAACAAAACAAACAGTCGTGGACATCAAACCTTAAATACTAAATCTATCTTCCTACAGGTGCTTTAAAAAAAAAAAAAACTAACGTAACTACTGGAAACTATCTCAAATGTGTGTTTTATTCTTAAGATATTCATGCTTGAATATGATTGGTTTCTCTTCAACCTCATTTATCATATATTAAACCTAGGATGAAATTTGCATGCATGCTTAGGAAACTTGAAAAAAACAAAATCAGCAAGAAAATTGATTGACGTAGTAGATTTGAAACATTAATTGCATGGTGTCATTAGTTTCTTCTACTTTTTCTTTAACTAGAATTAATTCACCAGAAAACAAAATGTAAGTTTTTCTGGAAATTTGTTAGCTAGGTGTGTGTTTACTGTGATTTTGATGGTAACATTTAGTTCCTGATTCTGGGTTGTCTTGTATGCATATCAGCAAAAATGTTATTTTTTTTTCAGGGAAAACAAGTTGGATGACAAAATTAAATTGATAAGGGGAAGATTAGAAGACATAGACCTCCCTGTGGATCAGGTAAGGAATAAAGCATGTAATATCATTGAATTACAAACTTGACTTTCTTCCTCAGATAAGGTAGAAGTTACAAATTTGTAATTATATCTTGACAACTTCAGAACTGAAGCAAATAGAAATAGATCTTGTACTACACCCTAATTTCCATAATGTTAACTGAACCAATATTTTCTGAAAAATTGATGGTTTATACCACATCTACCATCAAAATTGATGGTTTGTACCACATCTACCATCAAAATTGATGGTTTATACCACATGTACCATCAAAATTGATGGTGTATACCACATGTACCATCAAAATTGATGGTTTGTACCACATCTACCATCAAAATTGATGGTTTATACCACATCTACCATCAAAATTGATGGTTTATACCACATCTACCATTAAAATTGATGGTTTATACCACATCTACCATCAAAATTGATGGTTTATACCACATCTACCATCAAAAGTGTGATATGCCAACTGGCTTTCATTCTTTCACTTAAAATAACAATTAGTGTGCTGTTAGGTTTTAGGTTGCTTAGAGAAACTTCAGAATTTGCCAGTTTTCCTTTCTTTTATAGAAAGTGCCCCACTTCTCCTGAAACCCACAAAATTGGTGTGATAAATTCCTTCATAAACCATTCCTTCTACGATTGAGATAATGAGTTACTTTTGTATGCTACATAAATTTTGTCTCTTAATTTGTTTTAATAGGATCATAAACTTATCATTTCAATAATATATAATATATATTCCCAGTCAGAAGAAGTAATGAATTTTCAAAGAAACAAATAAACATTATATATTACGGTGACATCACACCATTGAATCAGACTTACTGCACCATTCACTTATAAACAAATTTGTGGAATATTTGAAAATATATATTTTCTAAAACATGATATGAAAGTATCATTTTTCACTGTGTTTCTTTAATTAACTTCTATCATATGGAATGCAAATTATTGACAACAGGAATATCGCTTTCTGATAAATAAAAAAATGGCCTTATTTTGTCATTTGATTTTGTGGCAGGTTGATATCATAGTCTCTGAGTGGATGGGGTACTTTCTTCTCTATGAATCCATGCTAGACACTGTGTTGTATGCTCGGGACAAGTATCTTGTTGAAGGAGGAATGGGTAAGCCATCTTTCTTTCATTGGAATGTTTGTCGCTAATTTGTATAATGTGAAATTTGAAAGTGAGTATTAATTTGAGCAGCTGTTCCAGTGTTTACTTGAAGGAGATAATAAAGTCTGGCTTTTTCTTCATTTAAGAAGAAATAATAATTATAAGTCATCTGACGACATTTGACATCGTACAAAGCCATTAAGCATATATTTTCTTCTATATTAAAACATTATTTTTGTCAATATAAACTTACATAGGAGTGGCCATTTTGTTTAAACGCCCTCTAAAAAATGATGTCATACACCCAGTACAAATTAGAATATTAATGTATTTCTTTATAATCTATTTCAAATTTTCTAACATCTAAGAAATAATTATTTCTTTGCATGGGTATGTGAATTTTTATTTGTATATGATATTAATGAATCAAGCCCTTAGAATACGATATAAGCCACACCCACCATAGCAACAGGGATAACTTAGTGGGAGCAAACAAATCTTAAACCTGCAATGTGTACGACCAATGCATTGACATTTAGATGTTCGTGAGGCCTGCCGCAAGCTTTGAATCATTTATGGCACTTCTCTGGATCTTTAGAGTTTTTAGTAATGGGATAAACAAAATTCAGTTTCCTAACTGTTCTGGGTAACAGCAATCAGATTTACAAAGCCTGCAGCAGGCCCGTAGGCGCATTTTGTGTTCACCATTTTGCCATCACTCAGTGTCTGTGTGTGCAGAAGTTTGTTTTGTACAGTAAATTGCATTGACTACATGAGCGCGCACTGGTATCTAGTTGTACTGTAACAGTACTGCGTAGGATGTTTGCCCCACTAAGTTACGCAGATTTTGTTGCTAGGCAAATTCATGCGGTGATTGGTTGAAAAAGCTGTCAATCATCAAACCCAGAGAGGTTTAATTTCATGTCAAAGCATTTTGGAAAGAAAATTTCAAAGAGAATGCTAAGAAAGAGCACCTTTTATTGAACACATCTTTATAAGTATCAAATTTTTTCAGACAAATGTCAGGTAAAAGTTTCCACGTAGTGCAAGTTTTAGTTGTTCAAGTTCCAGTTAAAAATTTATCATGAATAAACTTACTTTATGCTGTTGATGGTGTATGCTGTGCCTCGCTCTTTAACCTTTGTATGTATGTTATGTGATTTCATCTCTGCCCTAAAGATCAAATGAAAATTTGAAATTCAATTAAAACCATTCCGATGACTTATTTGACTGATAAAGAAAATTAAAGCTGAATTTGTGACTATGTCAGACTGACAAAGCTAGGCCAGCAATGGGGTACAGTTATGGTTAAAATTCCTCTCTATTAATGCCCTTTATATCTGCTGTTGATTTTCCTTATTTTTGTGTTTTAACACTACTTTTTGTGGATTGCTGAAGGCAAGAAGATCAGACTGTAATTTTAAGTATAGAGATTGTGTGAGAACCAGTTTGTTTCATACATTTTGCAGAAATAAACAAAAAAGACTAAATTTTTGTGTGCTTTTATGAAAGGTTTTGTATTGGATGCATTGCAATATTAATTTTTGTACAGAATTGGTTCGTTCTGATTTGTTTATTCTGAGGCTTGTTCAACTAATCTAAACTTGTTCTCCTCCATTTGTAGTCTACCCAGATTTAGCCACAGTAAGTTTGGTCGCTGTTGGGGATATTGAGTCATCCTACGCCAATATTGCTTTCTGGGATAATGTCTATGGTTTTCAGATGTCGTGCATGAAAACTTGTGTTCTGGAGGAAGCAGAGGTAGCCTACGTGCAGTCCAACAGGGTCATGTCCGAGCCAGCTACTATTAAGGTATGTGTTTATTCAGCTTACCTTCTATATCATTGTTCATATTAATATTCAGCACTATCAAATTCAAACTTAAATATCCATGCAACAGCTTGAGCTTATGATGAAAGAATGTATGCTGTTAACCATGAAAATGGAAAGAAAAAAATCATCAAACTCGGTTAAAAATTGTTACGGCCTTATTACAATAAATTTTGTTGAAATTTTGTAAAATGACGACAACAAATCTATGAATGATAAGTTATCGTTTTGTTATCCTCCATCAATTTGCTTGAATGGGAGCAGGTAAATATAGCAAAGAAAATTTGAAGATCCATTGTACCCTGAATCACAATTAAGCAGGAAACACCAATCTGAGGATTATTAGTGACTGAAATTTAGGACAGAAATTCAAAGAATTAGATTGAAAATGTTGAACTGTTTTGTCATCCATATGTCACAACTGTATAGGTGATTTTGACATTGTTTAAAGACTATTATGATCAGAAATTAAAGCTCTAACTGTCCATATCGTTTCGTACGTATCGTACCTTTAAAGCTGATTTTATTTGTGAAAAGTATTTAAGTTGCATCTTAGTTTATGAATATAAACAAAGTCTTTGTAAAATTTAGTTTGTCTTGTCATGATTTAATGAGTTAAAACTGGGTGATGGAATAATACCCCATTTACCTGTCCATGTTGTATCGTACGTATCGTACCTTTAAAGCTGATTTCATTTGTGAAAAGTATTTAAGTTGCATCTTAGTTTATGAATATAAACAAAGTCTTTGTAAAATTTAGTTTGTCTTGTCATGATTTAATGAGTTAAAACTTGGTGATGGAATAATACCCCATTTGAGGAAAGAATTTGTGTGCTTTGTGATTTAGGTTTTGTAGTAAATGAATTCCATTTTATTCTTGTTTATAAAGATTATAGAAACGATTTTATACCTGCTTATTGTATTTCACAAGTTTCCCTGACAGAGAAGTTTTCAATTTTGATGCAAAAAAAATAATTCTCCCATTTTAAATAACTTTGGTAGATTTATATTCCATCCCTTTCAAAAACATCAAGATTTGTTAAACAATATTTAATTTCGGTGATGTGAACCGTAAGTTGTTATTAATTGAATTGTATTCATTTTTTATATAATGTCGCTGAGTCATGTATATATTTTATAATTTGCTCATTTTCAAAGTATGTAATCAGTGATTATATTGTACGAAGGGCTGGTGGCCTACAGATATGTTGATGAATAAATTGTTTCAATTGTTTATATACCTTAACCCTTACATTACCACGCAGCGATATCTTTGCCGTTTTCAAACCACCTTTTTCTAGAAAGAAAATCGGAACTTTAACAAAGTCCTATGGAGTATCTTGATATCATTTTAAGATACTCAGATATTTCTTTCACAAAATGTAACTTTTTTATGGGGGTCATATTACAGAATTTTGAGAAAAATTTCTTTGAAACGGTAAAACCAAAAAAAATTGCAAAAATTTTTTTTTTTTTTTTTTAAATCTTACAATAACTTTAAGATCACATTTTTGCTTCAAAATCAAACGCGCAAATCGTAAGACATGATATTATTGATTTCTGGTCTAATGTTTATAATCTCTACCTGCATTTTTTTGTTTTGGAGATATTTCTTCAAAATTTCATGAATTTCTGCCATTTTTGACCCAATTTGTTTCTCAAAAAATTGTGTACCAAAACCGTACATCGCACATGCTTCCCTTGAACCGCCATTCGAAAGTGCTTGCAGTTTTCTTTGATTTGATATATAAATACAGGCATACCCCCTCTATTTCGACCCTTTCCTATAATAATTAATTTTCACCACATTACTTTCAATGATCTTGTGGTGCAGTGGATATGAACGTTTTTCAATACTGACATGAAGTTATACCTGTGTAAAGATTGGCCATTTGTTGACCAAATTTAGCCAAAAATTGCTTAATTTGCATATTTTTGTCCAATGTTTCCTAATTTGGCTGTCATTACTCAAAAGATAATTATCTTAGCTTCTCTTCCAGCCAAACTTGTAATGAAAGAGAATTAAAGGAATGTTGTCAAAAATGCATATGAAAAAAAGTTACGAAAATTAGGCTCGCATTTTTCAAAGCCCTGGTAGAGTAAGGGCTAAAGACATGATTAGAGGGAACTTTGGTCCTGGTACTTGTTTGTTTTTGTTTTTACAGAAACATTTTGTGGTTGTGTTTAATTTCCTCAATTTTCAGGTTTTGTAAGTTTGTGTGTTGGGGGAGGGGTGTGTTAATGATAGTGATATGCTTCCATTTTGACTCTCTGAACGCAGCATTTTTTTTCTAATTTTGATGGGATTTAACCCCTGTTACAATATATCTGTCACTGTGGAGGTGCCAACAATTCTCCATCAACCAATACATGTGTAATGTAAAACAAATTTTCTTTCAGTGCATAGATATATCAAACGTCGCGACAAAAGACTTGGATTTCAGTGCCGACTTTCAGCTGGAGGTCACCAGAAAGGACACGTGTACGGTGAGAAAGTCACATTCTACCCTTAAGTAGTTGTTTGATTCCCCATTAAGAAAAATAGGATTATATTTTATGCAGTGTCATCCTCGAGGCAGTGCTTTCCTCGGGGCAGTGCCTTCCTCGAGGCAGTGCCTTCCTCGAGGCAGTGCCATGTATTGAGATATGGATATTGTCACAGTGTAACTTCTTGTGGTAGTTGAAATCAATTCTTTTATCAAAATTGTTCTTTGCACTTTATCGTGAAGTTCAACCCATTTTGCTGGCAGGGTGGATCTTGGTCAGTATTTTACCAAACTACAAAAGAATTAATCTCATTGTCCCCGCGATACATTAAACGGATTTTTTTGGTTCATAACCACAGATAAACTGTACTTGAAGTGGACAACTTCAGCAGCTTATGGATCGCGATTTTCCTGCATTCTTAACAATAGTTAATCCGATTGCGTTTTATAGGCAGTTTTGTCATTATCAAGGAACATATGTGGGGCAACTGGTGGAGTGGGGAGGGGACATGAAGGAGGAGGGGAACTGCTCCCAGAGTAGTTCATCTTCTTGAATGAGAGATAAAATTATGAACATGATATTGAAGGAAAATTTGGTAAAATTCTTTGGAAAATTTGGTAAAATTTGTTGGAAATTTTGGTTAAATTGAAGGAAAACCTTCCCAAATATTGAAACTTTTCGAAATTGAGAAGAAAAATCCCGAAAGAAAATGAAATTTCCCAAATGTTAAAAAAAATTCCTGAAAAGCGAAGAAAATTGCCCAAATATGAAGACAATTTCCCAAAAATGAAGAAAATTTCGTGAAAAGGGAAGGAGACTAGGTAAAATCATTGGAAAAATGTTGGTAAAACTGAAGGAGAAACTTCCTGAAAATGGAAGAAACTTTTCTGAAAATTGATAGAAAAAAAATCCCGAAAGAAAAGGAAATTTCCAAAAAAATTAAGGAATTTCCTGAACATCGAAGAAAATTACCCCAAAATGTAGACAAATTTTCCAAAAATGAATGAAATTTCCTGAAAAGTGAAGGAGATTAGGTAAAATCTTTGGAAAAAGTTTGGTAAAATTGAAGGAGAAATTTCCTGAAAATTGAAGAAACTTTCCTGAAAATTGAGGAAAATATACCAAAACTAGAAGAAAATTTCCTAGGAATTGAAGAAACTTCCCCGAAAATCAAAGAAATTTCCCTATAATGAAGGCAATTTCTCAAAAATGAAAGAAATTTTCTGAAAATGTAATTAATTAAGCAATTTTTTGTCAATATATGAAGAATTGAATACTTTATACTGCATAGTTTATCCTGTTGTCATATTATTTCATGAACCGTATACTTAAGAATTATCTCATGGTAAAAAGTATCATCTAAAAAATCTCAGGGGGCCATGCCCCCCACCACCCCATTTTGGATCCGCCCCTGCCTATTGAGGAATTTCATCACATGACTAACTCAACTGGGAGCCATTTTGCAGGGCAGAGCTTTGCATGTGTCTGATCTTCGCACAGCTCAGTCACATTACACGTACAACAAACAGACTCAGTCTAAGACATGCACTCGCACGCGCTGGTGATGAAAACACCTGCTGGGCATATAAACATGCCCTGATTAAACTGAACTGGCCAGATGAATTAATTTTTTAATATAAAATGTTATTTTAAAGACAAATTTACCCTTCAAGTACTTCAAGTAATCTTAATCAGTGGATTCTAAACATGTCTATTAGTTAGTGCAACTAACGGCACAACAAGATTCCGGCATACTACTTATAAAAGTAATCTTATGTAACAACATGCAAACGTATGTAAGTGTACAGCAGATGACAGTCATTCCTACAAAATGGCGATGTAAACAAAGTCATGTGACCTCATGACATCAGCTAAAACATCCTTATATTTAATGACTTTTGGTTGATACACTTGGGAAATGAGTGATAAGCAGAGGAAGCATTGTATACTTTCGTTTGGCTTAAGATACATGGAGGGGACCACAAAGATTTTAAAAATTATATAGTGTAACTTTTTGACGTTTCAAAATTTTGAGGTGTCAAAATGTATAAAAAGTGGAAAGGCATTCTGAAAACAGTTAAAGTGTTAACATTCAGCTGATCTGTTAGAATTAGAAAATGGTAGACCTTTTCGTAGTTGCATTCTAAGATGTTTAGTACTTATGCAGAGTATTACAAAGATTGAGGCACATGGGAGCAAAATCTTTAACTGTTTTAATAACTTTAAAATTACTTGTATCGATGGTAGTATGTGGAGGATGTGTTTATCATCAGTTGATACTTGTGCTTCTTGGTGTGAATGTTTCACAATTTAAAGAATTAATATTTCTTATGCACTTTCAGGCAATCGTTGGATATTTTGATGTCATATTTGAGAAGAACTGCAAGAAAACGGTAAGTAGTAAACGCTAATCTGTTAATTGTAATGGGTGGAAAAGTATTTCAACTGCTAGAAACAGCTCATAGGGCTGCATTAACTCCATTTGGGGACCTGGCCACAGAATTACTGTTAGTTTTTGACAATTGAAACTGTTAATCAACTTTCATCACCTTTCATCACTCTTTAAACATCCAATATGCATGCAGGCATGACAGACTATGATCGTAAATTCTTTTAAATTTTTGAGTCACAGGGTGTATGATTCAGGTTTTTATATTCCTATCTGGTAGTGATGCTTTGACTTCCTGTTATTTCTTGCATGTTTCAGCTAATCCTTATGTAAAACATGGTAACAGTTTGAAGTTGACCAAAGAGTTCTCACAGATAGATATTCAGCGTTTTAGCTTTTTGCAAAGAGCTGTTAATGAGTGGAATGGTTTGCCTGAGTGGGTAGTTAGCTTCAATTCTGTTCACAATTTTAAAGTCAACATTGATAAGTTCTTTACTAACTCTGGGCATTTTTTATTTATTTATTTATTTTTTATTGTGGTGATGGTGGTGTTAGTTTGGGCTTTTTATGGGGTGATTCACCCTTCTTAGCCCGTCATCTTGTTATGTTAAACTGTTCTTGAGATATACACCAAGTTGATTCGAACACCAAAGAGAAATATCAATTTTCTGGAGTTTCCACTATCTCATAAAGTTTTTTTCTTTAATTTTGCATTTTGGATATCACAGAACTGCTGAATGGCTATATTTGAAATAATAAATACTTAAAAAATATTTGATTAAAGCACAGTTTGAACCATAGCTTCAAAGAACAGTTAATTCTATTGCAAAATTGATTGGCAAACTCACAAGCTTTTATTTTATTGTGTAGATATTTTTACTGCTTTTAATGAACAGTGGTGTTTTAGTTTTAAATTTGTTTCCTTTTTAACAATTTTAGTATTACTCTTGTTATAACATTTTTGAATATTCTTACCTATTTATCTTATTTTAACATTTCTTTATGTCCATGTATATGGTGTTTATTATGTAATGCGCTTAGAGCTTTTTAAGATCAAGCGCTTTATAAAAATATAATAATAATAATAATAATAATAAAAATGCAAAGCAAAATTTGTATAATTTATTAAAATCTTGTGTATACTATCAACTTTACTATCGTATGTGTCATAAAATTAAAAATATTATGAATTTTAACTTAAAACTAGAAATGAATCAAAACAGTTTTAGTGCTCTTTTAAAGAAACATATCACTGAACTTATAAAGATTTGTAATTTTGCCATGTTACAATGTTACAATATATTTTAACGTTTATGAAGTTAGCATTTCTATATAAAAAATGGTGGCGAATGAAGGTAATATGTACACAGGCAGAGAATGGTGTGTTTGTAATTCTTGATGTTCAATTCTGTTTTCAATTACAACTTTAGAGCAAATTCCAATTTGATTAAACAAGTCTTGACATCTGGAGGTGTGATATCATGAAATCTGGAGGTGTGATATCATGACATCTGGAGGTGTGATATCATGACATCTGGAGGTGTGATATGACATCTGGAGGTGTGATATCATGACAGCTGGAGGTGTGATATCATGACATCTGGAGGTGTGATATCATGACAGCTGGAGGTGTGATATCATGACATCTGGAGGTGTGATATCATGACATCTGGAGGTGTGATATCATGACATCTGGAGGTGTGATATCATGACATCTGGAGGTGTGATATGACATCTGGAGGTGTGATATCATGACAGCTGGAGGTGTGATATCATGACATCTGGAGGTGTGATATCATGACATCTGGAGGTGTGATATCATGACATCTGGAGGTGTGATATCATGACATCTGGAGGTGTGATATCATGACATCTGGAGGTGTGATATCATGACATCTGGAGGTGTGATATCATGACATCTGGAGGTGTGATATCATGACATCTGGAGGTGTGATATCATGACATCTGGAGGTGTGATATCATGACATCTGGAGGTGTGATATCATGACATCTGGAGGTGTGATATCATGACATCTGGAGGTGTGATATCATGACAGCTGGAGTGTGATATCATGACATCTGGAGGTGTGATATGACATCTGGAGGTGTGATATCATGACAGCTGGAGGTGTGATATCATGACATCTGGAGGTGTGATATCATGACATCTGGAGGTGTGATATCATGACATCTGGAGGTGTGATATCATGACAGCTGGAGGTGTGATATCATGACATCTGGAGGTGTGATATGACATCTGGAGGTGTGATATCATGACAGCTGGAGGTGTGATATCATGACATCTGGAGGTGTGATATCATGACAGCTGGAGGTGTGATATCATGACATCTGGAGGTGTGATATCATGACAGCTGGAGGTGTGATATCATGACATCTGGAGGTGTGATATGACATCTGGAGGTGTGATATCATGACAGCTGGAGGTGTGATATCATGACATCTGGAGGTGTGATATCATGACATCTGGAGGTGTGATATCATGACATCTGGAGGTGTGATATCATGACAGCTGGAGGTGTGATATGACATCTGGAGGTGTGATATCATGACAGCTGGAGGTGTGATATCATGACAGCTGGAGGTGTGATATGACATCTGGAGGTGTGATATCATGACATCTGGAGGTGTGATATGACATCTGGAGGTGTGATATCATGACAGCTGGAGGTGTGATATCATGACATCTGGAGGTGTGATATCATGACATCTGGAGGTGTGATATCATGACATCTGGAGGTGTGATATGACATCTGGAGGTGTGATATCATGACAGCTGGAGGTGTGATATCATGACATTTGGAGGTGTGATATCATGACATCTGGAGGTGTGATATGACATCTGGAGGTGTGATATCATGACAGCTGGAGGTGTGATATCATGACATTTGGAGGTGTGATATCATGACATCTGGAGGTGTGATATCATGACATCTGGAGGTGTGATATCATGACATCTGGAGGTGTGATATCATGACAGCTGGAGGTGTGATATCATGACATCTGGAGGTGTGATATCATGACAGCTGGAGGTGTGATATCATGACATTTGGAGGTGTGATATGACATCTGGAGGTGTGATATGACATCTGGAGGTGTGATATCATGACAGCTGGAGGTGTGATATCATGACATCTGGAGGTGTGATATCATGACATCTGGAGGTGTGATATCATGACATCTGGAGGTGTGATATGACATCTGGAGGTGTGATATCATGACAGCTGGAGGTGTGATATCATGACATTTGGAGGTGTGATATCATGACATCTGGAGGTGTGATATGACATCTGGAGGTGTGATATCATGACAGCTGGAGGTGTGATATCATGACATTTGGAGGTGTGATATCATGACATCTGGAGGTGTGATATCATGACATCTGGAGGTGTGATATCATGACATCTGGAGGTGTGATATCATGACAGCTGGAGGTGTGATATCATGACATCTGGAGGTGTGATATCATGACAGCTGGAGGTGTGATATCATGACATTTGGAGGTGTGATATGACATCTGGAGGTGTGATATCATGACAGCTGGAGGTGTGATATCATGACAGCTGGAGGTGTGATATCATGACATCTGGAGGTGTGATATCATGACAGCTGGAGGTGTGATATCATGACATTTGGAGGTGTGATATCATGACATCTGGAGGTGTGATATCATGACATCTGGAGGTGTGATATCATGACATCTGGAGGTGTGATATCATGACATCTGGAGGTGTGATATCATGACAGCTGGAGGTGTGATATCATGACATTTGGAGGTGTGATATGACATCTGGAGGTGTGATATCATGACAGCTGGAGGTGTGATATCATGACATTTGGAGGTGTGATATCATGACATCTGGAGAGGTGTGATATCATGACAGCTGGAGGTGTGATATCATGACATCTGGAGGTGTGATATCATGACATCTGGAGGTGTGATATCATGACAGCTGGAGGTGTGATATCATGACATCTGGAGGTGTGATATCATGACATCTGGAGGTGTGATATCATGACATTTGGAGGTGTGATATGACATCTGGAGGTGTGATATCATGACAGCTGGAGGTGTGATATCATGACATTTGGAGGTGTGATATCATGACATCTGGAGGTGTGATATCATGACAGCTGGAGGTGTGATATCATGACATCTGGAGGTGTGATATCATGACATCTGGAGGTGTGATATCATGACATCTGGAGGTGTGATATCATGACAGCTGGAGGTGTGATATGACATCTGGAGGTGTGATGTCATGACAGCTGGAGGTGTGATATCATGACATTTGGAGGTGTGATATCATGACATTTGGAGGTGTGATATCATGACATCTGGAGGTGTGATATCATGACATCTGGAGGTGTGATATCATGACATCTGGAGGTGTGATATCATGACAGCTGGAGGTGTGATATCATGACATCTGGAGGTGTGATATCATGACAGCTGGAGGTGTGATATCATGACATTTGGAGGTGTGATATGACATCTGGAGGTGTGATATCATGACAGCTGGAGGTGTGATATCATGACAGCTGGAGGTGTGATATCATGACATCTGGAGGTGTGATATCATGACAGCTGGAGGTGTGATATCATGACATTTGGAGGTGTGATATCATGACATCTGGAGGTGTGATATCATGACATCTGGAGGTGTGATATCATGACATCTGGAGGTGTGATATCATGACATTTGGAGGTGTGATATGACATCTGGAGGTGTGATATCATGACAGCTGGAGGTGTGATATCATGACATTTGGAGGTGTGATATCATGACATCTGGAGGTGTGATATCATGACAGCTGGAGGTGTGATATCATGACAGCTGGAGGTGTGATATCATGACATTTGGAGGTGTGATATCATGACATCTGGAGGTGTGATATCATGACATCTGGAGGTGTGATATGACAGCTGGAGGTGTGATATCATGACATCTGGAGGTGTGATATCATGACATCTGGAGGTGTGATATCATGAAAGCTGGAGGTGTGATATCATGACATCTGGAGGTGTGATATCATGACATCTGGAGGTGTGATATCATGACAGCTGGAGGTGTGATATCATGACATCTGGAGGTGTGATATCATGACATCTGGAGGTGTGATATCATGACATCTGGAGGTGTGATATCATGACATCTGGGGTGTGATATCATGACAGCTGGAGGTGTGATATCATGACATCTGAGGTGTGATATCATGACATCTGGAGGTGTGATATCATGACATCTGGAGGTGTGATATCATGACATCTGGAGGTGTGATATCATGACATCTGGAGGTGTGATATCATGACATCTGGAGGTGTGATATCATGACATCTGGAGGTGTGATATCATGACAGCTGGAGGTGTGATATCATGACATCTGGAGGTGTGATATCATGACATCTGGAGGTGTGATATCATGACATCTGGAGGTGTGATATCATGACATCTGGAGGTGTGATATGACATCTGGAGGTGTGATATCATGACATCTGGAGGTGTGATATGACATCTGGAGGTGTGATATCATGACAGCTGGAGGTGTGATATGACATCTGGAGGTGTGATATCATGACAGCTGGAGGTGTGATATCATGACATTTGGAGGTGTGATATCATGACATCTGGAGGTGTGATATCATGACATCTGGAGGTGTGATATCATGACATTTGTGTGATATCATGACATTTGGAGGTGTGATATCATGACATCTGGAGGTGTGATATCATGACATCTGGAGGTGTGATATCATGACATCTGGAGGTGTGATATCATGACATCTGGAGGTGTGATATCATGACATCTGGAGGTGTGATATCATGACATCTGGAGGTGTGATATCATGACATCTGGAGGTGTGATATCATGACATCTGGAGGTGTGATATCATGACATCTGGAGGTGTGATATCAGCTGGAGGTGTGATATCATGACATCTGGAGGTGTGATATCTGGGTGTGATATCACATCTGGAGGTGTGATATCATGACATCTGGAGGTGTGATATCATGACATCTGGAGGTGTGATATCATGACATCTGGAGGTGTGATATCATGACATCTGGAGGTGTGATATCATGACATCTGGAGGTGTGATATCATGACATCTGGAGGTGTGATATCATGACATCTGGAGGTGTGATATCATGACATCTGGAGGTGTGATATCATGACATCTGAGGTGTGATATCATGACATCTGGACATCATGGAGGTGTGATATCATGACATCTGGAGGTGTGATATCATGACATCTGGAGGTGTGATATCATGACATCTGGAGGTGTGATATCATGACATCTGGAGGTGTGATATCATGACATCTGGAGGTGTGATATCATGACAGCTGGAGGTGTGATATCATGACATCTGGAGGTGTGATGACATCACATCTTGGAGGTGTGATCATGACATCTGGAGGTGTGATATCATGACATTTGGAGGTGTGATATCATGACATCTGGAGGTGTGATATCATGACAGCTGGAGGTGTGATATCATGACAGGTGCTGGAGACATTTTGGAGTGTGATATCATGACATCTGTGATATCATGACAGCTGGAGGTGTGATATCATGACATCTGGAGGTGTGATATCATGACATCTGGAGGTGTGATATCATGACATCTGGAGGTGTGATATCATGACAGCTGGAGGTGTGATATCATGACAGCTGGAGGTGTGATATCATGACAGCTGGAGGTGTGATATCATGACATCTGGAGGTGTGATATCATGACATCTGGGTGTGATATCATGACATCTGGAGGTGTGATATCATGACATCTGGAGGTGTGATATCATGACATCTGGAGGTGTGATATCATGACATTTGGAGGTGTGATATCATGACATCTGGAGGTGTGATATCATGACATCTGGAGGTGTGATATCATGACATCTGGAGGTGTGATATCATGACATCTGGAGGTGTGATATCATGACATTTGGAGGTGTGATATGACATCTGGAGGTGTGATATGATATCATGACATCTGGAGGTGTGATATCATGACATCTGGAGGTGTGATATCATGACATCTGGAGGTGTGATATCATGACATCTGGAGGTGTGATATCATGACATCTGGAGGTGTGATATCATGACAGCTGGAGGTGTGATATCATGACATTTGGAGGTGTGATATGACATCTGGAGGTGTGATATCATGACAGCTGGAGGTGTGATATCATGACATTTGGAGGTGTGATATCATGACATCTGGAGGTGTGATATCATGACATCTGGAGGTGTGATATCATGACAGCTGGAGGTGTGATATCATGACATCTGGAGGTGTGATATCATGACATCTGGAGGTGTGATATCATGACATCTGGAGGTGTGATATCATGACAGCTGGAGGTGTGATATCATGACAGCTGGAGGTGTGATATCATGACAGCTGGAGGTGTGATATCATGACAGCTGGAGGTGTGATATCATGACATCTGGAGGTGTGATATCATGACAGCTGGAGGTGTGATATCATGACAGCTGGAGGTGTGATATCATGACATCTGGAGGTGTGATATCATGACATCTGGAGGTGTGATATCATGACAGCTGGAGGTGTGATATCATGACATCTGGAGGTGTGATATCATGACATCTGGAGGTGTGATATCATGACATTTGGAGGTGTGATATCATGACATCTGGAGGTGTGATATCATGACATCTGGAGGTGTGATATCATGACATCTGGAGGTGTGATATCATGACATCTGGAGGTGTGATATCATGACATTTGGAGGTGTGATATGACATCTGGAGGTGTGATATCATGACAGCTGGAGGTGTGATATCATGACATCTGGAGGTGTGATATCATGACATTTGGAGGTGTGATATCATGACATCTGGAGGTGTGATATCATGACATTTGGAGGTGTGATATCATGACAGCTGGAGGTGTGATATGACATCTGAAGGTGTGATATCATGACATCTGGAGGTGTGATATCATGACATCTGGAGGTGTGATATCATGACATCTGGAGGTGTGATATCATGACAGCTGGAGGTGTGATATGACATCTGGAGGTGTGATATCATGACATCTGGAGGTGTGATATCATGACATCTGGAGGTGTGATATCATGACATCTGGAGGTGTGATATCATGACATTTGGAGGTGTGATATCATGACATCTGGAGGTGTGATATCATGACATCTGGAGGTGTGATATCATGACATCTGGAGGTGTGATATCATGACAGCTGGAGGTGTGATATCATGACAGCTGGAGGTGTGATATCATGACATCTGGAGGTGTGATATCATGACATCTGGAGGTGTGATATCATGACATCTGGAGGTGTGATATCATGACATCTGGAGGTGTGATATCATGACATCTGGAGGTGTGATATCATGACATCTGGAGGTGTGATATCATGACATCTGGAGGTGTGATATCATGACATCTGGAGGTGTGATATCATGACATCTGGAGGTGTGATATGACATCTGGAGGTGTGATATCATGACATCTGGAGGTGTGATATCATGACAGCTGGAGGTGTGATATCATGACATTTGGAGGTGTGATATGACATCTGGAGGTGTGATATCATGACATTTGGAGGTGTGATATCATGACATCTGGAGGTGTGATATCATGACATCTGGAGGTGTGATATCATGACATCTGGAGGTGTGATATCATGACATCTGGAGGTGTGATATCATGACATCTGGAGGTGTGATATCATGACATTTGGAGGTGTGATATCATGACATCTGGAGGTGTGATATCATGACATCTGGAGGTGTGATATCATGACAGCTGGAGGTGTGATATCATGACATCTGGAGGTGTGATATCATGACATCTGGAGGTGTGATATCATGACAGCTGGAGGTGTGATATCATGACATCTGGAGGTGTGATATCATGACATCTGGAGGTGTGATATCATGACAGCTGGAGGTGTGATATCATGACCAAATTGACTCCTTTTCAAGAGTTTAAAGTTAAAACATACAATACAGGTGGCTGGAATCATAATGTTAGTAAATAGTATTTTCACATTATTCTATGTCACATGATAAAATGATAAGAGAACTTGCTGTTTGATTTGTATGAAGCAAAAAAGGTGAGAAATATAAAATGATAAGAAAAATTGCTGTTTTATTTGTAGCAAGCAAAAAAAGGTGATAAATATAAAATGATAAGAAAAATTGCTGTTTTATTTGCATCAAACAAAAGTGATAAATACTGTGTTGAAATTGTTTTTGGTTATAAAAAAATACTTTTATTTTTTTATGGAATGTTTTGAGAGTGGGGTATGCCAGAATAGAAAACAAAAACTTGGAGTGAACATGATTTTCACTTTTATCAAATACAAGATAAGATATTCATACAAGATAAGATATTCATGCAAGATAAGATATTCATGCAAGATAAGATATTCATACAAGATAAGATATTCATACAAGATAAGATATTCATACAAGATAAGATATTCATACAATATACTATATTCATACAAGATAAGATATTCATACAAGATACTATATTCATACAGGATAAGATATTCATACAGTATAAGATATTCATACAAGATAAGATATTCATACAAGATAAGATATTCATACAAGATACGATATATTCGATATTCATACAAGTATAAGATATTCATACAAGATAAGATATTCATACAAGATAAGATATTCATGCAAGATAAGATATTCATACAAGATACGATATTCATACAAGATAAGATATTCATACAAGATAAGATATTCATACAAGATAAGATATTCATACAAGATAAGATATTCATACAAGTATAAGATATATTCATACAAGATAAGATATTCATACAAGATAAGATATTCATACAAGATAAGATAATCATACAAGATAAGATATTCATACAAGATCAGATATTCATACAAGATAAGATATTCATACAAGATAAGATATTCATACAAGATAAGATATTCATACAAGATAAGATATTCATACAAGATAAGATATTCATACAAGATAAGATATTCATACAAGATCAAGATATTCATACAAGATAAGATATTCATACAAGATAAGATATTCATACAAGATAAGATATTTATACAAGATAAGATATTCATACAAGATAAGATATTCATACAAGATAAGATATTTATACAAGATAAGATATTCATACAAGATAAGATATTCATACAAGATAAGATATTCATACAAGATAAGATATTCATACAAGATAAGATATTCATACAAGATAAGATATTCATACAAGATAAGATATTCATACAGGATAAGATATACAAGATCATACAGGATAAGATATTCATACAGGATAAGATATTCATACAGGATAAGATATTCATACAGGATAAGATATTCATATTTTCATATATTTACAGGTCATGTTTTCTACTGGTCCAAGAAGTGCATCCACACACTGGAAGCAAACAGTTTTTCATTTAAAGAAACCTGTGGACCTGGATGAAGGTATGAATTATATTGAGTTTTGTTTATTTATGATCTTTGAGGGTCGGACCTCCAAAGGAAAGACTGATATCCATCTCCTGTGGAAGCACTCAACATGCACCAGGGACATTCCACTGCCATATCATTATTGTTTGCATACATCCAGTCCATTCATATAAATGGGATCCTGAAAATAAGTACACCAAGAATCCAGGATTGTGCTCATGAGTGGCATAGACCTTTTCAAACTGAGTTTAGCGAAAGTGATTTCTTCAGTACTTTGACCAATCAAATGCTGGGGAACTTTTCCTTTGTTTCCCAACCAATCAGGTGCTGTTTTGAGGAAAAAATTGTTAGCACCAATACGCAAGCGTATTTCCTTAACATAACACATAACGCACGTATGGTACTTGCGCTTGAAAACATTTTTTCATGCACCTGGTCCATTACCTTGTGTGAATTATGCAGACGGCCAAGATTCCCCCAGTTTTTGATTGGTCAATAAGATTCTCCCAGTATGCGAGTGTAACATTTTAAAAATTAGTTTTCTGAAAATTGCTGATTCAGATTTGAAATGGTCTACAGGGCGCTTCTTAATGTGTGGGCCAAATCTGGCTGCCAGACAATCCAATCTGCCCGCCAGACAATCCAATCTGGCCCGCGAACAATAGTCATTATATAATGCAATACAGTGCATTGCATGTAAGATCAATCTGAATGAGATCCGTAAAAATCGCAAAATACTATTTATTTTGGTTTTTTCTTAGACAGATCAGCTCACTAAAACATCGCAGCTTATCAAATAAAATGTTATCTTTAGTTCCGCTATAAATTGGGCTTGCGCTTGTCAAAGGAAGGTGGATAAGAGATCTGGCATACATCCTAATCACGCACGCTCTCTACTTATTTGTATGCAGGGATTGTTTTGACGGGTTTTGTTTGTCACATGATGCTGGTTTTGCCACGCGATTGGCCCATGGCCTGAAGCTGTTGTGAAATGATGGCACTTCGAAAAATTTATTTAAGAACCCTTGGTCCATAGCATCACATATAAGACCACTCATTCACTTCTAGGACAAAATGCAATCAACAGAGCTGCTACTCTCATCACCCATTATCATATAATCACATGCCTCATTATGTCATCATACAAATCAAAAGCATTATATTTGGTCACTGGTCATTGACCTTTCACACCTTAATGGGTCACTTGGGTTATAATCCTTGACCTTCAACCTTTTGACTTTAAATTATGGTAATTGGTATTTCAGTACAGGGAACAAGTGAACAACATGTGGCACCATTAGTGTGCTATAACATTTTAGTCATTGTAGTAAACATTGTCAAAGTAGGTCACGTGGCAATGACCTTTAACCTTTCAAACCACAACAACACTTAATTTCACTGCTTGTATTATATCCAAGAAAACAAAGCAAGTTATTTAAATTATCAAGTTAGGTCATGTGATCTGTGACCTGTAATCTTTTTACATTTCATTTTATTCACAAATGTTTCATCCTGAAGCTTTCTAATCCAATTTCTCTTTTTCATCTTTTAAATTTTTTAGGTGAAAGCTTGAATGGAAAAATATCCTGCCGCAAGGATCCAAACGATAGGAGATCGTTAATCGTCACTTTGAAAATAGAAGGAGAAACACATAAGTATTATGTTAGGTAGCACTCAATGTTAAACATGGCTTTCTGCTTCAATGGCGGATATGGGAGGGAGTCCATGTCGGATTGTTGAATCATTCCGCAGCTTGCTTGATTTTGAGAGTGGAGATTAGCAATTGCCAGACAGGACAGAAAGTTGTCTTAGTGATACACTTTAAGAAAAGACTTAAACGTTTTGACTTTGCCATTGCCAGTGGCATACGTTTGGTGGTAGGGTCCGGGGTTGGTGGCCCTGATCATGTATTCATAAAGTTCAGGCCTTCTTGTCACTAGTATCTCATCGAGGCAAAGGGGCCCCCCTTCAGGTCAGGGGCCTGGTGCTGCAGTGTCTGAGAGCACATATAATTTACACCACTGGTCATTGCCCACAGCTGTGTCAGCAAATATGGAGCTTTTGCCTGTTTGTCACTGGTAGGATTAACTACAGGAGCAAGGTAGTTGTTGTCTATTTAGATGGTTTGGTTTATCAACAGCAACAGAGACAAATTCATGTCACTCATTTTACTAGGAACATTCATCGACATTAATTATTGCCTTTAAAAGTATATGGAAAGGTAGCAACCACTTTGCATAAACTGATACAAATGCCCTTTATAAACACTCACCACAAACCCTTTCTTACAAAATTGATCCCAAAATGTGAAAAATCTGTGACTTATGTTTAGGTCTGCAAACATATGCTCATTACATATTGGTTTTTTTGTGATGTAAGAAAAGGGCAGTACAACACTAACTTTATGTGAAAGTTACAATGTACACGACAGTATTACTTACAGCCTAACATAGCAAGTGGAGTTCGCCAATCATAAAGAAACAATGGATCGGAACTTGAGTTGATATTTCCTCCATAAAAAAAAGTCCTAAAATAGTTGGCATATTGCTAATTAAGCACTATTCTGATTCAATGAAACTGATATTTTGAAGTAGCTTAAGTCAATGTGACACAGTGACCCTTTGGAAGTTATGCATTGTAGGCCTCGCTGTGTCCTTATTCTTATGTCACACGCTTTTTTAATAGTGGAAGTCAAGCCGTATCTTGGGCTGAATTGTTCACTCAGAAACAAGTGGAAATTTCTGGTAGATGTGTGAATGAAATGTTCAGAATATTAAAAAGGAAGATATTTATGGCAAAATCGCTACCTGTCCTAATTACAAGAGGAATCTTGACTTGGAAGTCAAAAGAATAATATCAACTTCTTATTGCAATGTGCGAGTTGAGGAAACAGTTGGTACTTTTTAGTTTGAGTGTTTTTAAATTGCCAACAAGGGATTCAGGGGATTTTTTTTTAAATTTCTCACTATCTAGTATTCCTTATTGTATAAGTATTAAACTGAAGGAATAGCTGGTCAATTTAAATCTGTTCTCTATCAGGTGTGCATAATCAGGTGATCAGCAATCAAATTGATAAGAAAGATGGGAAATTGAATCAATTTCGTATCTTGTGCAGGTTTAATGCTCGTGATTAAAAATGTATTTTACTTTTTTAAGTGTTTAAATATTTGAAGTCGGTCCATTGTTTCTGAAGCTATATTTTGTGAAGTTGCTTTCATAATTATAGATGCAAAGTTCCATCCTATTTGAAAGTAACAGAGAAAAGAGCTAGTAGGAAAGGCTGAATGTGTGAGAATGAAAATTAGTGCTGTCATGACATATCGTGATATTGCGATATCTACTTGCCCACGACATGAAATATGTCTCTCGCAACATATCGCGATACCAACAACTAATACTCAACTAAGAAATTTTCGCGCAACTACTGTAGGCTAGGCTACTTCGCATGTTACAATTCTAATGTTACAGTACTAAATCTAAATGTCAAGTTTAGGCCATTAAAAACGTGCAAAATAATCGTGAAACATAAAAACAGCTAATTAAAAATTTTGCTCCGTCACCACACACTGGCACGCGCCGATGTAAGTCGGCAAAAAGAATGAATAATTGGTCCAGAATGTGCCACTCAGGCTCTCACTTCGATGATTCATGGTCCCGTTGGCTGAATTACAAAACACATGCGTGATGAACGTAATAGTCATGCGATCATGTTGTCTGCTAGATCTGCAAATCATTTGTTCTTGCGTTCATTATATCATGGAGTAAATTGTAACTCCATGATCATATAACGTTAGTGATATTAACAATTTGTGTCGTGAGTCAGTTTTCTTGAAAAGTATTGCGATACTACAATATATTGCGATATTTTTCTCCACGATAATCGATGCGTAATAGAGCCATGTCGTGACAGCACTAATGAAAATAAAGATATGTTATGCACTAAATCATAGAGCAATGTGGTTTCATTTGCAACACATTGTGGATTTAATAGAGTTCATATGGAACATTTTTATGGAAAATTTAGGGGAAATTCAATTTTTGCCTCAAAAAGTACCATGCATTTTATCGTTGATTCATTTGAGCATTTTAATTGAAATATTTTGAAATATGTGTTTATAGATAGGTGTCAGTTTACAAAATTAATAGGTTTTTGTTGAGCCCAACCATATTCAATAACCTTTTCAAAGAAAATGGGTTTTATTTTGAGCTGTGTAACAATTTTGACATTTAAACTTTAAACAAAGCTGTAACTCTATTCTAGCAATTTTATTTTACTGTTAGCTAAAAGGAAAGGCTTGATGATGATGTTTAGCTTGTGAATTGAAAGGTCTGCTTTTCAATCCCAACATGAGTAAGGTCTTTGTGCAATTCCATTTGCTTCTTTGTTGTATGCAGCTTGTATGCATCTTTATGCAGCTTGTATGCAGCTTGTATGCAGCTTGTATGCAGCTTGTATGCAGCTTGTATGCAGCTTGTATGCAGCTTGTATGATTGTCAGATGCTGCAGAATCTGAGATGGAGGTGGACATCTGAGATGGACAGACTAGTATCCCTCTAAAGGGAAGTGGACACTTACTCCACAGAAGCATGGAATAAACAGTTCATGCTTTTTCAGGTTTATGATTCATTAAAGCAATTAATGATTATGTAACAATCTGTTTCCATGTTTGAGAGGTGCAGTGGCTTAGTGGTATTGGGTTGATTCGGGTTTGATTCTTATCGCAGCGCTGCATTGTGTCCTTAAGCAAGACACTTTACTCTACTTGCTTCAGTCCACTCAGCTGTGAAATTGAGTACCAGCAGTGCTGGGGAGTAAATCTGTGATGGACTGGCATCCCATCCAGGGGAAGTTGTGTACTCTCATCCGCTTGCGCCATGGAAACCGGGATAAGGACCGGCTCTATGAGCCTAATGGCTCGATGGAATTAGCTTCTTCTGTTTACATGTACTGTTTATGGAGCTTTTGACTGAAAAAAATAGGTCGTCAATTTTTTTGGCAAAATTGTGAGGAATTTGAGAAACAGGAAGTCTGATCTTGCATTGCTTTGTTGCTATTATCGATTACAGTTGATGAAAGTTTAACATTATTTGGCATGGAGCATGGCAATTTATGTCTGTCTCCTACATGAGGTGGAATATGTATTTTGCTACAGAATAATAATCTTTACTTCAAAAGTATTTATGCTGTTGTGTCACTTCTTCATCCTAGAAAAAGTATTGAAAATAAACTTCCGTGGAACATGCTATTTTCCACTTTTTAGTCCTAAAATGGCTGTCCCTCTATGCAGCCTATCTTGTAGAGGGACAGCCAAATTACTCAAGTTTGATCTTGTAGAGGGACAGCCAAGTTACTTAAGTTTTATCTTGGCCTCACTTGCTTCATTCATTCTTACCTCTTATCAGAATCTCCCCAAACCCTCTGTCATACCAACAATACCGACCTTAGTTAATCATATATTTCTAACCTGCACTCTAAGCATACAATCCAGAAACTCTTTCCCCCTATGACTCCATCTCGGATCTCTTTCAGAAAAACTATATCTTTAACATTAGTTTCATCATAACTGCAATAATTTGTACAATATTTAACTGGTATACCTTTACAGTCTCTTTACAGAGAGGCAGTCACCTCAGTTACATGCTTTCTTTTTAAGTTGGGAGGTAAAAAATATTGATGAACATATTTTGGTTAAACTTGTAGGAAGACTTTTTTGTCGAATTGGAGGATATTTGGCGAAAATTTAAGCATATTTCCCGAAATTTAAAGAATATTTCCGTAAAATTGTCCACTTGTACTCGGGGAATTTTTTAGTTCTTGCCCCACCAGATAGGTGAACTTTCCTCTGCCACTGGTGAGCTCCTCTCTCTCTTCCCCCCCCCCCTCCCCACACACTTAACTCATTTCTATTAGTGGCATAGCCAAGAGGCCTGGGTGGAAGGAAATGAAAATTCTACTATGTATTACTGCACACATTTTAGAATAAGTTGATCTCGTCTCCCCCATTTAACTCCCTTAAAGTTCAGAAAGCAACTTTTTGCCTCCTGCAGCAGCTGTCTTTTGACAAAGCCAGCTTTTAAATGGAGTGGTGTCAGGATTTGCCTCCTCGACAGTAGGATAAAATTCTCAAAAGTAGGGTAGCCTATTTTCCTATCACTACCATGACACGACAGATTTTAAAAAAAATCCCTGACGCCCCCTAGCTGCAAAATGGTGTAGTATTTTGTGATTTTTAAAGTAAATTTATGTTCAAGAATTTTCATTTTTTAAGCCTGTTTACCTGCCCAATTTTCAGTACAAATGAACAGGTTGCTACCACTGTTACCAATGCAAATTAACAGGTGACTACCACATTTTTCCCTTACAACTTTTTTTTTATGAAATATGTGGAGGCATCTGGTTGTGGAGGCCCATGGGCAACTGTCCATGTTGCCCATTGCTAAATCCGGCCCTGGGAAGGCCTACCCTTGTCAATGGGTGTCCGAAAAAATGACATATAAAGAAGGCTTTTTCTGTAGGATAAGACCCATTTCGGGCTGTTTGGCCCCAACTTTTCTTTTAGGGTGTAAAAGATTATATGAAATAGAGTGCATGCACATACAATTTCATAATCTAATTTTCTTTTATGGCGATATTGGTGTTACATTCTTTAGTGAAAAGATTAGATATAGCTCTTTAAAAGAGCAAAGTTTATTTTAATGTTGGACACGTGAATTTCCCTCTCTAAAAAAGGGCACTTTTCTCTCTAAACAAGGCCACTTCTTACATTCAATAATTGGTGGAAATCTTCAAAAATTAATTGACAAAAAGATTATAATTTTAGATGATAACTTTAAAATCAACTCAGATTAGCATTAAAGAAATATTCCCATGTTTTTCCTTAACCATTCATAAGAAAAAGAAAATTTTTAGAAACAATTTAATGCAAAAATTATGTTGATATGTTATTCCTACCAGGAGATATTCAAATTTTAAGGTTCACAAAAAATGCCAATAAACAAATAGGAAAAGGCTCAATATGACATCACAGCAACACATTTTTCCCACAAAGTTGATGTAATTCATTAAAATCGATCATCCATTTTTATTAGTAAAACCTGCTAGAAAAATAAATTGATGAAAGTTAGGTATTTATATAATTGCCAAAATACCCTACTAATAATGCTTTTTTCCCAAAGAGTACAGATTCGTCAAATGGTCAGAACTGTTCGGGTACTTCAAAAGCTTTATAATTCCAAGTGCTTATTATGTTTTTAGATTTCAAGCGGGCACTTTCTCAGAAAAGGGGGATTCTTCAGTAATAATGTATTAAACATTTATGGAATTTTGTATTTAAATACATAAGACAGAGAGAGGGGAGGGGTGGGTGGGTGTCAGTGGCACGTGATACAGAACAGGCTTATTTCAAAAGTTTGACAACATTTACACAAGTTTGTATTAAATTATTGAAAACCTTTTTTTAGTCTACCCATGGTTTTCAAAGAGTGATGATAAACTTATAACCACATCCAAACGTAAACAATAAAACATTTCCACATTCTGCGTTTTCATGATTTTGTGTTTTGTATATGGTGTATTGTAGCTCTCTTTGACATGAATTTTGACTTTTATAATACAAGTTCTTACTATATGTTGTGACATACTTTTTTTTTTTTCTCCTTGAAATGTCAATTTTGTGACAGCTTTTGGAGATTTGCCCCCTGGACCCTTAACCGGGCCCCTGAACCACACGCCAACAAGTTGAGCGCTTGCACTCGAAGTAACACCTTGATGTCACCTCACCTGTCAGCTACACCACTTTATATCTTGTTGGTTCAATTCAAAACCCCATCCCCCTCCCTCCCTACCTTAACTGCTCAATATGAAATTCCTACGCCACTGGATGAAGATACAAAACTTAAATTGATGAAAAGAAAATTAGATGAAATTATAACGTTAAAATCAACTCATATAAGCATTTGGGTTGTCATTGATATTTCTAAGCATACAGAAGAAATTTTCTCGGAACATTAAGAAATTCAGGCAAAATATTATTGGATATTCGAGTCAAAAAGCTCTGATCAGATCATAGGAACGTGGAAAATAAAGAAAAATTCCACCTGCTGCATTTTTTGCTGGTAGTTTTCTTGTCAAAATTGATATCCGTCTAAATTTCGCAATAAAAAAGGAATTTTATTTAATCAACAAAACACCTTTTTTCCTCTTGAAAATGTTGGGCCTGTATACTATACGCCTATGCATCAACAAAACGAATTTCCAGCAATACAACTTTTGATTCAACACGTATTTTTGCTGCCGAAAGGCCAGGGGGCGAAGACTCTGGAAGCTCAATGATTCCACATTTTTGATGCCCCAAAATCATGGCTTATAATTATAGATACATTTTTGCTCATACAGTTTTAAATTATCCCAGTGACTCACGGAAAAGAAACAAAGTCTAAATCTAACATTAAAATCACCTCAGAGCTGCAGAAAGAGTCTGAGAGAATTTTCCCAACGCTGAAAAAGGGAAAAGATTTGAACAATGACTAGGCCTATACATTCGGGCGATAAACCTGTCAGTGTTTTAATCCAAAAATTAGAATATTAATTTGAGGATAGTATAGGAAAAAGGACATAAAATGGTTGAAATCGACAGTAATCTGTGATTTTATTAATGCCTGGTTTTTCATTTGGGGAAGGGGGAGGTTCGGGGGCACACCAAAATTTAGGAGTCTCTTAGCGACACCAGGCTTCATGAGTCCCCAGCCCCATTCCTGATTCTGTGTGGTTTCTCACTGTTTGAAAAGAAAGCAATCCATGGAGTTGCTGATCTCACCACCTTAAGCATACAGCTTAGTGAGGAAAATGGCTAATAATAATTATAAGGGGGTGGAGGGGAATGTGGCTAAAATGGGTCACTAGCTCTGTGACCTTTTGAGCCCAGAGTTTACAGGACACAAGCTCATGTACCATGTGATACAAACATAGGATTGGTATAGATCTTGGCACTTTCGGAATTTAAAGTGGTTAAATATAATAACTATGGGAGGAAGACTAGCTCTGGGACCTTTAAACATTTGACACCATGTGATATAAACATGTATGGTCTTGCACTTTTCAAATTTAAAAAGGCACAACAAATTTCACTAATTAGTACATAATTGCCCCCTGAAATCACATATTTGACCTCTGACCTTGACCCTAATCATTGAAAAATATTTTTTCACATTTGTTGTACACTGCTGTATGGCACCATTCATGGTCACGTCACACTTACCATTCCATAACTATAGGGGGAAATGGTGAAAAGTGGTCAATAGCTCTGTGACCTTTTGACCTCGGAGTACGGGACAAATTCATGTACCAAGGTATCATGGTAAAACATAAAATTGGCATAGGTCTTGTACTTTTTTAGTTTAAATGGTGCATAAAAAGCACCTATTTGACCTTTGAACCATGACCTTGACTTTTTGATCTCCAATTATTTTAATATTTGTAAGAATTGTTAAACCCTACCACCTATGCAATTTGTAAAGATACAAAGTAATTCCTTTAAAAGATAGCCATCACCAAAAACTTGTTTTATTTTACCTTGACCTTTTGACCCCAAAACCTTGGAGGCAAAAGTTCTGTGCCAGGGGTACCTGTCCACCAATTTTAGTTCATCTGTGTTTTTGAGTTATAAGCGACACAAAATTAATTGTTGCATATGCACACATGTACACACACACACACACACACAAACCCACAGACAGACACAAAAATCACAAAATGTTGCCCCGTTCCAAAAAATTATGATTCCTAACCCCTAATATGATTTTATCATATGAGACCCCCAGCCCTCTAATATCAAGGGGGTGGCCATGTAGTATTCCTGGGGGCACTTCATACTAAAAGTGGTAGGGGTGTGCCACCAACCGAAAAACATACTCGCAGTATGACAGATTTGATTGGTAACTGCAGTATGAAATTATACAATTTTGATACCCGCAAACAAAAATATTGTAAAAATGGACCAGCAGTACAAAATTAACACAGAAAGAATCTGATTTTTGCGACCTGCACTACAAAAATGATGAAAAAGACGATTTATTTAACCAAAAAAACCCAGTTGTACAATTTTTATTATTTTTTTAAAGTAAAAAAAGACACCTGCACTACAAAAATGCACTACGAAAATGGTCAAAAAAAAAATGCTCGGTCGGCACATATATATATATACCTCACATATGGAAGTTCCCCCTGAAGGGACCCCTTCCTCCTCCTCATTCCCCCGGGTGTAGTGTAGGAGGTACATGCAGTTATTTGTCTATACAGCAAAGTTACTACACTATCGTTTTATCACCCACATAATGTAATAATACAAGTGATGTCGCCCTTCCACTAAGTAGATTAAGATTCCAACCATACAAATTGTGAAATCGGTTGGTTGTTGTCATAACCATTCAGGACGCTTTCAGTTCACAGAAACAGGTATGTATGTTCATTGTTTTCTCCTAAACTCAACCATCTAAGATATGTGACAATATGTGTTTTTAAATTTTTGGTAGATGTAGATTCTATACTTATGTTCGGGCAACTTAAAATGATGGAATAAAGCGTGTGTTTACTGACACCTGTGATCGGAGTCAGACTTAGTCATATAACACTAGGCCCATACTGTACTAAACGTAATACAGTAACATAGCAGATACTGTGCAACTTGGTAAATTGTAATAGTAGGCTAGTACTAGGCCTAGTAGTACACGTTAGTATTGCACTGGTGTTCCTAGCGTTATGACAACCTATTTGCTTGCTATAAAGAAAGGTAGGACACTTTCTAACGCGACTTTCGTACCGTATATAAAAATTCCTTTTTTTGACCACTGGTCATTCCAGTTTTAGTCTGATCCCCCCTATGGACGACATTGCCCGTTTTGTCACCCCTCGGAAATGTCGTTTGTATCTTGAAGCAAAAATTGGACCTTTCGGAAAAAGTCGTCCATAGGTATGGCTAAAATTCTTGCCCCCTGGAAAATAAGTGTAAGCAAAATCTTACCCCTTGGAAAAAGTCGTGCATAGGTAGGCCTATCAAGCGAAAATTCTTCCCCTTTGGAAAATATGTGTAAAGCAAAAATCTTCCTCCTCGGAAAAAAATTAGATGAAATTCTTTATCCTCGGAAATTGTCGTCCATAGGGTGAGGCAAAAATCTTACCTCAGAAAATATCGTCCATAGGGAGGGGAAGGAGGGGGGGTGGATCAGACTAAAACTGGAATAACCCCTTGTGAATCTTGATTAGGCCTACACTTTTTTACTCCACTCACATTTGCTGGAGACTCCCTTCTTCGTGTATAAGCCACGGTATTTGTTAGTTTTTTCCTGATTAGATGTACAAACGATGAATTTTCTATCCCATTACCGTCAAGACAGTCTATCCGCCCAACAATTTACTGCAAACTAAAGAAACGTTGCGATGACGTCATTAAAGTGCTGCTTCTTCATGACGTCATCACAACGCTTCTTTAGTTTAAAAGAGAATAATCTTAATCAACCTCATAAATGAAATACCTTACATGGATACAGAAAACAGAATGATAGCATAGTAAGCAATTGTCCTGTTTGGCTCATGAATGGTCCTAGTCAATCAGAATAGTTTCATTTTGAGGTTTAATTATAGCTAAAATCTCAGAGCTTCTTCACCATGGGATTGAGCCCCTGGACTCCATGCAGTGCTTCGCTTGCGCATTAATGTGCCCCTCAACAAAGTCTAGTACCCTGCCCCTTTTTAAATCAAGCTAGAGGTCTGCATAGTACTGAGTGTGTTCGACTCAATTGTAAAATTCTTGACAAATGAGCATAAGAATGCTGGTTTTGCATTATACTAGCTTTGATACTGATTATTGTTGTGTAAACGCTTACATGTACAGTATGTTGTCAACTGGTTCTATGGCATTAATGTGTATGGTGACAGGGCTTATATAAAATGTGAAAATGCTGCAAAATGGTCTTGAACATGGTATCTCATGACGACAGCCATGAATGCCATGTCATATTTGGCACACAGATGCATTAGAGTCCATGAGTTGGTTCCTATTGTTTTTGTTAGTGACATTGAATGGTCGGGCTTAATGTCAAATTCTTTAAATAGTGATAAATTAGCAGTGTTTTTGGTCAAACTTTTTTTGGTAATGTTATTAGTTATTGCGTACATGCTTATATTGTCAAATATTAATATGTGTCAAAACAAGTTTAATATAATTAGTTAATTATCTTGTAATTAAGTATGGAAAATGATGTTTAAATGTGGGTTCATACTCGAATCAGTAGTTTGAGAGCTCTATAATTTAGGTATGAGAACTAGTACTATGGCTTTTAAATGTTAAAGTGATATTAAGCACAGAGAAATCAATGGGATTTAAAGGAATATTCCCTTGAATTTTCATTTTAATATATGGTAGAGGACTATTAAAGTATTAAATTGGTGAAGAAACATTGTTGATATCTTAATCTGTTTAGGAGTTATAAGAAAAAGGCAGAAATCAAGAAATGTAAGGTTTTTCATATGTTGCTGTTGCAAGTGTGGGCTACAGTATGTTGAGAGTATGCATAAAGGATTAGTTTAGTGGTCAAGCAAGTTTGTTGTATATGAAAGAAGACTTTAAACTGGTAAAGAAATTTTTCAATATCTTATTCTGTTAAAGTAAATTTTCACGTTGTGTTTCATTTGTGTAGGAATGACTGGCGTGGAACATCTACAGTAGAAAGTTGGTTCTCTTATAATCTTATTCTCACTTTTTGGTGAGCATGCAAATCACTATGTGAGGATTGTGAGCCAATCTACATGTAATGTAGTTTTTCCATCTGTCTGTCTGGTCGTTCACAGTGTTTTCTCGGATTTTATCTAAAAATGTTTTTCAGAAATCTTTAGACTGGTTAAAAATCTTCAGATCTAAACAGTATTTCTTTATAAGAAAACCTGTCAGGTATTTTCAGAAATCCTTAAGTTTCTTTCCTTGAACTTAAGTTTTAAAATCCTTCAAATTTTTCTTGTGCCAAGGGCTGTATCAGGCATGAGGAAAATGTTATACAGTAAGACTGTATAGCAGTGATTCTTAATAGGCGGCCCACGGGCTAAATCTGGCCTGTCAGACAGTCGAATCTGGCCCGTCAAACAGTCCAATCTGGCCCGTCAGACAGTCCAATCTGGCCCACAAACAATAGTCATGCTGGAAAACATATATAGTACACTCCGATCAATCCGAATGAGATTGGTGAAAATTGCAAAATCCTCGTTTATTTTGGGGTTTTACCAAGGCAGATCAGCGCACTAAAACATTGCGGCTTATCAAATAAAATGTTATCTTTAGTTCCGCTATAAAATGGGCAGACTAACAGCGTGTCAAAGAAAGGCGGATAAAGGAACCACCAACATCTGGCGTACATCCTTATCATGCATGCTCTCAGCTTGTTTGTATTCAGGGATTGTTTTGAAGGGTTTTGTTTGTCATGTGATGCTGGTTTTGCCACGCGATTGGCCAGTGGCCTGAGGCTGTTATCAAATCATGGCCCTTAGAAAAAAATAATTAAGAAACCATGCTGTTTAGTAAGTACCCTGAGAGCTGTCATAGGTACTTTAATGTTCAAATTCAACTAATAACAATATGTGGATCATGAAGAGAATTATTTACTACTCCACAAAATAGGGATGTAACAGTTAACCTACTGTATTATTGTGTACATGATTCAAAACTGTGTTCACTTTTTTTCAAAATTAATGGATTGTTTACACAGAAAAATCACCCAAAATCTGCTCTTACTAAATTCCCTGCAAATCCCAAAGATCATCTCTTTATTTTTAGCTTGACTTTTGGAGGAATAGTAGAGCTATTCTACTACCCCTAGGGTCAGCATCGGCGTCAGCGTTGGCGTCCGGTTAAAGTTTTGGTTAAAAGTTTTCATAACTTAAATTGTGAATGGTGTACAATCATGTGACTTGGCATAGGGGTAGAAGACATAAATACTGATCAAATGAGCATGTTTGGAGGGTTGTGTATGCATACTAACTAGCTTATTTGCATAACAATGCAAATATTTGTCACTTATAAATATTTGTCACTTGTAAGTTTTGATTAAAGTTTTTGGTTAGTCTTCATAACTTATGAATAGTGTACATTCATGTAACTTGGCATAAGGGTACTCATGATTAGGGGTTGTGTGTGCATACTAGTCAGCTTATTTGCATAACAGTGAAAATATTTGTATCTATGATATGTCTTAAATTAAAGCGGAAGTGGGGATTTTGTTGACACAAATGATCATATATGTGAAGAACATTGTCTACACTTTATGGTGAGGTGTAATGTGCATATTATTTAGGTTATTTGCATAACAATAGACTTGTACAAAATGTTTAACATTCATGAGGGCATAACTTAAGTTATGAATAGTGTATATTCATGTAACTTGGCATGGGTAGAGGACATGTGTACTGTTGAAATAAGCATGATTTGGGGTTGGATACTAATTAGCTTATTTGCATAACAATGAAAATATTTGTATCTATGATATGTCTTAAATTATAGCAGGAGTGGGGATTTTGTTTACACAAAGGATTATAAATATAAAGAGCATTGTCTACACTTAATGGTGAGGTGTAATGTGCATATTAATTAGGTTATTTGCATAACAATAGACTTTCATAGAAAATATTTAACCTCAGATAATAACTTGGTACTTGATACAGTTGTAGGTGGCATTCGTACTGTTTAGTTAGCATGATTGGGGGTTGTGTGTACATATATTTAGCTTAATTGCATAACAATGAAATTGTTTGTATCTATGATATATCTTAATATAAAGTGGGTGTGGGGATTTTGTTTATACAAATGATCATAAATGTGAAGAGCATTGTCTACACTTAATGGTGAGTGTAATGTGCATATTAATTAGGATTAGTTATTTGCATAGCAATTTTTCCTCAACTTTTTCAGCTGGTAAATTATAATTACCCGTAACTAAATTTTTTTCAAGTACTGTACTTTCCTGGTGTATCCAATAGTTTTAATCCCAAAAATCACAGGGAAAAATATGAAAGAATACATAAAGACTGATGATATTAGGATGTGATGTCACAACTATATAGTAGTCAGATTTTAGTCATTTCTAAACAATGAGACAACACTTTTGATTTAAATATCTCCTTAATGGATTAATATTCTGGAATGCTTCCTTCACCATTTTGTTTTCTTTCTTAGTCCTCTTTCATATAAGGTGAATTAACTTGACTACTGAACTAATCCTTTAAAGTGAATAGAGAGGATAGTTAGGTAAGTAAATGACTGAAGAAATAACAAATAATTGCATTATGCTGCAAGGGTACATTGTCCATTTTTGAATATTTCATTGACATGGGCAAGTCATGGGTCTCTCCTTTCTTTGTGACTTAATGGATATAATGAAAAGAGGTGTTTCATTTATAACAAATTCTTTCATGTTTTCTGAGTTACTGGGTGATGTAGTAACCTCACCCAAAATGTCTTATACAACTCAAATATATTTTGAGGCTTGCAGTAAATTGTGAAAATCTAAAGAAAGGGGAAAAGTAAGTGCATCCTTCAAAAGCTCATGTAATTTGAATTAACTTGCCCTACTAGCCCCATTACCGGCATATACGTCCATCAACAAGCCCATTGTCTATGCTAGCTTTGAATAGTCGAGCATACTGTCCTTCCGACAGTTCTTGTATACTGAGAGGTCACTTTTCAACACACTCGTGCAGTCTTTGAAATGCAATAACTTGTAAAAAGAGAAAGATATCAACATGTTTTTTTACACCAAATTGTTTTTTTGATAGTCCAAAAAATTAACAGGAATATTCCTTTAACAATTGTTAATGTATTTTAAAGAAAATTGATTTGATTGATTTACTATTTGAATTCTTTTTCCTCAATGTTTCTTCAGTTGGTGAATTATAACTACCTGTACTAGATAATGTTGTACTACTTTCATGGCATATCCAGTGGTTTGTAAGCCACAAAATTGCAGGGGAAAAATATGATAGAATACCTTAAGGTTTTTGAGGAATCTGAGGATGTGACATCACAACTAGTGATTTCACATCCTCACATCATGGAAATGATTTTAGACGTTTTTACACAAATTAAACAGAACTTTAAAAGTGAATATCTCCTTTTTGGAATAAGTTTTTTTAAAGCTTTCTTCACAATTTTGGTTTCTTTCTAAGTCCTTTTTTACATAGATAACTTGCTTGACCACTGGATTATTAGGGACAGCCATTATCCTAATTCTTGTACAAAAATTCAGTACAGAGAAATATTGACAAGGGTGATGTACATGACAGTACACTGTACTTAAATATATCAGACACTCTTCTGTGGTGTTTTATTACCTATTGACGTCTTGATATCTGTATTCATGTATACTTTGTACTTTGTTTTAGGTACTTATCCCTCAAAATAAACATTCACTGTTGGTATTGCTGACTCAAAAAAACTGACCAGGTCCCTCCATTGAAATAAAATGGTGCCACAATTTGTCCTCAAATCTTTTACTGTGTCATTCTTACTTGCAAATGATTTGAAATAAATCAAAGCCTACTGTCAAAATTTGAGACTACCCATATGGGATTCAATGTTTATTACTATTTCAGGAATCTTTTTTGGTAAGATTTTACATCCCTTGAGTATAAATTTAGAATCTCTTTCCTAACCTTTGCACCTTAATAATTTAACACCCTCTTGGCACGTTTGACTCTGACTGTCATGGTGCCGTTAAACCTCAATCAAAAGGAACCTTGTATGAGTTATTAATTTGGATTGTCTTTTGTAATTAGAAGTTGATTCAAGATCCAAAACATTGTGGTCAGTACAGCCTGCAGTTGTACATTTTGTACTTACAAACTTTGAGTTAACATAAGAAAATCAAATTCAATGCAAGGGCTGCTTGTTCATATTTTCACACATTTGCATGAAAATTTGATGCTTATAACAGTCTTCACATTAAGGTGCACGATTGCAGTATTCCTGCACATATAAAATTCCTGCTCAAAACTAATTGAAATTCATGCAAAAAAAGGGCATTTTTCAGCCAATTTTGGCCTTTTTTGTTATTTTTTTGTCCAAAAAGAAATTCCTCCTTTAGAAAAATTCCTCCAAAAAATTACAAAAGAAGGAAAATTCCCTCCCCCCCCCCTCTTAATTTTGAACTCGAGTGTGAACACTGCCTTATACCTTTAAAAATACGTGCGTGAATCTGCATGATTAGCTTTTTAGCAAAGAAGAACAAACTTTTGTATAGCACCATGTAACATTCCACAAGGGCAGTGCCATTGCAGACAGTAGCTCATTTGTAAGTGGCCCATGCATTGTGACATTTTATAATTGCACAGTACACAAGTTATTGTTTTTATAACACCAATATAGGAATAAAATTTCATGATGGAACTCCCTCCAAAGTAATACAGTATTACAGTACTTCAGGTAAACTCTTCATATGCACTCAAAAGTACCTGCACATTCTTGATTCCCCAAGCTATAAAATATTTCCCTCAAAACCTGATATCAACATTGGTATGTCAGTCAGTTCCAAGCCTCGCAAAATGTCGCTTATTCTCTTATGTGCGTATTCCGTGCATATTTATGAATATATAATGAGCTGAAACATGCTGTTTATTAAAGGTGATTACAGCTTCGTTACAACAAAAAACGTTTTCAAATCACAGAAATTGGGAAGATAAAGAGTTGAAAATATTATCCATCAGAAGAAAAACGAGCATAAAATAATGGAAATTGGAGGGATTTATAATGACCAAAAATCCTGAAAAAACGGGTGTCGGAAAACGTGGTCAAAAACCACTTTTTCGGTTTTGGGCCCAAAAGTTCTTTACATATACTGTATAATGAAAAATTTCTTATGTACTGAAATCTATAAAAAATATCAAATGAATTCAAATAAAGCAGGTCAGGAGTTTGATGAATAATCACCCGTTTCGCTGAGTAGCAAAATCCATTTTGAAAGACATCATATGATACAACGTGATTGGTTAGTTGCGATCATCCGGTATTGTATACATCGGCATTGTGCACTCGTATCGGAGTACTGCAGGGCTGCTATAAAGATGTGCACAAAATGGTACGAGATATATGACAATAAAATTGCATTTTATTCACTTCGAACATGTCATTTTCAAAGGAAACAACCAAGGAACATACACTTCAGATATCATAGATATAATGTACATGAATTTCAGTTTGGAGTAATATTAAGTGTCAAAAATGTGCACTATGTATGATTAACATGTTGTCTGCAGTGTGATTTGGTCACTGCGTGATTTGGGCATGGAAATTCATGTTACTGACTTTCTACAGTACAGACGGTTGCTACTCAGTACTCCAGTTAATAGAGTTACTGTATTTTACATTTACTAATATTTCCAATGTATTAATACACTTTATAACAAGTATAATGATTTTTCTATTTTCTTTGTGTTCAAAAAACACAATTTCCTTTTGACACTTCGACATGAATTTCCTATTAATAAAATGATGTACATACACTGTACAGTGTACTTGAAAGTTTTTATGTTGTTTTGAAAGCAGGCTGTCAGTTGTCAACGATATCATTAGCTAGGATTCAACTTTCCTTCTGTATTGTGTTGATCGTGTATCTGTGAAGTGATCACAATCTGCAAGTCAAGTTACTATACTGTAAGGAAGTAGGCGTGTTCAAGATCTGAATAGTATGTTATCGTTGACAATTGGTCAAAGTTCACTATAACCTCATGAAAGTTTGGATAGGATAAACAAAAGTATTTTCTAGTTTCTTTTGGGATTGTTAACCCAAATTTCATGATTTAACAATCAATATCACACAAGAATTGGGTATGAACTTTTCCTTAATATTTTTATGACAATAATAGTCTGATTTTTTAATGGTTTTGGTATTTTAAGCGCAATTTTCATTCACTTTAGCGAGGCAGGCCTACACAGGTGTGTGTGTTAACAATTACTTGCATGCTTCGCTAGCGCGCAATGCCCTGTACAATACGCAATGGCGTGTACATACGACGGCAAATTTACAAAATACGCCAAACTTCAAGGGCTTGTCGTAAGCAAATACGCCAGGCAAAAAATTCTAACGTAACCTCTGTTCCCCTGTATAAGTGACATATATCTTTTATTTAAGCTTCACTCATTTCACAACAGTGTATTTATTTACTATTGTTGTAAAGTGCTCTCCAAGCATGAAAGGTATCAGAGGAAAATAGCATCAGAATTATTAGCCCATGTCCTGTGTGTGCATTAAGACAGCTGTCTGAATCGCCTCAAATGATTGTGTTGTAGTAATAGTGATGGAACTTGTATTCCCCACAGAAAAGTGCAGTATATAAACACCATAAAAATAAATTGAACGATTGAAGGAATATCTCAATTTCTAAAGAACACCTTGATTTGTATGCTGATAATGGGATATATTGTTTGGGGGTGGAACAAGAAGTATCAAGAAGATACAATGAGATGAAAGTATTTATTATTTATAAATCATGCAATCTATAAGTAACTCTTATAGTAACTCTTTTTTTATATCACATTTTGTAATGCTTTGATTTATTATGATGTTCACAAAAACAATTTTGACAATAGGCAGCACAGATACAGTGGGTGTTGTAACATTATCACAGCCTACACTGGCCATAATCTGGTCAAGAAATGTTGAGTTAAAGGTGAATTTAGTGACATGTCTTCATGCACAAACTTTCATTCATTCTTTTCATGTGTGACAGCACAATAAAATGGGTTAGCTGCTTTAGCAGACCCCTAGCTTTGCTATTTTACAGGGGTGGCCCGCCCCGTCCCTTTGTGGGCCTGCCCTTCCCCCTGGGGTCCGCCCTGCCCCTCATGAGAATTTTTTTTTTTTCGATTTAAAAAAAAACAAACTTAATGATCTTAATCAACCTCATAAATGAATACAGAACACAGATTGGTAGCATAGTAAGCAATTGTCCTGTTTGTAAAGGGGCCCTTGGACTACATAGCAAAAGACGCAGCGCTTCACATGCGCATTATTGTGCCTCTTAACAAGTCTAGCACCCTGCCTCTATTTAAATCAAGCAAGGGGTTTGTTTAGGACAATATAGGAAAAGCAAAGGAGAATGACCTTTGTGTGAATATTTTCATATTTAGTGTTCACAGTATTCTCTGTTAGAAATGATAAATCCATACTTGGGCCATGGGTTCATTTGGCACAATGGTTGAAGATGGTTCCACCTGGACAGGATGCCAGGGGTTGAATTTCCCACTGTTCCACTGTTACGAGAACAGTGCGTTTTATGCAGGAACCGTGAATTTTCAAATATCACTGTGGAACAGTGTTCTTTCGCCAAACAATGTGGCATCAACGATCAATAACTTAATTTCTGCTCACAAAAAAATGCATGTTTGCAAACAAGATTATCATAAAAAAATTCTTCTAGTAAAAAGAGCTTTTCCCACCTTGCCTGTAATTAATCATGAATAGACATATATATGGGCAAGGCAGCTCTCACTGTACACAACTGGATGCTACAGTACATCATGTAAATACTAATAACCGACATACATATTTGCTCATAAACCTATAGATTAATTGTAACTTAAGCCCATTTTAAAGAAAGAAATTAGTCCTGCTTTCGGCAAAATTTTGGAACAGTGAAATCTTATACGGAACAGTATTATTTGAGAAAGTAATGTTCTGTGGAACAGTGGCGACAATTTTAAATTTTGACCCCTGGATCCCCACCAACCTTTCCCCTTCCATCACACGTTGAATTCACAGCAGTGCTAGTACTCATTTACAGCTGAGTAGACCAGAACAAATAAGTCAAGTGTCTTGCTCTAGGACAATACTCTGTTACTTTGAAAACTTCAAGATATCATTAATTATTGGCTCCTTTTTCTTTCACAAATAGTACAGTAATAAGCAAAATAATCAATTATGTATCCATGGTAAATTATTCCTTGATTTGTAAGCTGTGAAAAAAAAAAAAAAAAAGAGCTTAAACACATAAAAAACAATGTTATTGAAATACAACAAAATTTACATAAACTTTGTTTGACAGTTATTTTTATGTGCTGCCTGCTGACCATGTACTGCTGCCTAGGAGGTCAAGGGTAGTACATTTCAGACCAGTAACAACTTAATAGCTACCAGTTTGTACATCATTAATGTACAGAGTACAGTATGTTCAGTTTCTTATTTGACCAGATTTGGGTCAAACCTTCATGGCAGTTCAATTTGTCTTTAGATTTTAGTTTATTGGCTCAGTCAGTTAGCATAGCATAGCATAGCATAGCATAGCAATGTTTAATGTCCCAAAAGCATCCAGTGCTGGACATTATATCAGGGAGTTGTTAACAACTTTCTGATTATATCAATACAGACATTATATCATAACTTATTTGCTTATCAAAAGATAACTTAATAAGGAGACCTTTATTCATTTACTTAATAAGGAGACCTTTATTCAATTATCTGGGACTCATTTACTGACAGGAAACAATGCAGATGCAGTACCCTGATTTATTCCTCTTTCATAGCTGATAAAATTAGTTTGTGCTTAAAATTGTGTTGAGTGATGACAAAATTTGAAGATCGGGACTTTTGATATTGTAGGAAAGCCAGAAGCAGTGAAAGTACAATGCTACTGAAATATCGTAGTGTGTGTTAATATAGTGACTTTTAATATTGTAGGAAAGCCAGAAGCAGTGAAAGTACAATGCTACTGAAATATCGAGTGTGTGTTAAGTGATGGATCTAATAAAAAGAAGGCACAAATAAATAAAATACAGAATAATGTTGGCTACAGTCATTTTTGTATTAATGCGTTTACACAACTTGCACATTTAATTGGGCTATAGTAGATGGTGTCTATTGATTGGATCACATTATGATGCACTAAATGTGTACTTGCATTCAGAAGTTAATGTGTTGTACCTATAAGCAGTTCTGTCGCAATTAGATATGCCTCATAAAAACTACAGATTATTCTAAAATTGATTCATTCCTGTTGGTTTTGCAGAAGGGTTTTTGTATTTTGCTACAAAAAACACTTTTATGTCCGGCTCCATTTCCTTCACAGCATTTATGCTCATTTTCCGATTTTACAGATGAGTGTGTTGATAATTGATGCCCATGCTTCTGGGTAAAATCACAAACTGCAGCATTGTCATAGCAAAATAAGAAATACTTATTTTTACAACAGAAGTCTTTTCAAGGCAAACAGGAACTTCTGCTATTTTAAAGTTAGAGTGGTGTAGATAGAATTAAGATATTTTTACTTGGCAAATTCATTCATATATTTTTGATGGAAAAGCAAGAATCTACTTTTAAACTCCAGCTGCATTTGCCAGAGCATGCTTATAGTACATGTAGATCTGCTGCAGTGCTAAGTGGTTAGTAATCCTGGGATTCCCTGATTTAAGGCCTTAACAATAGATCAGCAACTCACACCATTGTTGGGAGCATAGAAAGGGAGGAGAGTACTCACCCAGCACACACCACTTATCCCCTCTGGAATGTGCAGATGCTGGCAGGAATTATTGGAAAAGGACTTAACCAATTCAGAGCCAACTTCACCCATACTGTGCAATCCATAAATGTGAACCTAGTTTGGAAAACATCCTTCTATGAAAACATCCTTATTTTAATTGTGTTCAGACATATTGTAGTGTACAGGTGGAAAAAATTCAGCAGTAGTGATTATTAGGAATATGTGACCATAATGTGATGCATTTGTTTACATAATTGGGAGGGAATTTTCATATATTTTTTATACATGTGGGTTTTATTTGGGAATGATGGAACTGCCAGGGGCAAATATTGATTGTATAATGTACACACTAGCTGGATTTTATTTTTAAAGGGAAGTATTTGATTATCAGGTATAAAAGATTCACAATAGGAGAAAGGTCATAGAACATTCTAACTTGTGTCAGGTATAATATTCCGCTCTGATTTTCTGTGAACTTTATTTTAAACAATGCAAGGTTATGCAGGAACATAAGAGGGAAAAATGTTTAATTCATGTTATGTGCTGGCTCTCAACATTGCAGCAGTTTTATATTTGTGGTGGATACGAATCCAAGTGCTGAAGGGTAATTTTTTTTAATTTATCGTAAATGTAATTTTTGTAAGAGTAAGTACAGTAGGAAGTGTATTTAACAAACCCCTAGTTTGATTCTGAACGGGGTAGGGTAGCCAGGAGAAAAAGTGGCATCCATAAGGTGTAGTAAAGGCCATACAGCATGAATTTGGACACTTTAAACATGAATTAGAGGGGAATCAATAAAGCAGTATTTATATCTGCATCTTTTTGTATTGATGAACTGTAAACAGCATCAAAATACAGTAAAGCAATTATCATAAGTAAAATTCTCTTGAAAAAATGTGGATAATATGTGAGGAAAAAAAGGGCAGGGTAGAGGAAAATAGGGGCAGAGTGGAGCACCCCTCTGAATAAGGTTACCCAGGGGCCTGTTTAATAGCATACTTTTAAAATTATGATATTTCTTTCACTCGATCTCTTGTTACAGGAAGTTCAGGGCGCAATCACCTATTTACTTATAAACCATTTCTATGAACCCCTGTTAGACTGAAATTAAGTGAAGCCGATTTCACCTTTCAAGGCCTCTTCACCATTTTTACTCTTGTCTTTTGTACCTTCTTCCATTTGCATTATCAGCATTTTCTTACAGTGAAAAACTGGTCATAGTAGATAAAAAATAATATTGTTTTTCCTTTTATGGGAAGATAATTTTTATTCAAGTGGATGTTACGCATAGCACTTGAATAATTTCCAGCTGAATCACCTCGTAAAAATGTTTTTTCTATCGATTTGACAGCAAAATGCAAAAATAACTCAAATAAATTGACCAGAATCGATGGTGTTGAGCGAAATGACATACTGTACTTCGTCTGACTCTTCAGCACATTATAAAATCAAAGAACGTATTGCATTATCAATCACAAATTGTTAGCTCTTGGCAATCTTGCATTTTAAAAAACCATTTGAACATTGTACTTTACATCATGATTACTGTAGGGATTCCATGAGGCTGTATAAACTAATAATTCCATAGCAATCATTTATGATAGTAAAATGATATTTGGCATACAATTGGTTTTGACCTCTTTTGTGATGATTTCAAGAGGGTTCCTATTCTCATACTTCATCGGTAATTTGGTACATTGCAACTTACTTGATATTCATCATCATCATATTACTGCATAGCCTGGATCTCCATTTCGAATGAACCATACGCTGCATGAGAGATCTAAGTGGCTAGCTATCTCTTACATGTCACAATCAATACTGTCTACTGTATTAATAAAAGAAATTCCTAAAGGAATGGATTCCTGAAGGCATGGTGTTTATGAAAACAGTGGATCAACATTGCTCATTAAATGCTCTCTGCCTATTAAGTGGTGGTCAACAATTATGAGAACAAAACTTACTGTGCAGTTTCAAGAGCGTTTCTCATCACTATATACTGTATGTATATATATATATATATATATATATATATATATATATATATGTATATATATATATATACTGTATATTTATACTGTGTATATATATATATATATATATATATATATATGCTGTATATATATATACTGTATATATATTTATATATATATATATATATATATATATATATATATATATATATATATATGTATATATATATATGTATATATATATATATATATATATGTATATGTATATATATATATATATATATATATATATATATATATATATATATATATATATATACTGTATATTTATACTGTATATATATATATATATATATATATATATATATATGAATATATATATATATATATATATATATATAATATATATATATATATATATATATATATATATATATATATATATATATATATATATATATATATATATATATATATATATATATATATATATATATATATATATATATATATATATATATATATATATATATATATATATATATATATATACATGTGAATTTTCATGAAGTATTTATGTAAAATAAATACTGCCCTTTATAGAGTACCATGCAATACAAAGTACATTATTTATCACAATAGGCATTTATGTCATTTAAACCATTATAGGTACTACAATCATTGAAAGTGCAGTACAGTGCAGTGTGTAAACATTATAGTGTGGTGTGACAACACCTTCTAGAACATAGTGTTCGTAACGATCAGTGATAGCCTTCCTCAAAAGTTATAAACATCGTTATCCTTTGCATTTTCATACTGTTTTACTTGTATTAAATGACTATTTTGTGCAATATTACATCCAAAATTGATTATTATAATTCAGTGGCGTAGCCATAGGTGTGTGTGTGGGGAAGGGGGTTGTGAGGGCCATATCCAAAATACAACTCTGGCCCCCAAATACAAATCTGGCTCCCCAAATACAATTCTGGCCCCCCAAATACAATTCTGGCCCCCCAAAAAATGTATGGCTTAAATTGTGGAAGACAATGAAAGAAATTCAAAAACGTTTTCTTCAAGACATTATAATTGCAAATTCTCCCTAACTTTGGTCCTAATGTATATGCCCCAATTTTACTGCATATTATTTAAAAAGTTTTCAATTATTTCGAATTTTTGTCGTAAATCTCATGTTATTACGGGATCTTAATCTAAAATTTTCCAATTTTCAATTAAAATTAAGCTGCCGCTACCAGCAATATACGGACTGATCATTTTTGTAAAATTTCAGTTGGGGAATTGCCCTTTCAGGTATATGCCAAATAGTGCCATATGCTTTTAGATTAAGTTGAGGGTTCCCGTAAAATTATATATTCCTAGTGGTATCATCTCATTACAAGCCCTTTTTACATATATATATAGACCTACATGTACTGGTGGGCCAACCTGCATGATATTTGGGGGTCTGATGAACAAAATAAAAAGTAGGCTTCATTAGCTATGATTTGGAGGGAAAAATTACTTTCAAGGGGTACTTGTATACAATGCTTGTGTCATTATTTTCTTAGCATGGAGGACCCCTCTCTCTCCCAAGCTAGTACGGTAGCTACCTTCCTCTCATTGCCGCTTCTTCTGTAGGAATTCAATGTCTATCATGCTATTTTTGCCATTAGTTGACCCACCAATAAAAATTCCTTTAAAAGTCCTGTCCCACTTCTACTGCGGTGAAGCTAAATCATTTTAGACCCTCAAGAGGGTTCAAAATGCACCAGTTTCTGGGGGCTCTGCCCCTTGGACCCCTACAATTTTGGACCCCTACATTTTAAGGAATGAAAATTCCTTAAAAAGGAGTATTTTTCACTACTCCTACAAATGAGTCTGAAGTTAGATCATTTTAGACCCTCAAAAATGTTAAAATACACCAATTTCCGGGGGCCTCGACCCCTGGACCCCTACAATTTTTGCCATCAATTAGAAATTTCTTTAAAAATCCTGTTTCACTACTCTTCCAAATGGGCTGAAGTTTGATCAAAGTTTGGCTCTCAAAAGGGTTAAAGACACCTGGACCCGTATTGGGGTGTTTTGCCCCATAAGCAGGCCATGGACCCCACGCCAAAATTCTCGTGCTTTTCGATCGAGTAACGCTAACGTAACATGCAATTAACACCAGCAAATGTTAGTCCAGTCCCACCAATAATAAATACCCTTCCGACCTGCCGATGGCACTAAAGAAATGTCTGCACCTATGGTTGGTTCATCATTTTGTCAAATTTGGCCCCCTTAGAATTTTGCAAGGCCCCCCAAAATTTCTAGGTCTGGCTATGCCACTGTTCCAACTGTTTGAACGGCAAAAATCAAAACTGATCAATAGAAATTTCAGACACATATCACCCGTCACATATAACACTCGTCACATATAATGTAACACCCGTCACAACCATTATGTTAGTGCCAAAACTCTTGCAGATTGTTGAATTCCTTAGCTTTTATGCTTCAGTAATTCCAACTTATATTTGATGATTCAAAGTTGCTATTTGCTCTTTTTACTTCACAGAGTTTTACATGTGTCTACTGTGTCGCTTACAACTCATACCTCAACCACTTCAACACCATCCAAAATAGAGCCCTCAGGCTTTGTCTAGGAGCCTACAGGACCTCCCCATTCACCAGCCTTCATGTTGAAGCCAACAAACTCCCCTTTTACTTAGATGTAGAAAGCTTAGTCTCTCCTATGCTTTTAGAGTCCTCACCAATATCCAGAACCCTGTTTACAACCTCATTAGGTACCCCAATTTCTCCTCCCTCTTTGATAGGACTAAAACCCTATCCCCTCCCTTCAGCTTACGCATTTAATCAGACCTCTTCCATCTTGGCTTCAACCCCGCCACTCTCGGCACCTACTCCTGGCCCACTTTTCCTCCTTGGGCCACCCCCTCCCTTCTGTCCACGTAGACCTCTCCACTTATCACAAAACTCAAACTCACCCTAACCTCTTCATCAATCTCCACAACCAAATCAAAGATCAAATCTCAAATTACATCTCCATCTATACTGATGGCTCCAAGGAAGGCAACAAGACAGCTGCTGCTACCATCATCCAAGACATCACCCTCAGTAGCAGACTTCCTGACTACTCATCCATCTTTTCAGCCGAGGCTAAGGCCATTCTCCTCGCCATCAACTTTATTGAGTACGCTCCTCTTCAGTCACTTTGCCATTTTCTGCGACTCAAAGGCTGTTCTTACTTCATTACTCAATCTTAAATGGGATAACCTCACCTGCCACCTCCTCTTCCGGAAACTCTTTTCGCCCACCCTCTGCAGGAAAAGTGTTCTTTTCTTCTGGATACCCAGCCATATTGGCATCCCTGGCAATGACAGGGCTGATGCAGCCGCTAAGCTCGCCCTCAACCTCCTCCCTACCCCTTTTCCCAAAACCCTCTCTGACATCAAACCGCTTATCACTTCCCTTGTTCATGATTGCTGGCAAACCTCATGGAACTCCCAAATTGATAACAAACTCCATGTCATCCAGCCCACAATTCCGATCAAATCCACTATCAACAATCTCTCTCGTATTGACAACGTTCATATTACCCGTCTTAGAATTGGTCACACCCACCTCACTCACTCCCACCTCCTTATTGGTTCCCCCCAACCCCTCTGTAACAATTGCCACTGCATCCTCACTATCCACCACGTTCTCCTTGCTTGCCCCCTGTACAACCTTCCCAGAGCTTCCCTCGCTCCCCACAACTCATTTGCTGAGTTCTTCCAGAAAAATCCTCCAGATAAAATTATCTCCTTCCTTCATCATGCTTCCCTCTACAACCATATTTAACTCTTCTCTTCCACCCCCTCTCTACTTTGTTTTTGTTTTACCCATGCACCTCCTCTCTAGATCACAGCTTTCTGACTTTTGTTCTTGAATTTCTCTCATTCTCCCCCTGGTTTCTCTTCTTCCTACCTCTAAAATGATCTGACCTCTCAGGCACAATTTGACCCTTGTTGTCATGGTGCCGTTAAGCCCCCCTCAAACAAACAAACATGTATGCATCAAATTTGAAAAACCTGCTTCATTTTTCATGTAACACCCGTCACTCATGTTTGCTCGTCTCAGTCTCATCTGTTGTAGCATTTGTCTTTTTCATTCAGAGTTTAGTAGAAGCTTATATGGTATTCCTAAGGATGGTACTGCATTGTTATAATAAGAGTTACTATGGAATTGACCACTAGGTGTGTTTGTTATTGCTAAATACATTTGTAAAAACTAGCACTCAGTTTTAAAGGAATATTCTCATGTTTTTTCATAACCTTTCATAAGAAACAATTTTTTTATAGAAATTGTTTAGTACAAACATCATGTTGATATGTTATTCCTACCAGGAGATATTCAAATTTTAAGGTTCACGCAAAATGCTAATAAACGAATAGGAAAAGGCTCAATATGACATCACAGCAGTACATTATCCCACAAAGTTGATGTATTTCATTCAAATCTATCATCCGTTTTTATGAGTAAAACCTGCTAGAAAAATAAATTAATGAAAGTTAAGTAATTAGGTACATTGCCAAATATACCCTACTTCAATAACGTTTGGAAAATTGTTTCTAATTATACAGAAACAACCAATTAACGTTCAAAGAAATACATAAATATTTGCAATGGAATTGACTCTATGACATCATCAAACACAAATTCATCATACTGTACAAAAACTTTAAAAATGCAATTGGGAAATCTTTAAAAATCCATATCTCCTGAACGAAATATGATATCAACCTGATTTTTGTACCAAATTGGCTCTAAAAGTATGCTCTTTCAAATTAGATTTGACAAAAACCATGGGAATATTCTGTGACTGTCTTACATTTAGACTCCATGTATTGTAGGGCAAGAGTGAAAAAAATGGTGTGTTTATGTTGGCTGATTTTGTTTGTTGTGACTAACAGAATAAGGATATTATGTAGCACCTTTAGATTTGCATTCCGCAGACTTGGTAACCTTTGAAAGACGTAAGAAGTTGACGTAAAGGTGATGACTGCAGAGAGTCTAGTTACTAATTTTGCGGAAACTCAAATAAGATAATCACTGCTCTCGTGCATATCATGAATATCAACCTTGAAAAGTTTATTATAAATAAAAATGATACATAAAAATTGATACATGTACGAAAAAGACAAATTTATGATATATGTATGAAAAAATTATATGTGTATGACAAAATTCTATTGTACATGTATGATAATAAGATACATGTATAAAAAAATGATGTGTGCATGAAAAAATAATACATGTATGATACTTGTATGAAAAATCTATGTATGATAATAAAATAGATGATATATGTTATGAAAAAATTCAAAGAAAAGCTGTAAACTCCATGTTTTTAGTGCATGCCTAATCTTTTATGTATTATGGAAAGCAGTTGGCAAAAAAGAATTGCAAAAAATTATAAACTTTCATCAAAACAAAATTCATCCACTCACTGCTGATGGTAAGTTTATGATCGATCTTTAAGAAAAGCAATTCCTGTATGTACAAGGAGCAACTGCCTGTTTGGCAAATACTATTATGCCTTAAAGGCACTGTCCTTTCTTAAAATGCTAATGTGATATAAGGACAGCTGCTTGGAAGTTACCAAGAAGTTTAATGCTGAGAAATATTTTTCATTTATGTTTTTTGTCTTGTAAGTTGTAGTTCAGTGGTGTGGATAGCACTTACTGCGTCCTTAGAGTTTGTCACCTGTGGAGTTCATTGCATATTGTTAAATGATATTGAATTTTCTGTCGTGGCCTTCAGGACATGACAGGTCTAGTATTGTTGAGTACATGCTGAAAATCCGCCATCTTTGATACACTTGACTTGAAAATCTTAGACTAATTACTAATATTAGTAAAGTAAACTAGTGATTTTGATATATTTTTTAAAATGTAAATGGTAATACTGCGCGATTATTTATTCAAAGTAGGAATCAGGAGGAAGTAAAAACGTTAAAAGTATTCAACAAATCCATTCAAAGTCCAATTTACAATATTTGTTGGGCACTACATGTACCATTATAGAAAGAGGCGAACAAAACGTGTCAGAATAAAGATTATTTCTGGCCAATGAACTGAAACAATGAACCCAAATTGGTGCTGTGGAAGTAGGCCTATGTGTTTTTGCAAGTTGTACACGAAGTGTGGATAACCTGACGTACTTGGAGAAGTAACAGACGAACTCTCCAATAGAACCAAAGCAGAGGGCAGGAAGTGGATTAAATGTGAAGTAATGAAGACACTATCTGGAGTGAGATTGCATTTGCTGTTCTAGTGCCGAAACACAAATAGTTGTTTGGCCAAACCAAAATCTTATCATTGTAAAATGGCAATAGAATTGGGAAAAAAAAGGTTTTGTAATCGAGTCTTTATTCTGTCCATATTAATAGGGCTTCTTTAGTCTGAAGTTTACGGCCACAACTGACCCTTTTTAAGGGGCTATGCTTATAAGAATTGCCATAATGGTACAATGAACCTCAAATGATGTGCAGTTTTATATGTCAATCAAGCATGTTCATTTTATATGACAGAGGACAAAGAAAAATTGATGAGAAAATAGTCTGCCAAAACTTGTTCATGTAAAGTATATGATTGGGATCTTAGTCACATACCTGTCCCCCCCCCCTCCACCCCCCTCCTCCCACCCCAATAAATGTCTAGGAGTAGAAGGAAATCTCATCAATTTCAAAGACTGATATTAAAGAAAGAAATGAAAAGAATTATGTAACATTTTGAGCTGTCGTGAATCACACATTTGCATATGTCAAATAATCTGATCAGACATAATTTAAAACCCAGAATTTTATGCCTGAAGTAAAGAGAACATTTCTGTAGCTGCCCATATCACCTCTCTAACCTGTCTGCTTCATGCCAAGTGGCGCAAAAGCCTCAATATGCCAAGTAGCGCAAAAGCCTCAATATGCCTATTTTCCTTTAAGAATATCTGTCGGTCACTCTAATTAATTTTGTAGAAATTATTTGATGCATTTATATAAAAAAAATGTAAATGTAAATACATGATTTTACCTCAGGAAATGAAGAATATCTACTGTTCTGCCCCATTTTCTGCTCTATTTTCTGATCTGAGACGAGCTTCCTTTGTCTGAAATTCTTCAAACATGACCAGTTTTTATTGTGTCTATGATTATTTCGTCCCTCTTTTTGTGTAGCGACGAATATCATTTGTGTAGTGACGAATAATTCTGCATACTGACGAATGTTCGGAAAATTTTGAAGCTTGATGGAAAAAAAGTTGATAAACGTATTATATAGCTTTTATATTATTGGAAAGAGAAAAAAATGTTAATCTTTTGTATTACATTAAAGATATTATAATCAAAATCTTATTTCATGAAGCTTCAAAGACATTCGTCAGTATGCAGAAATAATAATTCAGTATTTTGTGCCAATTTTTCTTTTCACCTAATAAGACAGACATTCGTCAGTATTTATATTCAGAGGTTGCGTTTTTTGCCTGGCGTATTTGGTTACGACAAGCCCTTGAAGTGTGGCGTATTTTGTAAATTTGCCGTCGTATGTACACGCCATTGCGTAATGTACAGGGCATTGCGCGGTAGCGAAGCGTGCAAGTAATTGTTAACACACACACTTGTGTAGGCCTGCCTCGCTAAAGTGAATGAAAATTGCGCTTAAAATACCAAAAACATTAAAAAATCGGACTATTATCATCTTAAAAAATATAAAGGAAAAGTTCATACCCAATCCTTGTGTAATGTTAATTGTTGAATCATGAAATTTGGGTTAACAATCCCAAAATAAACTAGAAAATACTTTTGTTTATTCTATCCAAACTTTCATGAGGTTATAGTGAACTTTGACCAATTGTCAACGATAACATACTATTCAGATCTTGAACACGCTTACTTCCTTACAGTATAGTAACTTGACTTGCAGATTGTGATCACTTCACAGATACACGATCAACACAATACAGAAGGAAAGTTGAATCCTAGTTAATAATATCGTTGACAATTAACAGCCTGCTTTCAAAACAACATAAAAACTTTCAAGTACACTGTACAGTGTATGTACATCATGCATAGGGTCTATATACTAGCCTATATGTGTGTATGACAGCACTACGAGCATGTTGAACCATTCGGCCGTTAGTCTAGTAGTTGTGTCATTTTTCTTTTATTTATGAGTAATTCAAAATCATTTTTGTGTGAAATAAAACTTTGAATCGCACCAAAGAGGTAAGATGTTCATGATTTTCATTCATGTTAATGAAAAACTCTAGCGTAAAATTCCACATGCTATATCTAAATCTTACGACGCAGGTACATCCTGTGTCGTAAGAAATTTCAGCCATGGCGTAATATACGACAAATTTGTCATTAACGCGATCTCTGTTTATATTGTTTGTTTGCTTTTATGCCCCAGTTTAATTATTTGATACATCTATGGAAATGGCAAAGAGTGAATGTAAATGGAATCCCATGCCAGTGTTGTCAGTTCACCGTGAGCCATTTTCCCTCTTGAATTTATGGGTAAGCATGTACAATAGTTAGTCAACTGTAAATAAAGTTCCTTAAAATTTTGGAAGATATCAAGATAAAAAATGTAGATATTATTATGAAGCAAGAATATTACATTCAAATTTAAACTGAGGCAATGTAGTTGGTTTTCAGTGTTAAACAGGTCCTAATTATGTTACATTCATATTCCCCTAGTTAGCAGAGACCCCCAGAAGTTTGCATTCAGGGGTTCATTTAAATGTATAAGAAGTTTAATAATATCACCATTCTTGCAAGTTACATATACACTTTGTGTTTTATCAGATTTTAAGCCCCTTCTTATTTGTTATAAATTTTGCAAATACCTTTCAATGCTACTGTATCTCTAATATAGGCAAAGGAAGCAGAGGACTGGGGGTTTTAATGATCACAGGTGGAAACTTTCAGCCCCCCCCCCCAGAAAACATTTTGGTTCTACACCTAGTGACCTTCACATTTCTATATAGTATTTCTATACAACTTCAAATTAAAAAAAAGAAAGAAGTGAATACATATCATAGAACACTTCAATTAGGTACAGTACTAGTAGCACTTCTACCAGGTGAATGTAACAGTCTACCCAGAAGCTGCCTGATCACAGTTCCTTCGTTAAGCAAGTTTTTAATGAACCAGCATATTTTGTATGTAAATAAGATCAATACCAAAATGAACCTGCATATTGACAGACGTGCATACATTGCTCTCTTGAACTATACAAGATAAACATATTTAAAGCCCTTCCAAATTTGTTATAAATTTTGCAAGTACAGTACCTTTTAATGCTACTGTATCTCTAACGTAGGCAAAGGAAACGGGGGACTAGGGGTTTAGTGATCACAGTCGGAAACTTTCAACCCCTCTCCCCCCAGAAAATCTGCTTCTACACCTACATGTAGTGATTTTTATAAATTATTTCTGTAGAGCTTCCAAATGCACACAAAAATTGAAATGCTACTGTCTTGTGCATTTCCATAGAAGACTTTAATTAGGTACAGTATTAGCAGGCTCATCTACCAGGTGTTCATTAATGTAACAGTCTACCCAGAAGCTGCCTGATCACAGTTCCTTCGTTAAGCAAGTTTTTAATGAACCAGCATATTTTGTACGTAAACAAGATCAATACCAAAATGAGCCCGTGTATTGACAGTGCATGCATGCACTGCTCTCTTGAACTCTAGAAGATAAACAGCGATCTGAGATTTGGTGTGAAAATGTGTTGTAATTGGATTTTGACCGAAGAGGGTGTACCATCTTGTTTATAGTGCTAACAGTTTTACAGTGCTGTTAGAGCACTTAAAAAAGTTTTGTATTGCTGTTGTAGTTTGTTGTTGGTTGGGACTATATTCTCAGGAATCATGAAGTTTTGAATACACAAAGATTTTTCTCCCTTCTTGTTTATATGGCTACAGTATAACGTGGTAGTACTTCCATGGTACTTACAAGGTATTTTACTGTTGTGATTATTTGTTGATTGTGATTAGATATACTTTGACAAATGGAGTTTTGAATTTACAAAGGGGTGTCTTTTTGCAAAATGTTGTGATGTTTTTATCTGGAAATATGATGGTAGGACTTTCAGTTGCACTGTACAGAGACTCATTGAAAAATTGAAATGGAATATTGGGGTTATAAGGTAATGGAGTGATTTCTTTATAAAAATGTTTTCATTTGTAATTTTTAATGCAGATAAAAATATAAATATATCACACTTGATATTAACATCAAGTTTATTTTGGAAATGGTTAGATTATTTCATGATTGTACTTATCAGAGAAGGATTCATAAGCTACCCTTTTTCATTTTCCTCTTTTACATTACAGTTTGAGTAAACCTGTCACTTATTTTTTCACTGGAATTATGTGCTGAGAAACAACCACCAGAATGAGTGGGGGTGTGCATGTGGACATTAGGACCCCCAATGGGGGGTTCTATACAAATGGCACCTACGGAGGTCTAGACAATGTGGGATTCAGCTTTGAGGAGCAGGAGGAGGATGACCGCTCATTGAGCCAGGATTTAGATGACCGTTCGTTGAGTCGGGATGGAGATGAGCGTTCGTTGAGCCAGGATGGAATTGAGGGGGATGAAGACATGGAGGTAATGAAATTGAATAACGATTTGTTTGTGAGGTGAAAATGATTGTACATTAAATTTAAGAAACAGTGTGTCCTTAAAGTGGCACCTGCAAATCATGGCCAAAACTCCACAACATCCAGCCCACAATACCTACCAACCATGCCCTAAACCTCCCCTCACAGACGAAGTTAACATCATCGGTCATACCCACCTTTCTCACTCACCTAAACGATTCTGCTTTCATATGCGCCGCTTGTAAACAAACTTAGTACCCGAAGCTATGCTGGCAAACATGCTGGCATTCAAGGCATTAATCAAAACCCAACGACCCAGCCAAAACAAATTCAAAGATACAGTTAATTAACGACTTTTATGACGAGATAAACTCTGGTGACTTTTTAACTTTAGTAGTCACCTTCTTATTAAATTATGATAAAACATTATCTCGTTACAAACATGTACAGCATATACAAAATGTATATGATTAAATATATAAAACATTGAGAAAGCTTATTCTGTACTGAAGGTAAAAATCTATATCAAGTCGGACAATGCAATAAAAGCACAAGTAAAAAAGACTGTAAAATCACTAAATGTTAGAAGCATGGTTGAATTAAGCACCGATTCTGCTTTTATATGCGCCGCTTGTAAACAAACTTAGTACCCGAAGCTATGCTGGCAAACATGCTGGCATTCAAGGCATTAATCAAAACCCAACGACCCAGCCAAAACAAATTCAAAGATACAGTTAATTAACGACTTTTATGACGAGATAAACTCTGGTGACTTTTTAACTTTAGTAGTTACCTTCTTATTAAATTATGATAAAACATATTATCTCGTTACAAACATGTACAGCATATACAAAATGCATATGATTAAATATATAAAACATTGAGAAAGCTTATTCTGTACTGAAGGTAAAAATCTATATCAAGTCGGACAATGCAATAAAAGCACAAGTAAAAAAGACTGTAAAATCACTAAATGTTAGAAGCATGGTTGAATTAAGCACAACGGACAAGGTACATTATTCCACAATTTACAAGTGGCAACAGAGTAAGATCTATCACCGACCGATTTCAAATAAAAACGTAATTTAACTACTGTCACATCATGTCAACAATCGACCAATCATTTGCTGGTGGAATCCTAAATTTTTGCATGAGACAGTGAGAAGGCCGGGTATGTGATAAACCCGTTAAAACCTGGCTGCACACAGTGGCCGCTGCACATGTTTGTCAGAAGCTGACGGAACTGCCTAATGATTTATATTGCAACTAAAGTTGAGTATACAAGCTTAAGCTTGAAGCCCTTTTAGTCATGATGTCTCTTCTCCAATTCTCTGCTTGTGATTTAATTTCTTCTGTCTTATTTGTTGTAAAAATGCAAATTGATATAAAACATAAAATACAAACAAATAAAAATGAAATACAAACAAACGTATTCTGCATGTATACTTAATTTAATATTTTTTCACCAGGTATTTGGGATAGCTTATTTCATAGACGTCACATCTGTAAAAAAATTTTTTGATGTGTACACAGTTTGCGGTAGCAGCACAACAATACCTACACTCGCAATATAGGTTAGTGCTCATTTTGCATGTGCATGTATAGTACAGGACGAGAGTATACAAATAAACCATACTGTACTATCACATTAGTGTAAAAGCGCAATGTACACTGTATGTGGAATTGTTATACTCCCCAAGAACTGCAATCAACTAGCATTAGAACTCAATTTTTTTCTTTGATTTCTGTGTACTTGGAAAGCTTTATACTAGATTTTTGGTTAAATCTCAGTTGGTGGCATAGGATAAGATGCAAAGTTGACTTCAGTCACATGTGTGAGGCAGATCAGGGTTGGCATTAGGGGGATATAGGGTACCCCCCTCTGTTATTAGAATTCACCCTTAAAATAATTTACAAAGCCCTGGGGAATTAGGTACATAAAAAATATAACCATAGTAAACATCATTCAACAGACCTCCGTGATGTAATGGTTTTTGCTTTGTCCTCTCACCCACACGTCCCGGGCCCAAATCCCGGTGGGTCTGCAATCGGTGAGTTCACAACTGGTTATCAAAGGCCATGGCCATCTTGATATAATGTCCAGCACTGGATGCTTTCGGGACATTAAGCCTTGCTATGCTATAGTAGGGATTAGTTGGTCAAACTGATAAGTCCCTCTCAAATTCCAATTCCTGATACAATCCTGAGGTAGACTTAGGTCCGGTCCCATTGGAGCATTTTTATTCCACCTTGCATAATTCATCAGGAATAAGTCCAGGTTTCTCCTGGAACTTTCTTTCTCATGTAAGTCTTGGACCTGGATTGGCGTTATCTTTGAAGTATTTTGCTAAGCCTTAGTCACCTGGAGTGGTTGCCAGGTTTGTTTGTTAGAATAATATCAAATGATAGGAAAATAATGATTTTATGTAAAATATCACTGGTAATATTTGGTGTGGATGCCAATGAGCAAAAAAAAACAATTAGGAATTAATGTTAATTAATTCAATCAAGCAATTAATTAAGCAAGCAATCAATCAATCAATCAAATAATTCATTAAAAGATTGTAGTTTGGCTGTGAAAAAAGGAATTTTGTAAAGAAACAAAGTAAACACTTCAACACAATCATGATATGAGTCATCCCCAAAACATGCAAAATTTTCACGCCACTTCTGGAAAGGGCAAAGTTTAGATTTGTTTACAGGTATTATGGAGTTGTTAATTCAAGCGTGGAATTTGCTCTTTCCATCCTAATGACTAGGTGACCTAGCTCACAACAACAGAATGTTTACTTTTGGTAGACTTGAAGACTGCCATCTTTAGAGGGTGGCCGCAGCATGATTGCAATGCTTTGAAGTGTTTTATAAATCACATACCCAGTGTAGATCTATATTTTTTTATAATAGTTTCTTTTAGGTCTTCGAAGCCCAGATAAAAAGATTCAAAGGTGGCATTTAAGGGTGCATGTGCCTCCCTCACCCTGCCACGGAGACCTACAGGCCTCGATCAGGAATGCTTATTAATCTGAATAATAATAAAACCATTCACTGTCATTAAGCTAACCCACTTCCCTTCACCCCTTTAGGTGCAGCGCTTTAACCTGTCAGAGGGGTTTATGTGTAATTTAAATTATTTTTTTATTTTGCTGGATAAGATTTGGTCATAAGATAACAATTTCAACTCATTCATAACAAGTCCAGTCCTCTTGCCTGACAGATTCTAGGTATATTAGCTAACACTTGCTTTCCTCCTTCATAGGCCTACTGCTTTCATTTTAGAGTATAAAACATAGATTAGCTAAAACTGAATTTTCAAATAACCTATACCTGGATTAGCTTAATTCTGACCATACTTGTACCTACAGTACCTCAGCTTTTACAACCTAACTTACACCGTCATTGCTTAATTTGTTTTCATATCATGGCTCTTTTATTTAATTATTCAAAGGTCGTGGTATTGTTATCACCATATTTGGCTTGAAACTGACTTGATTTGAAAGTTTTGTATTGCCATGGGGACGAAATACCTGTACGATTATTAATAGAGCTGTGAGTGTTAAGTAGAGCTGTGAACGTTTAGGGATTTTAGTAAACGTGTACACGCCAAAAAAAGCGAGGGTGTATCGTGTACACGCGATTAGTACCGGAAATACACCAAAATTGCTCCAAAACTACAAGACGAAGTAAAAAAAATTCGTGCAACCAGTATGGCAAAAGTACTGACTCTATTGCCCAAATAGACGCTGAGTTTTGCTTTCCAGATCATAAAAAGTTTACTTCTACAGTATAAATCATCATTTTTATGGAACATTTGCATGGAAATTCAGTTTAGAAAGAACAGATAACTTTCTTTCAATGTCATTTAAAGTCAACATCGCGTAACTTTTGTGTCCTTTTCGCTACGGCTTTCAGAGTTCTTCTGTGAAAATCTTGCATACTAGGTCTATGATATACCTCGCATTAAACCTTTTTAAAACTACGCTACCACCGCCAGGAAGTTCTGAAATATCAGTCCTCTCGAAAAAATGGCCGCCATCTTTGCGACGCATGTAGAATTTTAGTTCTATTAAAACCTTTTTCTGTTTGTTTATTATGCAATATTTTTTCTTTCTTGCAAAAATTATTTGACTCATTAGGTAATATTTACATGTAAGTGTACTGATTGTCACGATTGAAGTATTTTTCAAGTGTTTTTTGGTTGATTTAATAGCTTGTAAAACGGGCCTTGATTGCGTGGGATTTAAAGCCTTATGCCATTATGGCCTAACGTTAAGCCTATTGTTAGTTTCACTGTTTACTGCTGCACATTCGCGGTGCATTTTACAAGTTAGATTACTTAGATTTCGGTGAAATCAAAGTACATAATGTCACCATTCATTGGTGATTACTGCGCATTGGTGATTCGCACATTTAAAAAGGATTTTGTTAATCGGGTTTACAGTGTCATTGATTGGAATTTTGTTAGCCGAATGTGTGTGTGATTTGATTCATGAATGAACATTGATTTTCAACGGCAAGACTGACTATGAAAAACGATTACTGGCAATGATGTATTTAGTAAGCGTTTACAAGATTTGCGAGCGTGTAGCGTGTACACGCTAAACGGTCACAGCTCTAGCGTTTAGGGATTTTAGTAAATGTGTACACACCAAAAAAAGCGAGCGTGTATCGTTTACATGCGTTTAGTATTATAAATTTCGGAAATAACCAAAATTGCTCCAAATTTACGATGCTAAGTAAAAAATATTGCCTAACCAGGATGGCAAAAGTATTGTATCCACTGCACAAATATATGCTGGATTTTTCTTTCAAAATCGTAAAAAGTTTACTTTACAGTATAAATCATCATTTTTATGGAAAATGTACATGAAAATTCAGTTTAGAAAGAACAGATAACTTCCTTTTAATATCATTTAAACTCAACATCGCGTAACTTTTTTGCCGTACTCACTAGGGCTTTCAATGTTTCACTGAAAATCTTGCATACTGTGGTACCTCGCCTTAAAACATTTGAAAACTACGCCACCACCCGGAAGTTTTGAAATATCAGTCCTCTCGAAAAATGGCAGCCATCTTCACGAAGCACATACAATTTCAGCTCTGTCAAAACATTTTTATGTTTGTTTATTTTGCAATATTTTTTCTTTCTTGCAAAATTTATTTGACTCATCAGGTAATATTTACATGTAAATGTACTGATTGTCACGATTTAAGTATTTTGACTGTGTGTTTATTGGTCGATAAGAGCTTGTAAAACGGGCCTTGATTGAGTGGGATTTAAAGCCTTATCATGGCCTATTGTTAGTTTCACTGTTTACTGCTTCACATTCACGGTGCATTTCACAAGTTAGCCTACTCAGATTTCGGCGAAATCAAAATGCAAAATATCCCCATTCATTGGTGATTACTGAGCATTTGTGTTTCCCACATTTAAAAAGGATTATGCTAATCGGGTTTACAGTTTGTAAAAAGTCATTGATTGGAAATTGTCAGTCAAATGTGTGTGTGATTTGAATCATGAATGATCATATTGATTTTCAGTAGCAAGATGAAAAACGATTACTTGCAGTGAAGTATTTAGTAAACTTTTACAAGGATTTGTGAGTGTGTATACAGGCTAAACAGTCACAGCTCTAATTATTCATTGTCTTGACCATGGGAAGACCTGATACCTGAAGAGATCAGTAGAATCTACATGTACACCAGATATATTTTAGAAGTGACCTTTTCCAAGAAACCTGAGAAGATGACACGTTTTTCTTGCAATGTACAATTTCAAGGTAGATGTTCAGGCATGGAGCTATTAGCGGAAAGCTCCGTGGTTCAGGAAAGTTAAATCAGCAATGGAAGACTGTTTAATGAAGGTATTCCTTCAGTATTAACATCAAATATACTAGTTGTGTGATCCATTAGAAAGCAAAGTTTTTTTGCTTTTAAAATATTCCCAGGGTCAAACTTGTGCATTTCACATGTAAGTAGGGAATTTAAAGAATTGGCTAAAAACCATGTTTATTTCTTATACTTTCAAGGAATTACAGTACTCTATTTAAAGCTCTGAGAAAATGAGTGACTGGTAACAGTCTAAGTGTGGCATATTACTGTATATTGTAATATTTTTCAAGAAAAGTGACTCATGATACAAATTGTTAATATTACTACTTCTTTTATGCTCTTTTTCATAAGTATGAAATGTATTAACAAGCATGAAAGATGGTCGCAAGAAAAAATGAAAGATAGAACAAAAATAAAAGATATATGATGTACACGTGACCATCAAAAGCATTTATTTGCAAATTTGTATCCCCCATTGATTCCCCCCTCCCATACAGTAAGCCATGAGTGAAGGTCCTAATGTTAATTCTGTTACTAGAAATGAACATTAGGCTACAAAAAATGAAGGATTAAAACTTCTATGGGGGAAAAAAAAAACTCTCCTCGCAAAAGCCACAAAAATCCTTCTAAAATGCTACAACTTGTTTTAAAGTATTAAAGAACTAAATTTTCTTGTTAATTGATGAACCACTTTTGGCGATAGTAATGAAAATTTGGAAGCAAGAACACTTGAATTTCTTGCCATTAAATATTTCTCTGGCATACTCTTCACTCTGGAGTTTTGATACATAATCATCTACTACTGCATTTTCCTGCTGTAACATGTATACAACATTAAGTCAGTGTGTCCCACATACAATATGCGGTGGCATCACCAGGGTTTTTCGTTTGGGGGGCATAACATGGAAGAAAATTGGGGGGGGGGGGAGCCACTAAAGATTTGCTGCCTAAAGGCGGCACTGTGCCGCTTTGCATGCGCAAAATGGTGTTGTCCAAAAGGGCCCCAGGTGAGGTCCATGGGGCAAAGCCTGCAGAAGCTCTGCAAATTTCTTGTTTTTGATGCCCAAAATGACTTTATATTAAATACAAGAAGTTCAAAAATCAAAGTGATAAAAATATGATAATTTAGATTATAATGTTCAAATCAAACCAGGTAAGCATTTGGGTTACCCTTTCTGAATAAGGCAGAACAAATTTCCCCTTTTCATTTCTGGATAATAAAAAAAAAAATGGGGGTGGGGGGGGGGGGAAATTTGGGCAAAAACCTGAGATCCAGGGGCAAAGTCTGAGAAGCTCTGTAGATTTCGTGTTTTTGATGCACAATAATGGCTTTAAATCAAACAGAAGTTCAGTAATTGAAGTGATAAAAAAGATTAGCATTTCTGAAAATGTTTTGTTTTTGATGCACCAAAATGACTTCAAACATGAGCTGAAGATACAAATATTTATTGTTGAAAAAACCCAAAAGTAAAATTATAATATTAAAATCAACTCAGACAGTCAGTCAAATAAGCATTTGGGTTGCCATTTATATTTCTAAGCAGGTACAGAAGAATGTTGTCGGAAAATTAAGAATTTCAGGCAAAATTTTATTGGATATTTGAGTCAAAAAGCTCTGAAAAGGTCATAGAAACTTGAAAGGTAAAGAAAAATGTCACCTGCATCTTTTGCTTTTTTCTTGTTAAGATTGAATGAAAATCTTGTCTAAATTTCACAAGAAAATGAGAATCTTATTCAGCAGTTAAGTCAAAACACCCTTTTGTCTATGAAAATGCTAGGCCCATAGGGCCTATGCATTAGCAAAACAACTTTTATTAAAAATATATTTGTGTTGCCGAAAGCCAGGGGGCGAAGACACTGGAAGCTCTGAAGATTGCACATTTTTTTGATGCCCCAAAATCATGATGGCTCAAAATGATAGATACATTTTCATACATACAGTTAATTATCACAATGGCAGCCAGGAAAAAAAATCTATCTAATTTTAACATTAAAATCACCTCAGAGGTGCAGAGAGAATATATTCCCTAACGCTGAACAAATGAGGAACTTCAAAACCATGTGAATAGGCCTGAAAAAGCTGGGAAATGGGTCACAAACTTGAAGGCAAAAAAGCTAAGCTAAATCTATCCGAGCCATAAGGCTCATTGAGCCAGTGCTTATACCCGGTTTCCATGCCGCAAGCGGATGAGAGTACATGACTCCCCCTAGAGGCAGTGGCGTGTCTAAGAGGGGGGCTATCCCCTTAATTGTTTTTTGTCAAAGCCATATATAATTAACTGAAATATCAAATGAACCATATATAAAACAGATGTTGGCATGTTTTTTAATTGTGTCTACTAAATTATCATTAATTTTGAACAAAAACTTTCACAGTTTGCACCAAAAATCATCAATTTTGGACCATCTTTAATTTTGGTCCAAAAATCTTCAATTTTGGATACAAATTCTTCAAAAATCTTTATTTTTGTTCCCAAGCTTTTACAAATGGACCAAAATCTACAGCATAGAGCCAAAAACCTTCAGAGAGGGAGATGAAAGCTTAATATTATAAGGGCCATGCTCTACCACCCCCACACAATATTTTTTCAAATAGGCCTTACCTTTTGCACTGCGATGGACAATTGCCAACATTTGCCTTGGCAAGGGGGTATAGGAGGGGTCACCTTTTAGGGGAGCAAGAACTTAAACATTTTTCATATGAAAATTGCACTGGTTAATTTACAGTGTACATTAAATGGTGCTGCTAATTGGGAATTCTTGAATTTTTGGGAATTCTTCTTTGAATTTATAAGAACTTCTTTTGAAGTTTTGGGAATTCTTGAATTTTTGGCAATTCTTCTTGAATTTTCTGGAATTCTTCTTGAATTTTCAGAAAATTTTCTTTATTTTGGAGAAAATTTCTTAAATTTCTGAATTTTCTTTCACTTTCGGGAAATGTTCTTAAATTTTCGCAAAATTCTTTCACTTTTTTAGAAATTGTTGTCATTCTTGTGAAATTTCTGTAGAAATTTTCTTAATTTCAGGAAATTTCTTTAATTTCTGGGAAGTCACTGTTAATTTTTCAGGAAATGTTGCCAAAATTACCAACAGTTTTATGCATTTTTCTTCAGTGTCATGTTCTCAGTAGGGGGCTTAAGCTCCCTCAAAAAAGAATAGCTAGACACTCCCCTGCCTAGAGGGGACGCCGGTCCATCGCAGATTAACTCCCCAGTAGTGCTGGTACTCATTTTACAGCTGAGTGGACTGAAGCAAGTAGAGTATTGTCTTGCTCAAGCACACAATGCAGAGCTTACGCCAGGAATTTAACTTGGTACCTCTCGAATGCAACAAAAAAACAATGGCAAAAAAGTTTTCTTTTATTAATCCAAATAAGAACATGAATTTGAGGATGTTAGGAAAAAAGGACGGAAAATGTTTAAATCGAAGTAATCTGATTTTTTTAATGCTGGTTTTTCATTTGGGGGGCACACCAAAAATTTAGGATGCACATGCCCCCCCCCCCCCCTCTCCCTCCCCCTTAGCGATATAGTGACACTACTGACAGTATGTACATACACATACTGTACAGGATTAATACTGAGTGGACTCAGTGTGCTTGGCAGGATTTCCATCTCACATTTGGGGCTTCTGATGGAATGTTTTTTATCAGAACTACTGTTAATACCTTGGAATATGAGAAAGAAAACACTCACAAACATATTCATTGTAATCTATTTCACTTCTTTGTTCATTCTAATGGCAATATCAACCAGTTTCTGAACAAAACCAAATATTTTTAGAACTGATACATTGGAAATTGGACATATCGCGATATGTGTTAAGAGGCATATTTCATGTCTTGGGAAAAGAGATATCGCGATAATCGACATACAGTATCATAACATCACTAATCATAGCACCATTATCTATCAATGTTTTGAATCCCCTTATTTCTTAGATTTAAAGGTTTAGTTCAGGGGTCAAGCAAGTCCATCTTTAGTATGAAAGAGGACTTCAAACAACACAAAATGGTTAAGAATACATCCCTCATTCCATTAAGGAGATATTCAAGTTTAAAGTTTGGTATCCTTTATGTAGAATCGACTGAAATCAGACTACTTGTGACATCACAGCCTCAGAATCTGCAAAGCTTTCATGTATTCTTGCATATTTTGTCCTGCGATTTTGTGGGTAAATAACCATTGGATATGTCAGGAAAGTAGTAAAAGATAATCTTGTAAGGTAATTATAATTCAACACCTGAAGAAAGTTAGAGAGGTAATTCATATACTGTAGTAAAAAAGTTTACAATTTTCTTTTTGATGCATAAACCCTTACTCTCCCAAGGTTCCAAAAATAGAATAAGCTATTTCTGAAATTTTTGGAAAGGGGATTTTTTCAGCACTTTCTGTTCCATTTGTACCAAAACAAGTTCGACTTTTATGAAAGCTAACATGTTGAACTTTCCAAAAATGTGCATATTTCCGAACTCAAATATGCAAATTAGGTCATTAAATTAGCATATTAGGTTTTCAAACATTCTATCTTTATGACACGCTTGTGCAATGTGGCTAAATAGCAAAAAAATATGGATAGAATTTCTGAATCGTCCTTGAAAAGACCTTTCATTTGATACTATTCATGGATTTTTAGGAATCAGAAGAAAAAAAATGACGCAAATATGAAAAATTTGGTACATTTTGACCTAAAAATTATCCCCCGATTCTGTGAATAATCTATCCAATAGTGTATGGCACTAAATTTTCCAAAAAAAATGCATTTTCCCCTTCTATGATGTCCAAAACTAATAGAATGCAGAAAAACAAGATGTTTACATCATCATTTGCAAAAAATAAAATAAGAAATTATGCAAATAATATGCAAATTAGGTCATTTACCTTATTTATTATGCACGAAAGTGTTCTTTGTTTATTTCTGACCCAATTTTAGCCATTACAAGCTTCACAGCTACTTTTATGTTGATAGATTATGCTGATTATCTATTATACACTTACTTCTGTTCATTCCACATGGAATTCATAAGAAATGTTTGCCGAAAAGGTCCAAATTTGTAAAGTCTTCTGCTATACCTTGTTGCTGCAAATAGAATTAAAAAAAAAAAAAAAATGTGCAACTATATTCATTCAACTTACTTTAGTTTGGTCTTCCCATAACCAGTTACCGAAGACCTCGTGTCGATCCCGGTCACTCTCCACCAGTACTTCCCACAGATGATAGTCTTTATCGGCTGCAGGGATGACCTTCGACCGTTGTATCTCCTGCAGCCGAGCGTTCCGTTCTTCCTCCCTGGTTTTGAAGGCAGCTTTTTCCACTGCAGTCGGATTTTCTTTGAGTGGTGATGGTGGCGAGACTGCAGCGGAAGGCCTGGAAAAGGGGCCTGGGCTCTTCTTCAACGGTCTGTCCCTCTTCCTCTTGGGTTGGGAGTAGGGCGGCTCGTCCTCTTCAAGCATACGCATAACATGTTATCGCACAACATGTTATTGTGGTTTCTAGTAGCGGCGGCTCGTCCTCTTCAAGACATACGCATAACATGTTATCGCATAACATGTTATTGTGAGTTTCTAACCTGCCCCACAATTTTGTGGTAACCGTGGGGACAGACTTTTATAGCCGGGAAGCCGGGGTACATACAGGTGTCCAAAATGTTTGTTTTATCGATCTAGTCATCACCACAACAGTGGCATAGCCTGGGGAGGAAAAGGATCATGGTCCCAAAAAATGGGGCATCAAAATAATGTACCGGTACTAGGCCTATATTCAAGCATTTTCCTCTAAATGGGCCTGGGGCACCCCCAACATGTGTATTTTGCCCTAACATGGGACCCCTACTCCACTTTCCCCCATAAACTTATGATTTCGGCCCCTGAAATAATAGAACTTGGATTTTGTGAAATTAGGAATACACATATTTCAGTAGGCCTAAATTTAAAATTTTGCCATTGGGAAATACATATATTTCAGTCCATTTAGAAATGTTATTATTGGGGTTCAGCTTTCATTTGTTTTATCCGGGCTATTATAGAAAGGACCTAAATCCTTTTTTTTATATGTGATTCTAGTGTCCCTTTTACTTGTTTATCGTAACAAGCAAAAACTCCCCGCTAATTTATCATTAGAATTCTGTAAGGCTTATTTTATTACTACACATTTACAATGTAGTACTTTCGCTACTTTTGGAAGAAAACACTCACCAACTCCGTAATTTGGAACAGATCGCTATCCATCTCAGCAGGCTCTATATTCTCCTCTTCCTCAATCTGGTCGAGTTCTGGTACATCTTCTTCATCACAAGTACCTTCCGACCCCTCTGAATCATCTTTATTCTGAAGAAAACATAGGAGTCGGAATGCACGTTCGACGTTGTAACTCGCCATTTTGTTGTATCGAATGTGCGAAAAAAAAAAAAGAAAAAAAGACGCAAATTGACGTCATCATCAGAGACCTTTTAGGCAAGTAGAGGGGGTGCATCTGTTATTGTAATAGTTTGTCTGAACGATCTATTTCTCCTCTACCCATAGAGATTTTAAAAATTCCAATACAATATTTGGGCCGGTTTTTATGATTTTTTTGATAAAAAAAGGTCAAAAATGGCCAAAAATCACAAATTTTGGCATATTTTCTTCAAAAAAACACAAACATTGACCAAGTACAAGTAAAAATTTTTTAGCAACCAACAATTCAAACTATCTTTATACTTTACCTGAAGAAAAAAAAATTGAAAAAATATTCATGTATGACATTCGTCGTAATCTTCTTCTTTTTTTTTTAACGTTTTTTAAAAAAATGCACTTTTTTGTAACGATTTTACTCAATTTTTTTTAATCTAACCCCCCAACAAAATAACCATATTATGACAGATCTATTCAATCTGGTTTGAATGAACTTATTTGCAGCTCTATAGGAGTTTGGGAAGGTACTCAAATGTTTTTTTGGAAATGAGATCGTAAGCGTCACAGTCACCGTGACGCTGGGAGAGTTAGGGTTAAGAATTGTTAAGAATGTGAGGATGAGGGCATCAACCTTTGATAGTAGACTTACTACACCAGTCATTTCTACACAGTTAAGACAAGAGCTTTAAACCTTATATCTTTTTGACGGAACAAGATTTTTAATGCTTTCTTTACCACTTAGTGTCTTTTTAAATCCTCTTTCATATAAAATGGACTTGCTTGACCCCTGAGCTAATCACTTGCTTTTGGTGTTCCTATCATTTAAAGCACCAAAATAAGAAAAGAATTTCCATTGTGCCTTATGTGTCTTATTCTGAAGCTTATTTCATACAACTTTTATCTCTCGTTTGACAGGAGTTCGTTGTTGATGTTTTGTTGGAGATGCTGGATGCAGATCCAAGATTTGGTTTCTCAGTGATTGGAGGATTAGATGAGGGAATCATCCCGATGGTGGACGAGATTTTACCAGGTGAGTAAGGAGATTGTTTAGTCATTTCTTTGAAGAACAGTCAAGGTGTGCAGTTACTAGATGTATTGGCATCAAGAGTGTGGCAGGCAGTATGCAAGTGCATGTCATTTTGCCCACTTGTTGTAGAGCCTATTCCTCACATCATTAGGACCACAAACTTTTCCACCAAGAAATGGCTAGTTACATAGTCACTGTTTACATGGTGACCAATTTGAAAGCATACGTTATTCCTAGTAAGGGGAAAGCTGGAGTACCCACTACACCAGGTGGGTATCGAACCTATGCACATGTACATTTGACATTGGTGCACAGCCAGAGCTTAATCTCCTTTGTGTTCCACGCGGTTTAAAACGTGGCTGCAATTTTTCATAACTTTTTTTTTTCAAAATTCATTTTCACAACTTTTCTTTCGTTTTCTATCACTACAAAGTTTGGTTTATATGAATTCTAAGACAATAAACTTTTTTTTTAATAAACTGAAAGTAAAGTAAATATTGACAAAAATATGCAAATTTGCCAATTTTAGGCAAAATTAGATCATTTTTTTTTTGAGCTAGTATTTTTTCTTGTGGATAATGAAAATGGAGGATTTTTGAAAATAAACAATTCATAATCACTGTGTTATTACTGACGAAAAACTGGGATTGTTCACGTGAATTTCCCTCACACTTACCACTACACCACACTGCCTATTGACTAGCATATGGATTTGTTTTTAAACTTATATTTCGGTCTGGACAAAAATGGGGTAGTTGCCTTTTTTTTTCCAATGGAAAATGTGTGAAATATCGATTCTGACGATATTTTTTGTGTAGGGCAGTTGTATTGCGATCATGAACTACGATTTTTGTAAAAGAATTGTCTCAAAAAAGGCTAAATATCATGACACTTTGCACAGCTTTTACAAAAAAAAAAAGATATTAATGATAGGAGCAGTCAAAATTCAACCGGAATTGAATGCATTGATATCTTGGACAGTTCCTCAGGTTTTAGGCAAAAGCAGACCCCTAGCTTGATTTAAAAAGGGGCAGGGTGGTAGAATTGTTGAGGGACACATTAATGCGAGCGCTTTTTTAGCGTGGAGTCCAGGGGCCCCCCCTCAAGGTTCAAGCCCCTGGTGAAGATCATCAGGGATTAATTTGCTATAATCATAGCTTAGAATGAAATTATTCTGATTGATAAGGACCAGTCATTAGCCAAACAGGATGATTGCCTACTATGCTATCATTCTGTGTTCTGTATCCATGTAAGGTATTTCATTTATGGTGTTAATTAAGATTATTAAATTAAAAAAAGAATTAAATCTAAAAAGTAATAATAATAACAATAATAATAACATTCTTTTTTTTTGATGAGGGGGCTGGGCAGAACCCCAGTGGGTGGAGGGGCTGTAAAACCGCAAAGCTAGGGGTCTGAAAAGTAAGGTCTGGAGGTATGGCAAGTTAGATTCTGAGAAATTTGTTGTTATTTCTTATTTTGTGCATTTTTTTAATTTTCTCTATTTCAAATAAAAAGTTTCTCAAAAATCTTCATAATTACCCCCATCAAAAAGTTCCTACATTTTCTGAAAGATCTATTTGAGTTAAATGTTACCAGGATCACTGCTGTGGGCTTATTTAACGAAGCAAAATCATTTTTTGAAAAGTGCATGCCCAAATCAGTCGTGCCACAACCGGTTGGGATTCGAAGGGTTAAGCCACTCAGCTACCTGGCCACTAACTTTTTTCCACCAAGTGCAGTACAGTATTTCACCTTTAGTTTGGTCTAAGCTCTCTACATTACAACTGTGTTAGTCCGATATTTCACATCAATGCTAGATGCAGGCTATTTAATATGTATGAGGTTTTCTAGAACTATGTACACCTAAGTGTTGCTACGTGAACATTAAGAAACTCAAGAGATTTTTTTTTTTAAAGTGCTTAACAGTAAGTTTGAACAACAGTTCAAAGTGTATTAAAGGGTCATTGTACGGTAGCAAACAGTTTGTTTTACTGTTAAGAGTATTAAATTCTTAATACAACATATAAACAATTTGAATTGCATCTTTCCTAGATTAAGGACAAAAACCAGCCTATACCCCGTATTCCCAGCTTTGCGTCTTTATCCTGGCTGGTATATTAATCAATTGAGTTACTGATATTTCTTGCAATAGCTGTTCTCAATTAGGCTGCAAGTTTCTACTTATAATTAACCTGCCCAAGTTAGATGATTGACAGCTTTTTCAACTAATCACTGCATGAATTTGCCTAGCAACAAATTCTGCATGACTTAAGTGGGGCAAACATCCTACGCGGTACTAGTACAGTACAGCTAGCTAGCACACACAGACTTATTGACGGCAAAATTGTGAACAAAATTGCGCTTACTGTGGGCTTTGTAAATCTGATTGCTGTTACCCAGAATAGTTAGCAAACTGAATTTTGTTTATCCTTTGCTAAAAACACTAAAGATCCGAAGAAGTGTCATAAATGGATCAAAGCTTGCAGCAGGCCACATAAACATTCAAATGTCAATGCATTGGTCATGCATGATTGGGGATTTGGGTCTGTTTGGCCCCACCTAGTTACCGCGTTGCTAAGGTGGGTGTGGCTTATTTCCTTAATCGGAAAGGTTAATTTTACAAATCGAATGGACTGCAATATGCACATCCATGGAATGTCACATGACAGCCATGTTGGACTGTTGTTTCTTGAATAGTCCATCCTTTCCCTCCCTCATGATTCAGTTGTTATGACATACTCATGGTCCATAGCCAGAGGTCAAAATGATCATACGACACCCAAACATTTTAAAATAAGGTAAAAAAGGTCAGAATTTACAGAAAATATACTTAAAGGTCCACAAATTTTCCCTCTGCGACCCCTAAATCCGAAAAGTCTGGCTACACCCCTGATTCTATCCAAGACAGGCAGTTAAAGTTAAATTCACACTCGAGCCCATTAGGCCGGTGCTTATCCCTGATTTCCTGTAAAGCACAAGACTCCCTGGATAGGTCGCCAATCCATTGCAGAGTAAATCCCCAGTAGTGCTGGTACTCATTTTACTGCTGGGTAGACTAAGAAAGTAGAGTGTCTTGCTCAAGGACAGTACAGCGCTCACCATGGTAATCAAACTCTGTGCCTTTTGCATACAAGCATGACTCCTTAACCACTGAGCCACTGCACTCAATCAAGACAGTGGATGGTGATTGATTGTTATCCAGTGCACATACACAATAATTGGGCATTGCACCATTGGCTAGTGCTGTTGAATTACGAATAATTCACTAAACATTTAATTGCCAAAATTTGCAAGGGTTCAGTGATTACACACAACCAAGCTTCACCCAAAAATCTGTAAAAAAGAACAAACTTTTAAGTGTTCAATAGAATATCAAAGGAAATTTTGTGGAACTGACACTGTTCCCACGCAAACATACCATGCATTTTCGGGCCACAAATATGCCAAGAATCTCAGCAAATCATGTCTTAAAATTACCTGTTAGGCTGATAAAACTACATGAAAATAAAGATCCTCGGTTTGATGACCTTCAAACTGGTGTAGATTTTTTTTTTTTTTTAATATCAACAAGAAATGTTGCCGATTTCATTCAGTCTGAAAACAATTGACTGATTGTTACAATATAAATTATGTACAGACTATACCCCACTGCCCCAGCATTGGTTGTGGCCTGTAAAATCAATTTTCAGTTCTTTAAGAGCGCCAACAATTTTAGTTGAATTTAGTTCTGGCCATGGCAGAAAGATATAAAGATCAATAATCAAAGAAACTAAAGAATTTGCTTGATTTTTATTTCCCTTTTCATGCATTTCAAGCATTGAGTGGTTTGTTTACAATGTATAGCTTAAACCATGGAGCTATTAACTAAAAGCTCCATACCCTATTAGGTGATTTTTAGGAGTATTTTACGATCTTTTTCAGTGTTGCTAGGGTCTAATTGTTACTGTACACTTGGCCACCCATATACTATTTTCGTGATAAGTCATTTCAAAGTTTTACAAAATGTTTTTAAGAGTTGCGAGCGCTTATTGATTAATCGTTAATCGCATTACCATTGACCATCATGCTTGTTTCTTATTTTGTTTTTGAGAAAACTCTAAACAGAATATTATTGTTGATTGCAGGTTGTATGGCATGAGTTAGTGGTACGTTTGCCATCATTTGCCTAAATGTTTTGAAGAGTTGCGAGCGCTTAGCTATTAATCGTCAATCATTAACAGCATTACCATTGACTAACCCACAATGCATCTGGAAAAGTTATCACCAATATTAATCACTTTGATGGAATCTGTCTATCCCAAATAGGTGTCAGATTGACCATCATACTTTTTCTCATTTGATTTTTGAGAAAACTCAAAACAGAATATTATTGCTGATTGCAGGCTGCATGGCGTGAGTAGTGGTACGTTTGCCATCATTTGCCTTTCATTCTGAGATGTCAGATGTTCTTAATGTTCGTGATTGTTACAGTTCCTGCTTAGTTAGTTGTTCCCTCATGCAAGATCTTCATGGGTGATAAATCTTACATCATGACATGAATGTGAGTGAATTAGATGGTATCTTTGTGGCACTCTAGTGAGCGAAGCAGCCAAAATGTCAGGGTGCTACAGCACCAGAAGCTAAACACACTTGACATGCAATGCAACAATGCATTAGGTATGTTTATTAACAGGTATGTGTTAACTTTTCATATCTGGCATGACTTAAACATATAATCCTTTCTTTTGAGGATTGTTAAAGTACTGAAAGGGGAGATACAGTAATAGTGTGGAAGTCTGTCCCAACAATTTTGTTAAAGATTTTAGACCTTCCTTTCACAAATAGTTATTGATTTTAAGGGTTGTGAGATAAAGAAGAATAGCCCCCTCTTCCATATCAATTATGTGACTTCGGTACTTGCACAGGTTCTGTGAACTAACATTAACTTCATGGGAGAAAATTAAATGGAATATTTCCATTTTTGCCCACCTTCAGTGTTTGGTCACTTAAATTTTCTTATTAAAACTATTATTCACTTTTTACATTACCAGTGACTTGTTAGATTAAAGATTTTTGTCTTTTACATATTTCTTCATAACATGTCATCTTATCAAAAGAAATTAGTTGTTTATGTATTTCTGCTGTACACTGTAGGTCAAACCGCTGAATCTTGTAGACACCTGGTCTGATTTATTACCTATGCCAACGAAGTTGGACAGAGGTTATATTTTCGCCTGTGTTTGTTTGTTTGTTTGTTTAAAATTTAAGACATATTGGAAAAGGGGAAGGGTGAAAATGGAGGGGTGGGGACATTTTAAGGTGAGTTTGTCTGTCATCAAGATATCTCCAGAACTGATGATTGGATTTTCATTGAATTTGGTGTGCGGTTTTGTTACTGTTTCATGAAGGAGTGAATAAAATATGGGACCAATTGGAACAGGGGAAGGACAGACATTGAGGGGTGGGAATGTTTTAAGATGAGATCTGTCAAGACTAAGTTGTCAAGACTAAGTTGAAACTTTCCAGTGGAATGTGCTGCACTCTGAATGAAGATCCAAGCAGTTAATTTTCTGAACTTGAAGAGACATACATCAAGTGTTCTCTGGAATCAATGAAAATGATACAATTGGTTTCTGCCATGAATGGAAAATGATGGAATGTGAAACATGGCTGAATAGAGCTCAAACGATGATGCTTGAATAAAACTGAAAACAATGGTATGGCCTTGGAAGAAATCCAGTCATAAGATAATTGTCAAGTGTTCAGATTACAAATGTTCATTACAGATCAAAACCCAGGATTTCTGAGGTAGATGATATTGGGTGGGATCAATTGCACTTTTAGTTAGTACAAGTTTTTGCGCTTCGAGACATTTAAATTGGGTTGTGTAGTGATGATAGATGAAGTTTTATCAGTTTATTTAAGATTGATTTAAGGAAGGTAGTGAGAGGTAAATGCACTAAAGCAGCTTGTTTTGTTTTTTATGGGAAATAAAATCATTAGTAGCAAGGCGTTTCTTTAACATACAGTTTTGTATTGAAAATGGATTGGTTCATATTGTTAATACACCAATTTAGAGATGATGTTATTTCCAAGCATGTGGTAAATTTTGTCCCAACATATAGGTCAAGTCAAAAGGGTAGAAGTAGTTCTCTATTTTGTAATAATAATAATAATAATAATAATAATAATAATAATAATAATAATAATAATAACAATAACAATACAAATAATAATAATAAAAATGATAATAATAATAATAGGTGATGGTGATGATGGTGGTGGTGATGATGATGATGATGATAATATTAATAACAAAAAAGGGTTGATATTTTATCTGCTCAAGGCACTGATTACGTAAAGTTGTAAAACAATAAAACTAAGCAAAGTTACTTGTCAAAACACATTCTAAATAGCATTTCAACTTTCATTTGGAAAAAAAAATCATTATAAGAATGCTGTTTGGTTTAATTTCAAAATTCATAATTTACAGACTTTTCATGTGTAGAAGACATACATCTTTAAGACAAATCACTATCACAGGAATCATCTCTAGCGTTCTTTCCTTCTCCAATTCCAAAGTGATTTACTCTTGCGAAAGATTCTGATCATTTAATGGTGGTTTGCACTATCATTTTCTCCCCCAAACAGCTTGGGGCAAAAGACATGATCATAGAAGTAGAGCATTTAGACCCCAACTCAGAAAACATATCTTAAGTCGAATGTTAAGAGACAAAATTGAAATCAGATTTGAGTATGAACTATGACATGCAGTTTGAAGGATTACATCAGGGGTCAAGCATGTCCATCGTATATGAAAGAGGACTTAAAAAAGAAACAAAATGGTGAAGAAAGCATTCAAAACTCTTATTCCATTAAGGAGATATTTAAGTTTAAAGTTCTGAACCATTGGGGTAAAAACGACTGAAATCAGACTAGTTGTGATGTCACGTACTCAGATTCCTCAAAGTCTTTAAGTATTCTATCATACTTTGTCCTGCGATTTTGTGGCTTAAAAACCATTGGATATGTTAGAAAAGTACTAAAACAAAATCCAGCAAGGGATATTATTATTTTTACCACTTGAAGAAAGTTTAAAGAAGAAGAATTCACAAAAAAGTAAAATAAATTCTCTTTAAAATACATCAACAATTATCAAGAATGTTAGGATGCCAACCTTCCATAGTAGACTTAACCTTCCATAGTAGACTTACTACACCAGTCATTTCTACACAGATAAGACAGAGCTTTAAACTTGAATATCTCCTTAATAATGGATTAAGATATTGAAGTATTTTCTTCACCATTTTGATTCTATTTAATTTCTTTTTTATATAAGATCAGCTTGCTTGACCAATAAACTAATCCTTTAAAGGATTAGTTCAGCGGTCAAGCTATTTTTCTTATATGAAATAGGACTTCAAAAGAAACAAAATGGTGAAGAAAGCATTCAAAAATCTTATTCTGTTAAGGAGATATCTAAGTTAAACGTTTAGTATCATTTGTGTAGAAACGACTGAAATCAAGACTAGTTGTGATGTCATACATATCCTCAGATGCCTCAAAGTCTTTATGTATTCTATCATATTTTGTGCTTTGATTTTGTGGCTTAAAAAGCATGAAATATGTCAAAAAAGTAGTAAAACTGAATCTAGGAAGGGTATTTATAATATACCACCTGAAGAAAGTTTGAGGAAAAATAATTTAAATAGTGAAAAAATGAAATAAACTTTTTTTTAAATACATACATTCTTTGAGGAATCTGAGGCTGTGACATCGCAACTAGTATGATTTCAGTTGTTTCTATAGAAATGATACCAAACTTTATAAACTTGAATATCTCCCAATGGAATAAATTTTTGAATGCTTTCTTCACTATTTTGTTTCTTTTGAAGTCCTCTTTCATATAAGATGGACTTGCTTGACCACTAAACTAATCCTTTAATGTTTAATTTTTCCTTCTGGACAAGCACAAATGCAAGTTATAAATTGCCTTCATATTGATTCATGAGCCTTGCCTCAAAGCTAATCTTATATAACTTTCTGAACAATTAAACTGATGATATGCAATCTGTTCGGTCCATGCCCTCAAGCAGGAGATCTCCCACTTTGGAGATTTTGTCATTTATAACCCACAATGCATTTTTCCAAATTCAAATCTCTCTGGAAAGTTAAAAATAATCTCTAAAAATTTAAATTTGATATTTACCAGAAAATTTTAAAGTAATTAAAAATTCATTTCAATTGTTTCTGAAGAACACATTTTAACATTTTATTCACCAGCAAAAGCTCAAATTATGCATAAATGTTAATTTCAATATTATTTGCAAATTTGCAGTATACACCTGTAGAATTACATAATTTGAAAAGCAACAAAATTGTTGTGGCTGAACTTATTAGCAACAGTTTAAAATATGGTCACTGCGCTATCTTGATCTCCTAATCAGGAGATCTCCCAATTGGGAACATGGACCGTACTGATCGTAGAGCAACATTCTGATTGACAAGAATGTTAATTTTGTGTGGCCATTCTTATGACCTCCCTCATCATTGCTCAGTTGTATGCAAGCCTTGGAAAAAAATCATTCATTTGACAATGACAACTTCCTTACACATCCCTTTTGTCATTTTCTTCATTCACAATGAACTCAAGAAATTGATCAATAGGGGCTCTTTTCAGATCCCAATGAAAAATCATTAAGAATTCTGACTTGACAAAAGAGAACTAACCATGCTTGGGTGTTATCCAATAGTGGTTATACTTTGACAGTGTTATAACATTAGTGGATATGAGTCATGGCACTTTGAACAACACCAGTAAGAATAAAGATATTAAAGAGTTGTTCTTCTGGCCATTGTTTTCCTTTCGCTATATTAGAGAGATCTTTCATTGTTATTGGAAATCATTCAAACGGTTATTATTTATAGAGTGGATAATATTAGCCATTCAACTAAGTTGTTTTCACTTATATGTGTACAGTATGAACTGTTACTTGCAGAGAGTTGAATATTAGCCTATTTATCGCATTAAGTATCAAATGCGAGTTGGAAATTGAGAGTGAAAAATACACGTGTGCCGTCTCATTTGGTATTGTTGTTTTAGCTTTTCTGATTCTCACTTAATATCACTCCCACGAGGAATTTCACATTTAATTAGTAAACACTTATTTTTCTACAGAATGCAATTTATATCAGGTATTTGATATACAGCAGCACTTTCATGGGGAGAGTTATTTCCCAAGTCTTAAGTTAGGAAGGACAATATTTCCTTGCGACAGGTTAAAAGCAATTTTCTTTGGAGGTGTAAAATTTCAAATAGGAGATAAGGTACACATTACTGTATCTTAGCAGATTGATTGTTTTCAGGGATTCGCTATGAATTTGTAGCACATGACAGTTAGCTATTCCAGAGAGTGCCCTGGTTGCTTGAATAATTCTATTGTAAAGATTGACAAATCTGTGGAATTTTTGTAGTGGAAATAATTATACTGTTGTTGTGTTTACTGATATTTGTTGTTGATTATGTTTTTTGAGAGATTATTGTCAATATGAAGATTTTTTTTAAATTGTTAATGAAAAGCGATGAATTTCACTCTGAATTTCTCTCAGAAATACTGTAACCATACAATGTTGCACACTTGCTTACTTTCCTTTTTACCAGCAATACAGAAAAAATTGATGTTGGGAATGGAGTTTTAATAACCTTCATATTGATAGAACAAGCAGTTTCTGGATTTACCAATTTTCATCTGTGGTTTGTCGTAGAGTCTTAATTTTCAGTGTTTGAATGTTGTGTTTTTTTTTTTTTTTTTCTAGTGGCTGTTCTCAGCTTTAATGTGTATCAAAGATTACAGTAGTCCTGTTTGCCCACAGTGAAAAGTTTTTTTTCCATGCCAAAGATTTACGCTAGAATTTTTGAAAACCTAGCTATGTCAGTATTGTTCATACCACTGTATTATTTTAATGTATTTCTTTATTAATCTGAGAGAAAAGTAAACTAAATTTTGTCAAACTGGTTATAACATTTATCCTTTCCAGATTGACCTCTGTACACCAACACATGTTGAGGAGATTTTGTTTTGTTTAAATGTTTAAAGGGGTACTAGACTGAAACCTGAGGGTGTATTTTTAGGGGTCCCCAAAAATTGAATGCTTATCTAGCACGCAAAGGTATAGCAATTTTCTGATTAATATGAATATTCAAGTGAAGTTTGCCCTCACGTTGTCTGTGGGCTATGGAGGCATGAAGTTGATTGATCTGTTTTGGTTAATAAATCTGTAAAATTGCAAAAATGAGCGAGCTCTCTTTTTGGTCTAGTGCTCCTTTAATGTAATGTCAGAACAACATACCATCAGGGCTTTCAAAATTTCATTCTATTAAACAAATACTCAATTTTAAACCTTTTACTAGCCATTATATAATTGGTGCATGTACAGTCATTTCATCTTGTGCCATTCAATAATTTTTGTCATGTTTCTTGTCACGTAGCAAAACAAAAACACCATTTCTACTAAAGATTGTCTTCTTTTCTACTGAAGATTGTCTTCTTTTCTACTGAAGATGTGTCTTACTTTTTGAAAAGGAAAAAAAAAAAAAATTGAGATAAAAACAAATGTGAATATGTAGATACTTTGCAGTATCTTTAGGCAAGTAAATGTACCTGTCAAGAGTCCTTTATAGTTCTGAACATTTAATTAAAAATAGTTCTATCATAGATTGGTGTCAAGACCCCTGCAAGCATTTATGCACAAACTCACAAACATCAGTGTTACTTGTTGGTTTGAACATGAATATGTAGCAGTTGATAAGAGTGTGCAGAATGATCTGATCTATTCTACCTCCTTACTGGCTCCCCACCCCTCTGCAGTAATTGCCACTGTCCACTATTCCTCCTTGCCTGCTCCCTCTTCAACCTCCCCAGAGCTTCCTTCATCCCTCACAACTCCATAGCTGAGCTCTTCCGGAATAACTCCCCAAATAAAATTATCTCCTTCCTTCATCATACAACCATATTTAGTCTTCCTCCCCCATCCCCAACCTACTTGTGTCTTTTCCTTTTTTACACCCTGCACTTCCTCTTTCAGTCCCAGCTTCCTGGCTATAAGCCCCCATTCTTCTATCAGACTTCTCCTATTATCTTGTTTTCCTACCTCTGGAATGATCTAACCTCTCGGGCACAATTTGATCCTTGTAGTTGTGGTGCTGTTAAGCCTTCATCAAACAAACAAACATACATGTACTACCTCTATGATCTACATGTAACATACTGTGCCTGTGGACCTAAAGTTTTCATGCATGATATTAAAATGTTTTTCATGAATAAGCATTTTGATTAAAAAAGAAACCATGAACAAAACTGTACTTGATCCAAAAAGGTTATATTTGAGAATTTTCAAAAAGTTTTCTATTGCGCTGAATCTTTCAGTAATTCCCAGTTTGCAAAAAGAAAAGATATTTCAATTTAATCATGAGTACTCACATTTAAAATATGGGCTTTGTGTTTACATGAACTTAGATAATATGATACATATAATTCTATCACGTTGTGAATCAGGACTTATCTGTAAGCATTGAAAAATTAAAATACGTACTTATTTCTAATCTAGTTATTCATGTAGACTATTATTTCATTTTGTTGTTTGATTTGAGCAAAAGTTGGTTTGTACAGTATAGCAGGTGTTTTACTGTGACTAAACCGGGACTGAAAATCTGATCTTCTTGACGGTAAAGAAATCTGTGTACCATTTCATAGTTAGCAAGCATTCAGATTCATACAATAGTAATACCTCAAAATGATCAAAGTTACACCCTTTTTTGGTTTCCAACACATTTTTGTTCCTGAGTCTTGAAGAAAATCAGCAACTCTTCATATTCTTCTGCTTCAGTCGTCGGATCTGAATCATTTGACCATGTAGTAATTTGCCTTGAGTGATTATGTTAAATGCACCGTTAAGCGCTTACAAGTCAAGTACCATTTGACACTGCATGTGGATCGCTTCAAACTAAATAAATTGTTTGTTAACAATTGTTTGTCATACCTTAATTAGAAATATTTGTGGGAATATCAATCCTGCCATGGATATTGTAATTCAGAACTGCTTTCATAAATATTGAAACTAAATTCAAAGCAAATGGATTTCAAGAGGAATTTATGATTTGTTCAGTACACATATTGTGTGGCAGCACCAAAAGAATGTCAACACTTTCCGTGATATTTCTCTGAGAATATAGATCAGATGTTTCAGTGGATGTTCCTTGGAGCATGCATGGCCTCTGTATGCTTCTTCTACTATTTATGTACAGTGTAGGTTGTTCTCTAGAAATAATTCTGATTGATTTAAGGCTCAATCTTTGCAAATTGCAATCTATTCTTGGCTTGTCACAAACACTTAATTTTATTTTCTTGAAGATTATTAGGGGCAGATAGAGAAGTACAACATCAAATCTTGTGGGATTTGTTTAATACATAAGTACCTTTTTTTACAACTATGATATTTTGCCAACTTCTGTACATGTACACCTCACCACATATAGAAAATAGGTCAGTGCCAATCACTTAACACTGGAGTTCAATTTTTGTGTGGGTGGGGAGGGGGTTAAATTTGTGGCAAAATGATTGAACAATATTGCAACATTTTCTTCATTAAATCATGCTATGTACTAACCTATTATACACAGAATACTAGAATGTTTACATCAGAAGGAAATTTTACAAACATTAGCAGCTAGTACAACTATTCTGAATTTTTGCTCAACATCCCTTCAAGGGATTTTGAGCTTAAGCAAGGCTAGCTCAAAATCCAGATTTTCGTTCGGATATGTTCGGATTTCTGCAGTGTTTATCTAATCCTAAGCGTTTATTCAGCATTTTGCTGTTTTGTCATGTTTGCCTTACATAGATTGATCCATGTATAAAACAACACTGTATTAGTGCATAGTTTTAAAGAATTTTGCATTCCAAATCTCACCAAAAATGACTCAAAAAATCTGTTTTCCTGTTTTCGCTCAGAGCAATCCAAATGAATTTAACATGTAAACATTTCTGAAGGATAAAGAAGGCTGCTTTCATGTGCCAATTGGGTTATAATATCCTGTTTGGGATTTGTCCCACACTATAAGCCAAAATGAGGTATCACACGTGGTTGATAGCTCGTTTGGACTTTAACTTGTGTTTAAAAACTAAAGCTTTAAAATTAAAATAGCCTGAATGGGTTATATATCCATATAGCACAATTGAATAACTTTCAGTCATTAAAGTCATAAGTGTTAATAACCAGGGAACTCAAAGTAACAGCTCCCTGCAGTAACACTTCTCTTCACAAGAAGTTCTTTGTTTGCGTACAGAAAAGAGAGTCTAATAAGTGATGCTTAAAATCACAAGGTTATCTGTGATAAATTCAGCTTAAGAGTGGAAGGAAAGCGAGCACAAAAGATTGGAAGCACATTGGACAGATTGCTCATAAAAAGATGTTTTAAAGGATTACTTCAGGGTCAAGTAAGTCCATCTTATATGAAATAGGACTTCAAAAGAAACTTATATCTTTTTAGTTATATTTCATATAATGATTGCCACTTGAAAGTGTATTTGTGGGATGCCATTATTGATTAATTGTGATTCATTAATTGCGATAATTATTTGCTAAAAAAATGGCTAATATATTAGCAATATGAGGAGATATGCCATAGTTGTCTTGTTGCAAGGATGTACAATTTTTCTTGATTTTATACATACTGTATTTTGCTGATAGTATTTCTGTTTATGATTTCAATTTTCAAAAGGAAACATTGTTATTAAAATTTACATGATATTGCTGTTGAGGCTTTAAGATTTTGTAGGCTTACTTGAAAAACAGTTTCCACATATTCCAACGATATTTAAAGCTCCATTCCACTGTGGGGCAAGTAGAATCATGGGAGCCAGAGTTCTAGCTATTTCCACACAATTCCACCCAGTACTTGGCTCTAAGATTCACTCTTCCGCCTGGCAATCAAAAGTTCAATTCAGTTAATTAATTAAGTGTTTAAACAGATCTCCTTTTAATCTCGCTCTATTTATGTCATCCGCTGATTTACACACATAACGCAACATATATTAAGCACAATAAATTCCGATCAAAACAACTGAAGTATATAGGAATTCAACTCAATTGTGAATGTACATATTATCATAAAATCACCCATACATGAAGCTCTTTGCATAAACATAAGTGCAGTACATGCACACAGTTCAGATTAACGTTTTAATAATAGTGAATCACTGCTGTCAGCTTGCCAAGTCCGTCACTTACCATACAAACAAACTTGAACAAAGTAAATATTACATCCCCATAGGCCCAAGGCGTGCTTATAGACTGGTCCAAATGTAAGTGACCAATCACATTTGTTATAAACCCCATATGCACTTAACATTATAAGGGACTGATCGATATTTTTTGATTTGTGGGGAATTTGATATTGACAAAAGTTGTTGCGTAGTTCATAGGAACATGTGCAGCTAGTTAACTTGAAATAATTGTAATAATGTATGGCTTTTGTCGAACGATACTGGGACGAAAATAAAAGCGGTAAAAAGTTTGGGCAAGATGATTAACAATGAGAATTGAGAGAAGAGTTTCCGACATATGTTTGTACTTTTTTTTTTTTTTTTTTTTTTTTTTTTTTTTGGGGGGAGGGGGACTTTGACAGTTGAATATCCATTATATTTTCTAGTCTCATTGTACATACAAAATATTTTGTAAATCCTTCTAGCATTCTGATAATTAAAAAAAAAAAAAAAAGGGATGGGGAGGGTCTAGGAGGTCACCCTGGATTGGCACTCAAACTTGTCTAGCTAGAACCGTGATGGGAGCCTGTGCGGATTTTGCCGCTTTGCAGTGCTCTCAGAACCGTGGCGGCAAGGGGGAGGGCACTGCCCCTTGTCCCCCCCTTTGCACTAAAGGACTAAAGTAAGGAGAGCAGAGGGTGCCCTTTTAAAAATTGATTGCGGACCGAGCAGGGGGTGCCCTTTAAGTTTTGAAAGCTCACTGATCTGGATGCGACCTTTTGAAATTATTCTAGGTCCATTCTTGAAGCTTAAAAACAAATAGAAATCCATTCACTCACAAATATTACATAATTCATATAGAAACTGTTACATACATTTAGTATGTAATGCAAGTTATAGTTCAAACGAACTATGAACCACGAGTGCCATACCTATAGTGTGATACCTCAATTTGGCTATAGTGTGGGACAAATCCCAAACAGGATATTATAGCCCAATTGGCACATGAAAGCAGCATTCTTTATCCTTCGGAAATGTTTGCTGGACCCTCTGAGTCTATGTTATTATACATGCTAAATTCATTCGGATCGCGCTGAGCGAAAACATATTTTTTTTTTTTTTTTTCACAATTAAATCATTATTTTACAAGGGGCACTGACACTGAAGGCCATGGTGGGAGAAGGCATGCCCCAATAATTATGTAAGCAGCAATTTTAAAAGAAGCCTTTTACTTATTTGCCTGATGGGTAGTTGTCAACATTGGTCCTGGCTCCTCAATCTCAAACTTATAGGCGGGTTTGCCTACTGAAAATGGGGGTAAATTAAAAGTTGTGAGGAGAGGGGGAATTACAAAATCATGCTAAAATAAAACACATCACATCACCTACAAAAGTATCCATTTGGACAAAAGGTGAGGATGGGGAAAGTTCCCCCTTACTCCCCTCAAATCCAGCCTATGCTCAAAACATATAAGTAGGAACTGGGGCAAGTAGGCAAGATTCCTCCACTTTTCGAAAACTGACTAAAGTGCCCCTTTTTTTTAATGAAAAGTGCCCTTAATTAATGTCTAAGAATCATCTGAACTTTTAACTATCCACCAACAAAAACAGGCTTATGTCCACCCCAAAATATATGTTAAGCTGCTACATCATTGATGTTCTAGTTTCAACATGCTTTCATTTGTATCAAAATGTAAACAAGGTAAATAATTGTTCTGCAGTGTTTATGTTTGCTTGGCATAAACCAGTTTGAGAGGACATGAAGAATGTATTGCCTTTCAGCACATCTTGGTTTATTCTCACAGGAAATCCTTTTAAGGGAGGTGTGAATTCTAGAAAGGAGATTTGTTGGTGATAATTGTATTGTTTACTTGAAATTCTATTCAGCTTTTTATGGTGGAGATCATGTAACATCTACTTGATGTTGTGATAAAAGATGTGCTTTGGTGAATGTGGAGGTGTGTGTTAGGACAATCACCCTTTGTAAGATTATAGGGTTATCACTGATTATATAGGTAATGAAAGTGGTTGTTTTTCTTTTCAATGGAAAGTGTTTTTCAAAATTCAGCTAATCAAAAGATGAAGTTGGTAACATGAGCCTGCGTTCAGTCCAGATTTGGTTGCTATGCTGTTCAGTCACCTTTTCTGTTTGCTTTTTTGTGAATTGAGCGCACAGTACTTTGAAGTTTGGACTTTCCATCTTTGTTTGCATACGTTTTGTGTTGCTTGATCAGGTTGAAAAATTACAATAAATAAAGTTTTTGAAGCGAAATAGTGTTACTGTGTGGAATACATATGCCTGTTTTATTGGATGTTTTTTTTTACATCTATTTGTTGCAGAGTTTTGATCTTGGACTTGTTTAAGGACTGATGGATTTTAGTGAGATTTATCAACAGTTTTTTTAGTTCTGGAAAAGTTTTCAGTCAACTGTACTATGATTATTAAGTTTTGGATCAGCAGTTCATCTGTCCTGGAAATTTGATTTTGCTGTGAATGAAAAGTGTAAATGATAGTTTTGAAAGGTCCACATTTAGCTCTTGAATAAATACAGATATCCATTTGCAATATGATTATTGCAGGGTTTAAGCAGGGATCTGTCTGGTTTACGTTGATTTTAACTAGTAAAAGATTTCAAGTAGTGTTTAACGCACTTGTCTGTTGTATGACTGACCCCTACTACCCCCAGCAATGTCAGTCAAAGGTGAGTCATTGACATATGAAATAGTGACTCACATGTGCATCATTGTACTAAATTGTCAGTCACCAGAGTGACTCTGGAGTGAGTCAATTTACTTCAGACCCATTGACTTTGTACAGAGGTGATGGATTTGGGTAAGTCACTTCACACAAAAATGTCAGTCACCTAAGTGACTGAGGAGTGCATCAATGTACATGTTTTGTCCACCCACTTTGGTGCAATGACTCACATCCGAGGGTGTAGGGGTGAGTCACACAGTTGACAAGTGCATAAGATATTGCTGAAAAGGTATAGGAAGATAAGTGGAGGCAGCTTGAAGTACAGATATCATGCAAAGTTGAATTATTGGGTGTCAAAATTTAAAATTAAAGATCACACGATTAATGTGAGATAAGTCATATGTCCTTCTATTTTGAAATTTCATCTAAAGTTGGAGAAATTCTTGTATTCAAGGCATTTGATTTGGGCTTAATTATAGAATTACCGCACTTTAATGAATAAAGTACCACTAAGCATCCATAGATGTAGCGGTAATAATTTAATCCCACTTGTTTGGGAACACCTTCTGTTCATCTCTGTAATCTCTGATTGCTATGTGCAGGTCACGCTGGATTGACCTCGTATATGAATATGCATCATTCTTTATTTAAGCTTTAGGCTCCTTCTCACAGGGACTGTCTACCTACTGTGGTGTAGCAGTTATCATACATGTCTACAGACCACGAGGCCCTGGGTTCAAGCCTGGGTTGGGTAGACACGCCAGTGCACCACAACTGGTTATCAAAGGCCATGGACATTGACTTGGTTGTCAATGTTATGTCTGTCCGTACATTGTATCTGTGTTCTCGTCGGGGTCGTATTAAGCGTTTCGTGATAGCATTGTTACTATCATAACGAAATACGCAGGTGACGACCCTGTCATTGTAATTGTGTGTTCGCTCGTTGTCAGTGCTCACAGGGACTGGGCATACAAGCATCCAACCTCAGTAATATTACAAAGTATGTTGTTTTTCTTCTGGCATCCAGTCTCAGTGGCATTCTAAATACATTTATTTTTTTCACTGCGACTGGGCATCCGGCATCTAGTCTCAGTGGTATTCTAAAATAGGTTTATCTCTTCACTGGGACAGGGCATCTGGCATCCATTCTCAGTGGTATTCTGAAATAGGTTTATCTATTTCACTGGGACAGGTTATCTGGCATCCATTCTCAGTGGTATTCTGAAATAGGTTTATCTATTTCACTGGGACAGGTTATCTGGCATCCATTCTCAATGGTATTCTAAAATAGGTTTATCTATTTCACTGGGACAGGGTATCCGGCATCCAGTCTCAGTGGTATCCAGTCCAGTACTGCATGATCCTGGACTTTATTTTTTGTGTGTGTGTATTTTAAACATGGGCACGCATTTAAATTTTGACTATGACTGAGGATGCTCGAATTTTGAAAGGTACAGTTTGAAAAGTGTGGGGTATTTTATAGTTACTCCTGATTATGTTTTGACATCTGTACAAATGGTAGTATTTCTTATAAATGTTTCAAAGAAATGCCTAATCTTTGATACTGCTGAACTCATTTTCCCCTTGTGAACCTGACAATGTTGTTCTTATGAACATAATAAATACAATTTCAGGTTTATAACATTTCTTATTACAAACAATACAGAAAAAATAAAAGATTGAAAATAACAGAGGTTTGTGAAATATGTAGTATTTTTGTCTCATTTTTCTTGAAATTGATTAATGGATTTATTTGTATAAGTGTACTGAGAGTTTTATTGAACACCTTACACCTCCTAAGAAGATATTGATCAATGCATAAGCATTGGTTGCCAGTATAGACAAAGCATGCATTTGCAGTCATTTGTTTGAAGATAACAGTCATATGCCAAGAAGATTCTTGACAATTTAAGCACAATATTTGGGAAGTACTTTGCATATCTATTTAAAGAAGATTATCTGCTGGTAAAATGTCAGTATGCAAGGAGTCTCTTGACTCTTACAAGTGTCATTGACTGTGGACTCTGTCAGGTATTGCATTGAAGCGGTCAATTGCACAGTTTCAGAGTACAGAAATGTGATTTAGAATTACAAATACCAGCTAAAAATCAAATCAAAAGTCAGGAAGAATTGGCTATTCTACCATTTTTTCTTCTCCCTTTTCAAGAAATGTTACAGCTTTGTGATAACACATTCAGATTACAAAAATATTGAAAACAATGTTACTTAAACTGAGGTGGCCTCTTTGAAAGATTACCTAACTTTTTAGACTCATGATTTAAATACCTTTTTTCAAAGGCAATCAAGCAAATTATGTTCTATGATGCCCACCATTCTTTAGCGTTTGATCCAGATCTTCGTTGCTATGGTTTGATAAGATGTGAGGGTAAATGCATGTTTTACACATAATGTAAACTCTAAATTTCACAGCATGATTGTTTGCAGTCTGCTAAATGATGTTGATAATTTTGATGATATTTAATTTTTTATTTTATTTAACTGGTTCAGTCAAGTCCTTGAGTATAATATAGCTTGATAAATGCCTAAAGTCATAGCAGTAGGTGTGTCTTTCTCAGATATTAAAGATTGAAAGATAATTGTATTAAATGGGGAATTTTACAACAAGCTCAGATGTGACTCATTGTAAGATATTTGTTCCAAAGATGTCGCTCTTATTAATTTACAGTTTTAAAAATTGGTGGCATTTTTGCCTGGTACAGTAATTATGAGAAAAATTGTACAAAGCTCTTAGAAGTTAAAAATATCTATCTTGTACATTTGAAAATGAATAAGGTTTTTGTGATAAGATAGGGGGGCCTAAGATATGGAATATTTTGTTAAAATCTACAGAGATTTAACAGCAACTCCTGCTATTTGTGACGTTACAAGATGCATGTATGAAAAATCCTGGAACTTTAGCCTTGTTCAAATGCTGCCCAGTAACATTGTTGTAGATGCATATATAAAAAGACGTCCACCATACTAGTGGCAGGTCAAAGTATATGCATCGACCTCATTGTAACAAAACATAGCGGCTCTTGTTTTCTCACTGAAATAAGAAGTTTTTTCTGTCGGTATGATAGGCCCTTAGGACACACGATAGGATAGAACCCGGGGCCTTGTGGTCTGTAGACAGGTATGATATACACCACAGTAAACTCCATGCTCAAATCTGCCATCGTTTAATTGAGAACAATATTTTAAATTTGATTAAATGAAGAGAATATGGACTTCAAATAAAGTACTATTTATTGAAGGTTATATTTTAATGGTTACTATGCTACCATCAATTTCAGCAATGCTAATTATAGAAATTGATGACGTTGATTTTATTCACAAAAGTCAAGTAAATTGGCAACATTGAAGAATGTAGATGGAAACTTCCGGTGCCAATCTAATATTTTAATAGCAAGGTCTAAAAAGTGATATGAAGAATGGTATTATTTAGACATTTTTACTGTTTCAGAAACATAGTAGAAAATATTTATTACACCAAAATATTTTTTACAGTCACAAAGAGATAGTGAAGGAGAATAATATTATTTGAAATTTGAAATGAACGAGGCTTGTCTCACCAGGTGTAGTGAGATAAACATCCCACTCGGTAGGCACTACATGCTAGGCAATACTTGCAGTACTTGTATAGCAGCCATGTAGTGGCTATAGCATATAATACGGTCAAAATATTGACTAAACCAGATTGATTCTGAATCTTAAAGAGCTAAGGTAACAGGGGAAGAATTTGTTAGCATCCATCACGTACACACTGTAATCTTGCAACCTGTCAAATTCGGCGTGGGTAGAATTATTTCAGGAGAACCAAGTTGTAGATCATCTTTATTTGTTGTATGTAATCTATTTTATAATGAATAAATTAAAACCTACATAACTTTCTTCTCTTTCTTTAAGGATAGCTTTTTGTTTTTGAGGGGCTTAAGCTCCCCCCTCCAAAAAGAAACAAATACCGAAGGCCATTTTTAGATTAGGAAGGACAGAGGCGTAGGAGGTAGGGCCCCTGGAAAGGGGTTCTATTCTCCGGTTGCATGCATGTTTTATTTTGATGAAAGTGTGAAATATTAACATAAAATTGAAGGAAAATGCGTAAAATTGTTGGAAATTGGTTGTGTTTTGGCAACACTTTCTGAGAATTTTTCAAATTGACAGTGTTTTACTGGAAAGTGAAGAATTTTCCTGAAAATTGAAGAAAATTCCCAGGAAATTGATGATTACACGACCAGAGCTTCAAGCTCTTTGATTTCACGAAAATAAAAGAAGGTAGATTTCCCCAAAAAGGAAGGAGATTTCCCCAAAAAGGAAGGAGATATCCCCAAAATTTATGAAGATTTCTTTAAAATTCATGAAAATTTGCAGAAGTTGAATAATGTTTTTTTTTTTAGGGGCGAAGCCCCGCCCCCTTTCCTAAAGACGCACTGCTTTCTTTATTACTATCCATACAAAAAAATTAAATGCAACGACAGCCCTTTTTTAAAGGGTGTTGTAGTAATTATTCAAACAGATTTCAGTGGAGGTATAGAAATTGATTCCACATCCACAGACCTTGAAGAATAGGTATTGAGGTCCATATCATGTTGTACATTAAACTTGTATATCAGTTTAATGTGGAATATATGATTGAAACAAGAAGCTTTGCTAACACAGCTACAGTATCTGAATGGAATTGCAATTTCAGGTTTATAAAACATTTGCGTGTGTGATAGCATAAAGACTGCACAGTAGTACTGCACAGGGAAAGTCATTGCACCTTATGAAGTTATTGATGTAATTTGACCACTCTGGCACCATATACCATTCCTGTTGGCATGACAACATTTCCCATCAATAATATAATATTTGCATATGTGATAGCATAAAGACTGCACAGTAATACTGCACAGGGAAAGTCATTGCACCTTATGAAGTTGTTGATGTAATTTGACACTCTGGCACCATATGACCATTCCTGTTGGCATGACAACATTTCCCATCAATAATATAATATATTTTGAAAAAGGAAAGTTACAATAAGTATTGAAAATTGTCAAGAGAGAGAGTGATGAGTAACATGCCTGCAATATCAAGCTTTCAAAATTCAATCAAAAGTTGGACAGCAGTGCAGTTCGTCTGCCTTATGGATCTCATGCAATTAATTAAGAAGCTTTGTGCTGTAAACGTCCATAATCTCATCCCGTCGGTCGTAACTTGTGCTATCCGCAAAAGTAATATGCAACCTTCTGACTTTCACATTCAAGTCTTTAGGGGTTGTCTTGTCTTATGATGTCTTCACCTCTTTGCATCTTTTTAGCAGAATTCTGATAACCTTCTATTGGCACATGCATAATGCACTATCCAGGGATATATGTTACTTAGCACTTAGCACGTTTGCTATGAGCACCCTCTGAAGTAGGTCAAATGAGGTATTTGCATTTCCAGATAAGAGAGTAGGTTTTCTTTTGTGTCCCATAAACTGTTGTCATAAGGGGGGCCTTGAGCTCTACCCCTTTTAAAAGTTTATCTTGTGGTCACCCAACATTGACCATTGTTTCTGGTGTGCACATGCTAATCATTTTACATTTTATAATTTGTCGCACATGGTGGATTCTGCTAGGGAAGCTTTTAAGTTACAGCAAGCAAGCTTGTTATTGTGTGTTGTTATGCATTATCCCAATATTGGAAGATAAAATCAGTCATTACTTCTACCCCGTAGGTTAAATCACGGAAAGTATCTCCGTAAAGACTTAGTCTGGTTGTTAGAGTAAGCAGTTTCTATTGATGGAATTTGTATTGTAGTTGTGTGTACTATCAAGGATGTATATGGGAGTTCGTTATGAATGGCTGTAGATTCATGAATATTGCAGTAATTGATACTATGTTACTTTTTGTGTAATTTTGTTGCATAAATTTGCAAGTTATTTTTTGTGTGAAATTTTATCACAGTCGATAGCTCAATGGAATTTGCAACCCATTGTTGTAATTAGTGATGTTGGAAATTTCATTAGAGCTTTGCAGGATTGTCTGCGTAAGTGTAAGGTCTCAAATTTGAAAGTCGTTTTCCCCGTGTCTTGTACTTCCAGAACATAAGAGTTGCCTCAAGCTTATCGTGATGTGAAATGTTATTGGAGGTGCTACAATTTTTTACATGGAATAATCTTTAATTTGAATTGACTTGCATCAAAGAAATCATCATCAGAATTGTGCTAACTATAAACAAACGCTATTTTAAGAAGAAATAATGTGCCGTTCTGCTGAAAAATATGTAGGAAAGTACTGCACCCATAGTCTTTGAACAGCCAATTCTTGGCAATGTGAATTGGGAGAAAAGTAATTGTGTGAGTTAGAACATCTATTCTACCTCCATGGTTTGAAGATGGGAGCAGAATCCGCTAGTCACACCAATTCCGTTGATCTTGGGGGCTACATTATCTTGGTGGCAGAGTCTGAAGACAGAAGAGTAAAGCTATTTGGTGAGATTTTTCACATTTGTTGAATATGCTATTCACCTTTGTAAAACAAGTGCATATTTCAAAAGTAAAATGAAGTGGCTGGTTACTTACTTTAAATTGTTTTCCAATATTTTTAAATGTTTTTTTCAATATTTTTTTCAATATTTGTCTTTACATACAGTTGTTGATTTGTGAAGATCTTAAACTTTTGAATGGACCTGAATAGACTTTAAACATTTGTGTTATTGTTGATTGTATTTTTAAACAAGGATTATACACAAATTTAATGATGTGAATGGAAATTAGGACAGCTGTCCTTTTGCCATTGAAAATTACTGAAATAGCTATTTAATTTGAATAGATATATTGATGTGGTAGTAATAATATTCATAGATCTATATAGCTCTTATCAAACTGCTCTTTTCATGTTGTTGTGGCTGAGCTAGAACTGAGCATCAATTACAGAAGGAAATAGACAGTTTGGTCCATTTTTGAATACATCACAATTTTGCTGAGTGGCATGACTTTCGATTTCCAAGATCTGAAAAATGAAAAAGCTGTGAAGGTGCAAAATTTTCAAGTAATGGTGATGGATATTTTGTTATTTTCATTGTGTTTAGTCGGTAAATTTTTAAGTGATTAAGTTAAATCTGAAGCATCTAAACAAAACAAAAACAGCAGGTATCATAGACTAACTGTCTGTCTAATATTTTAACACTTCTCCTTTAAAGAACTTGTGACACTTGAAGCAGCAAGCTTAACATTTTGTTACCCACGCAGTCGTGACACAACCAATTGGAAATACACTTTAAAAAAAATATATTTTACTTTTGTCAAATAGGTGGTCCACAGCAGTGATTCTGGTATAATTTGAAAGGGCTTGAATAGTTCTTCCAGAAAATGTCACTTTTTGATGGGAGTTATGGTGAAGATGTTTGAAAAAAGATCGGTTGGAATAGGGACAATTTTAAAAATGCACAAAATTTAACTTAAAAATGTATTTTTTTCTTCTTCAAAAGCTTACTTGCCATACTTCTTCCAGACCTTGCTTTTGCCTGAAAACATGTGAGGAACTTACAGATATCAATGCATCCAATTCCAGTCGAATTTTGACTCTCTCTTTTTTTTTTGGCAAAAGTTGTGAAAAATTTCATGATTTTTAGCCTTTTGAGACCAAAATTTGGCAAAAATCTTAGTTTCTGATCACAATACAAATACTGTATGCAAAAAATAATGTCACAAAGCTTATTTTGCCTATTTTCAATGGCAAGCACAAAGAGCAACTACCCCCTCTTTTTCATAGTGCAATTTAAGTTTGAAAAGAAATCGACACTATAAGACATAAGTTCTCTAGTGCAGCGGTTAACGTCCGGGAAGTACAACAATCTAGCCGGATGTGCAGCTTTGTTTTTCTGCGAGTAATTACAGCGCTGATTATGAATTGCTTATTTTCATTGTTTTTGCATGTTTTGCTTTGAAAAAAAGAAAATTTAGACTGGTATCATTGAAAAGGAAATTTCACAAACAATCTAAATATGTAAAAAAAATCCTCCATTTTCATTTATTCACAAGAAATAATACAAGCTCAAAAAAAAATAGGCACTTTTGGCTAATTTTGCCTAAAATATGCAAATTTGCATATTTATGTGGATAATTTCTTTGTTTTGACTTTTTTCTTTATTTTGACTTTTTTATTGAAAAGTTTATTGTCTTACATGTAGTATTTATATAAACCAAACTTGTAATGATATAAAAAGAAAGGAAAGTTGGAATATTAATTTTAAAAAGAAAAAAAAAAAATCGGAAAATTTGCAAACACGTTTTGATCGGCGTGGGTCATGAAGGGTTAATTAAAGGTGTATGGAAAGGTGGAGATTCTATATACACCAGAAGGAGCTTTAAATCCTGATCAGAATAAGAATAGTCTTTAAATTATGTCAAAAACACCTGTAGTTTTAAGTATATGAATAATCAAAATTGTGAAGAATTTAAATGGATGTAAAAGTTGGTGATGTATGAAGGAAAAAATTATTCTAAATAAATTTCACCAGACTGTATTCTCCTGCTGCAGTTTGATTTGGGGTATGATGGAGATTCAAAAACACTTGATCATATTCAATTGTTCCCCTTCAAATAATCTTGGTGAATGATTGAAACACATTAAGTTAACATCAGCAAATTTGTATGATGAAATCACTTTGCAATGCAGCAATACTTGGAATAGTGTTATTTATCAAGGTATATACTGTAGTATACTTGATTTTAGGTCCCCCACAATGACCAGTGCTTCATGAGAGCCCTTTGTGAAATTGATTTCATTGCAAATAGTACTCTTCAGGCAACATCACGATAATTCTCTAATCTTTTGTCTGTTGTGCAAAAGAGATTTAAAAAAATTGGTCTCATGCTGATTATAGTTAATTTCATATTCTGAATTAATACTAAAAAAAATCTTCCAAGTTTTAGATTTTCTTTTCCCACAACCCTCTTTACAACTTTATTAGGTACCCCAATTTCTCCACCCTCTTTGATAGGACTAAAACCGTATCCCATCCCTTCAGCTTATGCATCAAAACAAACCTCTTCCATCTTGGCATCAACCCTGCCACTCTTGGCACCTTCTCCTGGCCCACGTTCCTCCCTGGGCCACTCCCCTCCCTTCTATCCACATGGGCCTCTCCACTCATCACAAAACCCAAACCCACCCTAACCTCGTCATCAACCCCCACAACCAAATCAAAGACCAACTCTCAAACTACACCTCCATCAATACTGATGGCTTCTAGGAAGGTGACAAGACAGCTGCTGCTGCCGTCATCCAAGTCATCACCCTCAGTAGCAGGCTTCCCGGCTACTTGTCCATCTTCTTAGCCAAGGCCATCCTCCTCGCCCTCAACTTTATTGAGTACTCCCTGCTCAGCCACTTTGCCATCTCCTCTGACTCCAAGGCTGTCCTTTCTTCTTTACTCGATCTTAAATGGGATAATCCCACATCCCACCTCCTCCTCAGTAAACTCCTTTTGTCCCCCTCCCCCCCATCCCCTTGCAGGAAAAGTATTTTTTTTTTTTTCTGGATATCTAGCCATGTTGGCATCCCTGGCATTGACAGAGCTGATGCAGCTGCTAAGCTTGCCCTCAACCTCCTCACCACCCCCTTTTCCAAAACCCTTTCAGCTTATCGCTATTCTTGTTTGTGACTACTGGCAAACCTCATGGGACTCCCAAATTGATAACCAACTCCACGTCATTTAGCCCACCATTCCGATCAAACCCACCATCCACAACCTTTCCCGTGCCGACAACATTCACATTACCCACCGTAAAATAGGTAACACCCACCTCACTCACTCCCATATCCTAAATGGCTCTCCCCACCCCTCTGCAACAATTGCCATTGCACCCTCACAGTCCTCCATGTCCTTCATACTTGCCCCCTTACAACCTTCCCAGAGCTTTCTCGCTCCCCACAACTCAAAAGCCAAACTCTTCCAAAACCCTCCAGATAAGATTATCTCCTTTCTTCATTATGCTTCTTCAATTAATAACATTAATGATTACTTACAAGTCATCTTTCAATTCTAAGGTTACTTAAGGTCATTCTCTATGAGACTGACATTATTACATTGTAAGTTGTATAACTTCATAAGAATGGTACACATTTATCAAAATCAATAAAAATAAAAAATACAAACCAGAGAAACAGACAGATGGAATATGTAGAAACATCAGACATAGCTGTTGCCATAGAAATTGATTAAAAAAAGGTACTTCTTTTCATTAGTTTGTGACTAGGCTGAAGGTGAACATCTTACTAAGATAATCACAAAGGACGTGTGAGAGTTTTATTAATTATCTCCTTATCAAGATAAATATGAAGAAAAAATTCCCAAGGTCCCATTAAAATGATCATTCTTCAGTGTCTGTCAAAATTATTTTGGAAATTGTAAATCAATTTCGAGCTTGTGATCTTTTTTTTTTTTTTTTTTTTCTGAAGCTGTTCTGGGAATAAATGATACAACAGTTGCAGGAAGGCTTTGTTTTTTCCTTCACTAAAAGGTTTTTTAGATGAGTAAGCTTTGTGCATTTATTGTTGGAACGAGGTATTCGACCCAGTCAATGCTGAAAACTAGGGTTTGAAATGTACTTGAAACACTCATTAAGCCCCTCTCTATAGCAGGCTATATGCATTTGACCATTATCAGACCTGCCAACTAGTACGATTTTGCCGTATTTAATACGGGAAAATGTTAAGAACACGATTGTACGTTTTTTGGCACCAGAATAACGATTTATTTATTTATATATATATATATTTTTTTTTTCTTTTTTTTTCCTTCAAATTTATTTTTACTCATACTTCTTATGCTCGGTTGGCGTTCATGTTCTCTTGAAGGATTGATTTTGCTGACTTAAAGAGGCGATATCGTCATATGTGCACATTGTTTAGAATTCCTTTTAAATTTTTTGATTGGTTGAAATTTTGCTGCGCGATTCGTTGTCTTGTATTGCAAGGTATATAGTTATTTAAAACGCCTTAAAGGTCACCTCATGAGATAGCCCAGATGCTTGCGGCAATCGCTAATAACGTCTTTTTTTCAAATCATGCCGTGAGTTCAAGCCTCGGTAGAATCGTTTATTTTGACTTTTTGCTTTCATCTTCTTCTTTTTTTTACTCAGTAATTTTCATTTGGTGACTATAATTGCAGTATTATAATACTACAATTTCACTTTCGCTTTCTGACAAAAAAGCATTGCAAAAACCAAATAAGTTTCTCGTCACAGTAACGTAATGCGCTGTGTATATAATTCTGCACACACAACGTACATGCTAGTGTCTGGCTGTACTGTGTGGTACAAACAGACAGAGGATCGGATCTTGCCACAACCGGAAGTGACGTCAAAATAAAGTATCCCCCATTTTTACTGTATTTTACTGAGACGAGCCTCCCTCTTTAACCGATTCAGATTCAGATTCCTACAATAAGAGAAACTGAAAGTACAGTAGTAATTTTTTTTCAGCCACAGTAAACCTTTGTTTTGTTCATTTTGTTTGAAGAGTACAGTTTTTTTTTCAAAAATATAACTTTTGTAGTTCCAGAATACAGTTTGGTGATCCTAAAGGTTGGCAGGTCTGCATTATGGTGTGATAGTGCAGAAATTTTTCAGATTTTAACCGTGTGAAAAAATATGTACATGTAGTATGGATTTACCAACAAGTGAGCGGTATTGATACTTCCTATCACACCGCGGATCTATACCTGTGGTTAGTGCTGTAATGAAGATTATTGCGATATCGCAATATCTCTTTTCCCACGACATGAAATATGCCTCTCCCGACATATCGTGATACCAAAAACTAATACTAAGCTAAGAAATGTTCGTGCAACTAGGCTAGGCTACTTCATACATTACAATTCTAACGTTATGGTTTTAAATCTAAGTCAAGTTTAGGCCAGTTAAAATGTGCAAAAATAGCCTGAAACATGAAAAATTAAACTAATCAAAAATCGTGCTCCATCACCCCACACTGGCACGTTCCGATGCAAAAAGAACTAGCTTTCTTGAAAAGTATCGCGATATACTAATATATCGCGATATTTTTCTCCACGATAATTGACACGTAATAAAGCCTTGTTGTGACAGCACTACCTGTGGTACAGCTCTACCAACTCTGCACATCTTCAGAACGATACTGTATTTCCTTTTGTCCTGTTTTTTTTAGCATGCATTAAACATCACCCAGAACATTATCAGTCAACACTACTTTCATTAAAAGTATAAGATTGATAATATCCCTAATATTATTAAGATTGACAAATGTACTATATGAATTATCTTGATTATGTAGAACTGTACATGCCACCTCAGGTGTAAATGTTTAAGTGGAATTAATCATATGGTCATTGATATATTGGTAACATAATTAACAGTTTATTTTTTGATGAATATGGTACTTTGATTGAAAAGTACACCCCTATATACTGCACTGACTGTGTGTAATGTAACAGAAGTAATCCAATCTTATTTCTTCTTTTTTAAAGTTGTGATTTGTTGCTTGAGAGTATCTACAAGTATTTGCAAGTCAATGTTATAGTTTGTTGAGGAAGTAGGAGCCCTATATTTTTTTAAATTTTGGGGGATTTGCCTCCAAAAAGGGGGAGGGGGGGGGATTTTTATTTTTGTTAGATTTAAAAAAATGCCAAAATTTGGCTAAAAAAATGTTAAATTTTGCATTTTTTCACCATTTCTGTTTCCGATGCGATAGCATTGGGAACCTATGTGGTTATGATGGCGTATATATGTATGTGTATGTATATGTATGTATGTATGTATGTACGTGTGTATGTATGTATATATGTACGTGTGTATGTATGTATGTGTATGTATGTACGTGTGTATGTATGTACGTGTGTATGTATGTATGTATGTGTGTGTATGTATGTGTGTGTATGTATGTGTGTGACGCTGAGCTCGTAAACATGATATCTCAAGAACGGTACAGTGGACTCATATCACATTTGGAACACAGATAGCCCATGGTCCATAGATGTGCCCTACCGTTTTTGGTGGTGATGTCTTACATAAGAATTAATAGACGGGGCTTAACGTTAACGTCTGTTTTGTTTCATATTTGGTACAGTTATGTTGTTAGCTAGTGTGTACATGTTCATGGTATAAAAATTGTTGAATTTCATTAATATACATATTGAGCAGGGCTTAATATGATTTTGCTGAAAAGAACTTATAAACACATTATCTAAAGAACGATAAACTGGATTCAAGTCATATGTGGTACACAGATAGCCCATGGTCTGTAGATGTGCCTTATTGTTTTTGGTTGTGATGTCTTGCATATTAATGAGTAGGCAGGGTTTAAAGAAATTTTTTGAAATGCTGATATTTCAATAATTGATATCTGTTGTGTTTCATATTTGGCACAGTTATGATGTTTTAATAGCTAGTGCGTACATGTTCATGATATAAAAATGTTGAATTTCATTAGTACTGTATGCATAGTGGTTAGGGCTTAATATGATTTTGCTGAAAAGAGCTTGTAAACACAGTATGTAAAGAACGATAAACTGGATTCAAGTCATATGTGGTACACAGATAGCCCATGGTCTGTGGATGTGCCTTATTGGTTTTGGTGGTGATAACATGCATGTTTATATTGTAGATTGGGCTTAATGTAAATTCTTCAAATATGATACATGAGCAACCGTATGTCCGTTTTACATCATACTTGCTATGATAATGTTGTTAGATATTGTGCACATGCTAAGTGTTGTCAATAGGTATGTCTAATATTGATCTGCATAGTCGACGTGGCTTATTAATAAATATCATTGAACAAATATTTCATGATACGTTATGACATGACAGTTAAAGGACTGGTGACATGTAGCAATTTTGGTATCAACTGATGTATTTTTTAATTACCTTTTTTTGCCGCTCATATAAATGACTTAACTTCCTATTCTAATTTCTATTATTAAAATTTTGTGATGCGTCAAGTTGGACAGTGATATCTCTGATCTTCGACTGACCGTATGTAGGCCTAGCCTATACACATACAATGTGTGTATTTATCGGCTACTACTAGCTTGAGTCTAGTTGTAGGCCGAAGCTTTTAGCTTTCTTTTGGTGTTTTCTAGGAAATAGATCGCATGATGGTGTAGGTTAGACGAAAAGGAGAGAATTGTATGAATCAATGCATGTAACAGATGAGACTGAGAGGCACTAATTATTTCCAAAATGTATTCAGAAGTTACTGTACCTTAAATCTGTGGGTTTTTTAAGGCATTCGCGAAGGGTTTGATGAACTTTGCATTCAGCCGGCTCAGAGTGGCTAACTTTCCCCGGTAATATCTCAAACATTTATGGTTGGATTGCATCTTCAGGTATTCTATGGGGGTCTATAATGATTGCATCTTCAGGTGTACTATGGGGGTCTATAATGATTGCATCTTCAGGTATACTATGGGGGTCTATAATGTCTCTGCCAAGTTCTCAAAAAGAATCTTCTGTATCTGAGGTATCGCAGGATGAAATTTCCTAACTTTTTGCTGAGGACATTTTAGGTCTGTAATTACTTTGTACGTTATTACACAGGCATTTCTGCGGGGTTCTACAACTTGCAACGTCACATATTTAAATAAATTTGTGGACACCAGAAAGTGTTTATTGTGAACTTCAAAATGATGCAATTTTCAGACTTTTCCAATTAATATTTTGGAGAAATAGGGGTTACTAAGTATTCAGTGAGCGTCAAACATCAGTTTAAAGCAAACTTGCTTCTGCATGTCAGTAGAGTCCTTTAATACAAAACTTGCAAATCAATCAGCATGTAAAGAAAACAAAAAAAAACATCGGAACCACAAAACCTTTTGGTTTGGGGAGAATATTCCCCCTTTATTTATTTTTTAGCGGTAATTTAAATATATATATGGGAATCCTGCAATCCCGCACCTTAATATGAACACTGGGTTGAAGTAATGGGAATTTTGAAATAACACAGGTCTTATTTGTGATACTCATTTCATTGAAAAATGGTGTAGGTATTCATAAGATGTAAGCATGGTTGATTTGAACATTCACATGAAATGTTATCAATACCAACACATGCACCAAAAGTGTGTTTGAATATTCTTGAGACTCCAGTATAATGCGTCCTCACATCTCAGCTGAGTGTTCCTGTAAAAGCTGTCATGAACCAATGATATGCAACCTTAACTTGTACATTATTGAAAGAGGAACCAGAAGATTGTCACAACATGGAAGGGGCAGGTGGGGAGGGGGATTTACCCAAAATGTATTGGATACATACAGAAGAATTGCACTGATATTTTTATATTTCTATCAAATACTGCTCCCCCCATCAGGAAGTCTGATAGCCTTCAGAGATATACTCTTTGCTGAATAACTTTCCTTTGCTGCATACCTTTTCTTCATGTGTTATCATTGAACACTAATTTTTCCTCCAGTTCTCAACTGGTTGCATCCGGGGAGGTTAAATCCTCTGAGGGTGGCGTGGAGCAATTTCCCCCTTCCCCTACTGACTACGCTTCGGGTGTGGGCTACCAAAGTTGCAACCAACGATTATCTGTTCAAGTATCTGAATGTTCTATAGCATGAGGTAAACTGCTGTTTCTTTTTCTTTATAGGGTCACCTGCTGACAGAGCAGACCTAGACGTTGGAGATGAAATTTTGGAGGTCAATGGTAACTCATTAGATAGTGCAACACATGCAGAAGTTATCGCTCACATACAACAAGTAAGCTTTTCCTTTTCTTTTTCACGACATTGAGCATTTCTTTTTAAGAAGAGATAAATTCTTCTTTTTGTCACTATGTTGGAAGAAAAAAAAAACACATAGAAGGAACAGGTGCAGAACCAGGGGGGAAATTGGGTGCCGGGTACCCCTCTCCCCTTCAAGCCATCAAGAAGAAAATTGGAACTAGACATTTGAAGTGTTTAGAAGCAAAGTAGATGAAAATTTTCGTAATGCTTAAAAAGAGCCTACAGTATACCAAAAATGAACTCAAATATACCACATTTACATGTATGTCCCTTAGTGCTTAAGGACCCTCCTTTGGCACCCCCTACTTTCCCTAGATCTACCCATGAATGAAAGAACATACATGAATACAAATTTAATTATTCAACTGTCCTTTACAAAAGCTAATAACAAACCCATTGTAGGCAAGTATAAGTATCAGCAGATTGTGTTCATTTTATCCACTTTTTACCATAAAAACCACCATACATGTCTGATTAATTGTTCTTATAGGTATGAGGTTGTTAGAAAAGAGAAATGCACTAGGGCCCTCTATTAGAGCTTGCCTGTTTGCAAGTCTTAGTAGCAGGAAAGATTGGTGGAGTAGGTAATCCAGTTGTAGTTAAACTTTTAATGACCTTTAAGAAGATAGCTTTTTCTTTGACTATAGTAGCCACATTTGATTGTTTTTTTTTAATAGTGTTTCACAGCCAAAATGAAGAAAAGAGTATTGTATGAGTTGATATATGATGTGTGCTGGAGTAACATTTATCTCATTTACATTACAATTAGTGAGGAAGAAAGTTTTCTAACATGTGTTCACATACATTCTGCTGTGGTAATTAGAGCCTTTTTTCAATTCAAATGAAACATTGTTTTTATGTAACCAAATTTCTTACCTTAGACAGCAATGTGTATTCAAAGATATATTAATACCCCTAGAGGTCCATGTACCAGGTGAGCAGAGTCATGTGGCTGATCAAAATTCCATATTAATTATTAAGGAGAGAATCTTGTGTCGAGGTAAATAGGCTTTCTGGGTTTAATGATTGACAGCTTGTTTTTACCCAATCACCGCACGAATTTGCCTAGCAACAAAATCTGCGTAACTAAGTGGGGCAAACATCCTACGCGATACTGGTACAGTGCAGCTAGCTAGTGGCGCGCGCTCATGTAGTCAATGCAACTTACTGTACGAAACAAATTTTTGCACACACAGACTGAGTATTGGCAAAATGGTGAACAAAAATTGCACTTGTGGGCTTTGTAAATCTGATTGCTTTTACCCAGAACAGTAAGCAAACTGAATTTTGTTTATCCTTTTTGCTAAAAACTCTATAAAGATCCCGAGAAGTGCCATAAATGGATCAAAGCTTGCGGCAGGCCTCGCGAATATCTAAATGTCAACGCATTGGTAATGCATGATTGCGGATTTGAGGTTTGTTTGCCCCACATAGTTACCGCGTTGCTATGGTGGGCGTGGCCTATATGGAAACCTGGAGAGGTTAATTGCTTGACCCGTCACCAATAAATCCGATATGTACTAGTAAGATCACTTTGACGGCGGTAATTGATTGGCTTGTTGGTGATTGTGGAAATATTTCAACCAATCGGAAACATTGGATTGTTGTGTAATTTGCTGAGCTTTCTTCCCATTTATCCTTTGCAAATTTTGTATAAATTCAAAAATGTTGAAACTTTGATTAGGCAAAAACTTTTCAAAAATTTGAAAACTTTATTTTAAAATTTGAAAACTTTTTTCAAAATTTGAAAACTTTTTTCAAAATTTGAAAACTTTTTTCAAAATTTGAAAACCTTTTTTCCATGGGTTTAATGCCTTTTACGATAAATAATAAAACAACACTTCTGTAACTGTCCATATAGCATTTATATATGAGTTTTGACCAGGAGAGTATACTGCTTTAAGCAGGCAGTTTAGTTTAAAATGTCAGCATTCTGCTGGCTGAAATTGCCATCCACTAGGGACTGATTTAATCATGTTCTTTTGACTCTTGGCAAGGTCAGGTTCAGATTTCTTAAATTTTTCTCAAATTTATGTTATTGTATTTCAGCATGAAAATCTCATGGGAAAGGAATTGAAACCAATTAAAATGTTCAGCTTGTTTTTGATTTTGATCCCTGCTGTAAAAGTGCAGGATATGCTATTTATGGTTTCTGGCAAATACAGGTACTTCATTATTGTAGTTATTGTGTAATAAACTAGAGTGACACTTTTCTGCCTTCCTGCAGTACACCATTTTATTTTTTAACTGCTGACAGACTTATAAGAGAGCATTATTTATTCTGAATTATTGTATTTGATGTGATAAGTACTACCAATCTAATATTGTGTCACCCAACATTTTTGATCAATACAAGGTGGTCTAAACCAGTATTCACACTGTAATTCAACATGGTTTTTTTTTTTTTTTTTTTTTTTTTTTTTTTTTTTTTAAAGGGGAGGGGAGGATTTTTATTTTATTTTTGGGAGGAATCCCCCTCAATTATTTTGGAGGGTGAATTTGATAATACGTGCCAGAATCCTGTAATCACACACCTTTATCTGGTCTAAGCCATATCCTATTATATCTAGAGGGTGAATCAGAAATGCACAGAACAGAAGTGCAGTAAAATACTGTACCTGCCCAGTATTTGAAACAAATGTCGCACGCCAAGTTTAATGTATAGATATTGACCCCACGCATACTGATATAATGATACTAAAACTTAAAATTTGCACAGATTTTTGAGTTTGAAAGCCATTCAAAAATATCTTTTTTATGTCCAGCAACAAATGCTATAAAAGGAAAGGGAAGTACAAATAGAAAATCAGGTAAGTTACATCTGGGTCAACAGACATACCATAATAACATGACCAGATTAACCCTCATTAGTGCCAGGGCAGAAAATAATTTGAGGCCAGTCTCAACATCAATGTTATACCCACTTTAGAAGTTAATTTCTTAGGTGCATACAAATTGGTGCATTTGTGAGAGATATGCCCTGTGTATGGCAAAGGAAAATAACCAGACTGGGTAAAATTAATGAAGAAAGTCTTGACTTAAGTGAAACAAAATACTGTATTTGAGTATTAAGTGGGCATGTGAGACTTAAACTATTTAGCTGATTGCAGCTATTTTCCAAGCTAATTTTACCTATTTTCTGCATAATTGATAATACTTAGGTATTTTGATGAGAAAATTGATCAATTTCAGCTATTTTTATCAATCATCACTCACATGTCTGGTATTAAGAGCCCCTGCTCTAATATGAAGTGTGCACCCAAGCATTTTCTGATTAACTGTTACCCAATTTATTGATAAATTTAAACATTTAAAATACTTGAGTTTTGTTACATTCTCTCACAATCACAATGTTTTTGTGGTGGTTGTTGTGGGGCTAGTATACAAGCCAAATAAGATTGCAGTTGGAATTACACACTGTAGGTGGCCCCAGAGCATGGGCGCTTATTACGAAGAAACTTTGGGCCTAAAACGTGGTGCAATTCTATTTTCTTAAGCGCCCATTACGCAGAATATGGTAAGCAAATTTCAAGCGCAATGAGCTTCTTCAATGAATCTCTGTTTTTTTTTCTCTGTAATTTTTTTCTATTCAGAAAGTCCCTAGAAATACTCCTCAAGACTTACAATTACCTGTGGTCCTCAAACTCTTTCCCCATTATTTGGAGAGAGGCCATCATCACCCCAATCCCCAAAACTATCAAAGACAGATCCAACCCAAAAAACTACAGACCCATTGCAGTTACCTCCTGCCTCTGCAAGATCATGGAAGGTATGGTCAATTACAGACTCTGCTGGTACCTCGAGAGAAGCTCCATCCTCTCCCCACTCAAAATGGCTTCAGAAAAAACCGAAACTGCCTGGACCACATCCTCAAACTCGACACCTTTATTCGTGAAGCCTTCGTCAGAAATCATCACGCCATCTCTATCTTCTTTGACCTCGAATAGGCCTTCGACACCACTTGGCGGTATGGTGTCCTCAAAGACCTTCACTCCTCTGTCCTGTCCTCAGAGGCTCCCTCCCCACCTTTATCCAGAACTTCCTCCACTCCCGCCTCTTCGAATATGCATCGGTAACATCTACTCCCACAGGTACACCAAACACCTGGGAGTCCCCAAAGGCAGCATCCTCTCCCCCACTCTCTTTATCCTCAAAATTAACAGCATCACCAAATCTCTCACCCCCATCATCAAAAGCTCTCTCTATGTCGACGATTTACTATCTAGTCATCCTCTCCATGCTTCCATACTCTCCAAAATAACCTACAACACTGTCTGGATAGTCTGGCTCACTGCAGCGACTCCAACGGTTACAACTTCTCAAAAGACAAAACTGTTCTCATCCATTTTAAAACAGCAACTCCTTTTTTCCTCCACCCCAATCTCCACCTCAAAGATTCCATAATCCCCAGTAAAGACAATTCTCGCTTCCTCAGAATCACTCTCGACTCCAAACTTTCCTATCTCCCCCACATCAACACCCTCAAAAAAAAATGCCACAAAATCCTCAATTTCCTCAAGGTCCTCTCAAGCACTGACTGGGAAGCAAATCGGCTCACTCTGCTCACCTTATACCACTCCCTCCTCAGATCCAGGCTGGACTATGGCAATTTCATCTTCGCCTCCGTCTGTACATTTTACTTGAAACACCTGGAGGTCACTGAGAAAACTGCCCTAAGGCTTTGCCTTGGCGCCACTCACACCCCCCCTATCACCAGTCTTCATGTTGATGCCAACGAACTCCCTTTGACCTCTGGTGCACGAAGGCCGGCCTCTCTACTATCCTCAACGATCCATGTAACCCTTGCTTCCATTCGTTCTCCTCCTTCACCAACCTCTTCAATCTCAACAAACGCATCCCCCCACCTTTCGTGATTCGGATGCACTCCCACTTCTCCAAAGCCAACATCAACATTTTCTCGATCACCAGATATACCATCCCACCTACAGCCACCTGGACTATCCACCCCCCCCTCCCCAAGGTATACCTTGGTCTTTCCTCCTTCACGAAAGCTCTTCACAACCCAGCCTTCTTTCACTCCAAATACTGCCAACTTAGTAGACATTTCCACAACTACTCCTTCCTCTTCACCTACGGCTCCATACAGGAAGGCTCTTCTGCAGCAGCCGCCGCCTGTCCCGGCCTCACCCTCTCATCAAGGCTACCCAACGGCACCTCTATCTACTCTGCCGAGGTGAAAGCCATCCTCCTAGCCTTAAACTTCATAGAACTCTCTTTCCGCCCGCGTTTCGTCATCTTCTCTGACTCTAAATCCGTCCTCACTGGCATCCTCAACATGCTCTGGCCCAGCCCTTTCATTCTACAAATCCCCAACAAACTCTACACTCTCTCCTCATTAGAAAATGATATGATCTTATTCTGGATTCCCAGCCATGTTGGCATCACTGGCTACGAGAAAGCCGACAGAGCCCCAACAAAGCTCTATCAAACATCGCCTCTCCTTTTCTTATTCCACACTCAGACATCTGTCTCTCCATCCCCAATAACATAAAAAAAAACCTGGCAAAACTCCTGAAATCACGAAACCAGTAACAAACTCCACACCATCAAACCCAAAGCCAGGACCAACACCCCTCTGCACAGCTGCAACCACAGGGAAGACATCGTTGTCACCCGCATCTGCCTCGACCACTCTCTCTCACTCACTCCCATCTCTTATCCGGCTCCCACCCCTCTCTGCCCCACTTGTAACACTGATCTTTCCATCAAGCATATCTTCGTAACCTGTCCCCTATACCAGAACTCGAGATCATTTCTCTCCTCACTATCCTCAGTCTCGGACCTTTTCGAAAACAATTCTTCTCAAACATCAACTTCCTCCGCAACAACAACCTCTTCCACCACATTTAACTCCCCCCTCCCCTCCGTTTCTACACCTAACCTTACATACCTCTTTTTTTTCTTCTGCTTTTCCCCTTCATCTCCCTTACAAACCTTTTATCTCCTCACTATCCTAACTCTTACACCATAATTTATTAACACCATCTTGGCACATTTGACTCTGACTGTCATGGTGCCATTAAACATCAACAAACCAAACCTCTAAGTTTTGGAGTGCCAGGCAACATCCGCACCAGGGGAAATGCCCCCTTTTATTCCTCTTATAATCAGCTACTGCATGATCAGAGGAATTGACAAACATTCATTTATAGCAATTTTTGAATAGTAAGTAATGGATACAGAAGTCATGGAGGAAAATTGGTCAACATGTCCTGGGTACTTAATTCAAGATACAAACTGATCATTTGAACTTTAATCTTCTGAGATTTATAGCTGTAAAAAATTGCATCTGTTGCTTACAGTGTCAATTTGAGGAACAATTCACATTCCTAAAAGATAATACAAATACTTTAATTGAAATGCCATTAATCTAATCAGGCAGCGCCCTGATCTAATCACAACATTACTGTACATGGAAAGTGAACAGTTGATTTTCTTTTCCGACCTGTTGACTTTCTTACTTTCTTATATCATATTTTAGGTAACTTTGAACTTAGGTGTTTTTAAGTGTACCACCTGTTACATCCACTTATGAATTCCATGTAGAAATGCTAAAAGGATAGGACATGTTGAGTTTTGTCTTTTTTTTCTGTTGCAGTGTGTGAAAACAAGATCTATAAACCTTCGTGTGAAGAGGAGAACAATGAGAGAAGGAGGTAAGATGCAATCTTGTAATGTCTTTTCTTTTCTTTTTTTGTATTTTGTATTTGTTTTCTTTTTTGCTTTTTGCAAAATGAAAGAAATCAGACTATTTAAATTGATAAAACATAGATGCTGATACACATATGTTTTTGGTCCTAGAGGATATATATACAACAATGTTTTTGCACTTCTAAGGGAGCTGATTAAAATACACTCGTACTGTAGTGAACGAAGCTATGGCCATCAGTTATTTTACGATCTTGGGTGGCATTTATTGACTTCATGTGTGTCATTCATCGTGCCTATCATCTTGTATGATATGCATATACCATGATGGGGGTGGGGTGCTAGTTGGGTTTCTGAAATGAGGGTGGAGTTTGCTTGTTGTAGAAACATGGTATCATATAATATATATATATATATATGAAAATATAATAAATACAATAAATATATATATATATATATAATCTTGTATAAAATGCATGTACTACCATAATGGGGGAGGGGGTCGCCTGCTTGTTGGTTTCTGAAAGGAGGGATGAGGGTGGAGTTTGTATGTTATAGAAACATGGTTATATCATATATATATATATATATATGTATATATATATATATATATATATATATATATATATATATATATATATATATATTTATATAATCATCCTGTATTATATGTATGTACCATGATGTGTACTTTATTCCTATGTATTTTTTCTTCCTATGTATTTTTTCTTCCTATGTATTTTTTCTTCTTATGTATTTTTTCTTCCTATATATGTAAGTTTTCTACTGTTACTTATAAGCATATGTTTTTTTATTTGTACAGGGGGTCTGCTTTGTAAGAGCAACAGCTCATTCAGACCTCATCCACCAATCATCTTGAATGTACCATAAAGCTTTGTTTATATTAGTGTGGAAATCAATAATTCAAATTAAATCATTATGCCATTGAACCAATACAAACCTGCAGGAATTTATCAATTGACATCATTTCTTCAGTCAAAAATTATTTTATTGTCTTTACCTCCGATTGTATTTTTAATAAGCCAACACACGATGTGCATTGGGAAAGAACGTCTTAACTTTGCACTGTTTAGACAGTACAAACTTAGTGTGTAATGATTGTTACAAGAATTGCAACATTTTCTTCCAAAAAGTAAGTAGAATTTTGCAAAAGCCTGATGAAGTTTTGGTAAACACGTCTGATCTGTTTGCTTATATGATCAGTAAGATCATTGTGGTAAGCCGCTTTTTAAAACGGTTATTATTACCTGCAGATTTAGGACAATTGTACCAGTGCATAAGGCAAATATTGATCATCGATCAGTGAAGTGTTTTTGATGATGGGATTGGTAATGAGATCTTTATTTGATTCTGATAGTGTACCCAATGGAATTTCTGACAGTGTGCACTGGAACTGATATGTCTTTTGGTGGTGTTATTCTTATGCCCTATCATGCAGCGGTAGATAGGAATTAAAAGATAAGTTCAGTGGTCAAGGAAGTTCCTTATATAAAAGAGGACAATAAAAGAAACAAAATGGCAAAGAAAGCAAAAATCTTTATTCATTAAGAAGATATTCAACTTTTAATTAAAAGTATTTTTTTGTTGAAAAGACAATTGTGGAAAGTAATGTAAAAGGTTGGTTGGCACCTTCATCCTCACCTTTTCAACAATTGCTAATCATTTGTTCACTTAAAGTTTTTTCTTCAAAAATGAATTTTGGTAGTAAATTACATACTTTACTAGTTATATTATACTACATTCCATATTGTTCACCTCCCTCCCTCTATCCCACCTCTCTTTCCTCTCTGTCCTAACTCAAGCACCTTAGTTTTTAGCACCCTCTTGGCACATTTGACTCTTGACTGTCGCGGTGCCATTAAAGTGGTCCTGCCATGGGGGTCGGATCTTATGTTAAATATGTTATTTGGATTATTTGATTTGCAAAAATATAACTTTTTCTGCACAAAACCCCATCGGTTGCGAGAAAATCACAAAGAAAAATGCATTTTTCGTTGTCACCTTGACGCAAAAACCCAGAATAATTGAGGCTCCATATGCAATGACGTCATTTTGGGAACGACTGTATGTAAACAATGCATCGATGCCACATATAATGTGTGGCCGCTTATGAAATTTCACAAATAGTATCAGTAGCATCTCTGCTTGTTCTTCTAAAATATTACATTTTCCAAGCAAATATTAAACAAAATGCTGCAGCGTTGTTTAGTTGGAAGATGCAGTAATATATATTCTCAAACTAAAAGTTGTTTATCAATAGCAAATGGCAAGAAAACAAGACGATTCTGGATGTGTTTTGTGCACTTGACATGAACCAAGCTTTGTACTGTAGGACCGTGTAAGAGCCTGTGTAAGGGTTGTAAGCCTGATCCTTCTATCTTGTCTGCAAGCAATTCAAATTTAAAAGGAACGATATTCCTTTATTATGAGAATTTATTTCCAAATAAATTTTATCATAGCTTGAACTTGAAGATGACAAATTAAGATCTAAAACAGCCCGAAAAATGTGCGCAATCAGACGCTATTTGTACACTGTTAGCATGTGTGTAATGCATTGTTTACTGTCAACAGTCCCTGAAATGATGTAGCAAACTGTTATGACATCATAAATACCTTTCAATTTTTTTCTTTTTCAGAGCAAGCAATAAATGATCAATTTCTAAGTCATTTTTCATTATGAAAATGGACTTAGAACCAGGATTTCTTGACGGATTATTGATTTTAGGGATATGAAAAACCAATATCGATTAAATCTCAATTTTTTGAGAAGGCATGGCAGGACCACTTTAAACATCAACAAACAAACAAACAAACCAAACCAAACAATATTGAACAGAAATGTATTTTAACCTCTACTTAGGTATTTTGTTGGTAAGGGTTTTGCGTAAGTGTTGTAATACCCTCATTAGAATCATCTGCATTTCCGTTTTACAAAAACAAAGAATTGAAAACACTGTTGTTGCTCTTTAACAACAAAGAAGTTGCACTATTTGTAAGAGTAGTGTAAGGGCCTATTTGTTAGTGTAGTATAAGGGCCTATTTGTTAGTGTACTGTTAGGGCCTATTTGTTAGTGTCAAAAATGTTAGTCTTGTTTTACTGCACTTGATAGGATTAATAACATCTTTCTCAGGTGGATGTGATGTAAATGTATAGGTTTCATTCAACACCATTTCTAAATACATTTGTACTTTGGCACATTTGACTCTGACTGTCCAGTGCTGAAACATCAACAAGGCAAACATTTGTAATTCTTACAACCCTACTGCTAAAGTATTTGAAATTGCCAAATATTATGTCATAATATTTGTAATTATTGTCATAACATTTGGGTGTTATTGTAACCAATATGAATGTTAGTGAACTCTTTATTTTTTCTTTTTATAAGTTTTCATGAATACATTTGATATAAAGTACAACCATTTTCATAAGCATGAAGACAGACTACACAACTTCCCTCATAACCAAATCCCTTTCTGTTATTTCCAGTTTGTTAACATAAACTTAAATTCTGTCCCATATTTTTAAATATTGGCACCCTGCCAATTGTTTTATTTTTTTATTCCAATGTGGCAAAACTTTTTACTAAAAAAAATATATTAACTTTGATGCCATCAACTGCACAGAAAAGAACACTGCAGGAATTAAAACAACCCTTTTATACCCTTTTACAATAAACGTGACCTTACCTAGAATTGAGAAAAACAAACATTTGGCAGAATAATCCCTCTGAACAAGTAGTGGTATAACCCACCTGACAAGAATGCCAAGAATGTGGTCTCACCAACAGGGTCAGTAAGGTGCATTGTAAGCCAGCTTATTGGGAGTTGTTGGCTGTGGTGCACGGTAAAATCACAGCTTTGGACTTGTTTAGTTTTCTTGCAGCGAGTTAGTACTGAAAGTACAACACAGAAAACATTTTGGAATATATTTGGATTATTATTTGGATTATTGCTGTTTATTCCACCCAGGTTTCAGTTTCTGATTGGGATGTGTAGTAGAGGGTAAGGATTTGCTTCATTTTTGTTTAATTTTTGGAAAAGTTCTTGCAACTTTTGGGGTGAGTTTGTAAGTTTTGGTTGCAGACACCTGTGTGTTATCATGAAAGTGTTATTAAGTCTGACTGGTTGTGCCTATGGTTGAATGGTGACATCGTTGTGTGGTTGCAATTGAGTGTGGCAATTCTGTGTAGTTCATAACATACTGTACTGTTCGATTTTGAGGAAGTTGATCCATATTTAGATATGAATCAAACAACATATAATACTATTACTGCCATGACTGAGAACAGAAGTGAGAATAACATTTGTGTCAAATTTTTTAATTTATTTAGGCATAATTTTTTGCTATTATAGTATTATTTTGCATTTGTATTATATTTGTCATTTCTGGTTTGTACAGCACAGCAGAATGTTTTATTCTTTACAAATGTTAGCGCTATTTTAAGCAAATAATGATGATAATGATAATAATAATAATGAATATGCAGCATTTTGGATATTTGATTACAAGTATCACTATCAATGACCTTGCATGGTGTACTGGTTTTGTAACTAAAACTGCTTTTGGTTAATCTGCAGTTTTGGTCCGATTAATATTTTATGAAAAACTGGAAGTACCGAAAATAAGCAAATCACTACAAAAAAATTGCCAAAAGATGGTAAAAATCTGTTTTATTTAAATGAAAAGAAAGTTCATGCTTTGTGTCAAAATGTTTTTTGTAGTATCTTTTGATATATTTTTGAAAATATGTGATATTTATGCAGAATCAATCAATAAAACGATTGAGAATGTTTGGAAATAAATAGTATTAATGTCCCTGCAGATAACAGGTTCAATGATGCTATGTATTTGCGTCTTTTTTCCGGGCTAATATTTCCTTGACCACACAAATTCATTCCTTAATAATCCCTTTATTTGAAGTCCCATGTCGATTCTCTCCCGAGTCCTTTTATCTTTTAAAATACTTGGGAATCCATTATAAATCCCAACAAATATATCTCAAATCACAAGCCAAATATTACGAGACCATTTATGAATTCACACCCAACCACGCCCTGCTGAACTGAATGACCCTATGCATGTACAGTAATAGGGCTAGTACAAGTTATAACACATTATTCAATGTGTATATGGGCCCCTGGATACAAATGAAACTTTGCGTGAATGACCCTAGATTCACGTGTTGTCATAGTAACATGATTAATGAGTGGGTTTTCAAGGGTTATCGTATTATTTTCGGAAAGGTTTTTTTTTTTTTTTTTTTTTTAGTTTGAATTCAGCAGCTTATGCCAGGAAAAACCGTTGCTATAAATAGCTGTAACATTGTTTAGAGGAGGGTGCTTTAATTGCGTGATCGTTATGGAATAATAATGTACTGTAAAACTAAGATAAATTATCCCCTTGCTATCCGAGCTTGGTTTGTGAATCAAACCAAGCTGGTATGATTCACATTTCACAATGAGGTCATTCCTCAAAAGTTTGTAAAACAAGTTTGTATTCATTCCCTCAAAAAGTTTGTATTCCTTCCCCTCATCTCATTTTCATGTGTATAATAAACCTCTGAACAACAGTTCCTAGTCAAAATTGTTCAGTAAGAAAAAGAACGAAAGATTTCATGCATTTTTTTTTTTGAAAAATTTCTTCTGTTCTCCTGTAATTATGTTTACTCATAGTAGTAGCGTACAGTATGAGCGATGGAATCTTCCGTTCCAATCATGTGTTGTATGTAATTGACCCATACCATGTGTTATTCGCTTAGGGGTACAAGCTCAAATGATTTCATTGGTTCAAAGTGGAGTGAGTTTATATGTTTTTTTGTGGACCCGTTAGGTGATAGCCTGTTGGTATGCATAAATTAATAATATTATCTCTGCATTTTACTCTGCATATTATTTAACAAGTAGAAAGTACAAACAGACTGTTCAAATACAGATGTGTTTTGCTGTTTTTTATGATTCTGAATGACCAAAAATATTGTTTATTATTGTGAAATGTTTCAAATCAATGTTGAACTTATCTGCAGAGTGCCAAGAATTGCTTTTGCTTGGGTGCGTGGCATGTGTTGTAAAAAGAAAATGTTTTAGCTCCTTGCTTAGCTGAAACGAGGTTTGGTTTAAAAGTACGGAATACAATGTATTTCAGTTTAATTTTCAATCCTGATCCGTACAGAGATTGCAGGTAATACACTTTTATTGTTTTATTTTTCATTTTGATGAAGAAAATACAAATTTGGTGGGGAGTGGGACACTACTTTTCATTAGTGGGCATTTTCTTTTCTGCCTTATTACACTCCCGTAAATCACACAGTTTTATAGCGCATTGAAGAAGGCGAATACCATATAAGGCTATAGGGCGGGAACCTTTGGTGGCTTAAGTATAATAGAAAATGCCACCGTGATGCACAAACGGGCCTATTTAAAGTAAAAGCATAGCAAGAATGATTATTGAATTTGAAAAATCAGAGGTATGCATTATTTATGAGGATTTTTTTGGTTGAGCTATTATTTTTTTTAAATAGGAGCCACGGTTGATAATGTTTCAAAGAAATGTTGAGTACCAAGTGGGTGGGATCTCAACCGTAAGATTTTCTCGCCGTAGGTTATATGCAAATCAGCAACAATTGTACTGCGTGATCACTGATCAAGTATACAATGACTAGCATCACACCATAAGATGATACATTTAGAGGCTTAATTTATCTGTTTTACAAGTATTCAACAAATTATTTTCTTTTTATATGAAAGAAAATTGAAATTATAAGTATGATTTAGAAATCGTGAGCAAATAAGGGCATATTGATGGACTGTCATTACAGCCTTTTTCACAAGTTTTTTTTATGTGACTACCTTGGGACCTAGACTGACAAAGGGGTAAAATCGACATTATTTGAGGGGCAAATGGGGTACTGTTTATAAAATCACTTTCCACGCAAACAACATTAAAGTTTATTAATTCATTTTATCAATGAATGCCTCCGTTATCATTTTCAACATTTACAGAAATACTGTGATACAAACATCGTTAGCAGCTATAATATAACAGTGCAGTACACTGCATAGTTACTGTAATGCACTTTAGGTTCAAAGCTTGTTTACATTACAGGTGAAAAACTGGTTTTTTGGTTAAAACCGGTTTTGGTTGTGGAAACCGACTAGTTTCACATCGGGCAAAACCGTGCAAGCTTAACTATCAATACTGTATCATTAGGTTAGCAATAGTTTTAAATGTTATGCAGAGTTCCAAACTTGAATATACAGTGTACTGTTACTGTTATATACTGTTTTGTTGAAAGGACCAAATTTATTTCCTGCCAAGTTGAAAAGAAAAAGGATAGTCACCCAAAAAATATAGCTTTCTTTTAACAAGACAAAGGGCGTGTGACCCAACTACTACTCTTTGCTCCACCCATGCTCAATTGAATCGTGAAAAAATAATAATAATAAAGTTTTAAAAGGATTAATTAGTTCAGGTGTCAAGCAAGTCTATCTTATATAAAAGAGGACTTCAACAGAAACAAAATGGTAAAGAAAGCATTCAAAATTCTTATTCCGTTAAGGAGATATCTAAGTTTAAAGTTTGGTATAATTTGTTTAGAAACGACTGAATTTAGACTAGTTGTGATGTCATTGCCTCAGAAAGTCTTTATGAATTCTATCATATATCTTTATGTATTCTATCATATGAATTGTCTTGCGATTTTGTGGTTTAAAAACCATGCAATACGTCAAAAAAGTAGTAAAACTGAATCTAGGAGGGGTATTTGTAATATACCACCTGAAGAAAGAAAGTTCGGGGGGAAATAATTCAAATAGTGATAAAATTAAATTAAACTTTCTTTAGAATACATTAACAATTGTAAAGAATGTGAGAATGAAGACGCCAACTTTGCATAGTAGACTTATACACCAGTCATTTCTACACAGATAAGACCGAGATTTAATTTTGAATATCTCCTTAATGGTTTTTTGAACACTTTCTTGACCATTTTGTTTCTTTTAAAGTCCTCTTTCATATAAGATGGACATGCTTGACCACTGAACTAGAGTGTTTATAATATACCACCTGAAAAAATTCAAGAACAAATAATTCATAGTGAAAAAATTAATTAAACTTTCTTTAAAATACATTACCAATTGTTAAAGAATGTGAGGATCCTTTAAAAGCGTAACAACGCTAAATTTTATATGCTTTCAAGCAGAATTAAAAGTTTGGATTAGTCGCTCGTCATTATGTGGAATTTATACTATGTAGATTTAATTACAAAGAGCTGTTATAAATTTGTTTGAATTGCTTAATTAAATATGATTGTTCAATATGTGAGTGTGATATATTCATATTGTTACATATAGGAGTACGTATCATTTGTAATGGATTATATTATATATGTGGTCCTTCAGATAAATTTGAAGTTTCCTGACTTTTTTGAGGATTAGTTCGGTGGTCAAGCAAATATGAAAGAGGATTTAAACAGAAATAAAATGGTGAAGAAACCGTTCAAAAATCTTATTCCGTTAAGGAGATATCCAAGTTTAAAACTTTTGTCTTATCTTTGTAGAAATGACTGGTGTAAGTCTACTATGGAAGGTTGGCCCCTTATTCTCACATTCTTAACAATTGTTAATCTATTTGAAAGAAAATATATTTTACTTTTTCCTATTTCAATTATTTTCCCTCAAACTTTCTTCAGGGTATCATTTGTGTGGTTTTGATTTTGTGTGGTTTAGTATCATCTTTAAATGTGATGTCACAGCCTCAAATTCCTCAAATTCTTTATGTATTCTATCATATTTTGTTCTTTGATTTTTTTTTTTTTTTTTTTTTGGGGGCTTAAAACCATTGATATGTCAAGAAAGTAGCAAAACAGAATCTAGTAAGGATAATTATAATTTACCACCCAAACCAAAACCATACAAATGATACCAAACTTTATACTTGAATATCTTTTGGCAGAATAAGATTTTAGAACGCCTGCACCATTTTGTTTCTTTTGAAGTCTTTTTTCATATAAGATGGACTTGCTTGACCCCTGAACTAATCCTTTTCTGGTGCTAATATAATTTATGTTAGTCAGCTGTGAAGCATGGATCTGCCATTCTCATGTGTATTGTTAAGTTCATTCTTGTATTTTTTAAATATCATGTTTTGTTTTTCCACAAACATTGGCATCAATGATCAATAACTTGATTTTTGCTAAAAATGGGTACAATCCTAGTATAGCAGTACACTGTATTCTGTTTAATTTCAAATACTGAACATTTTAAGATTTGTTGATGATTTTAGAAATTGAGTTTAAATAATTGTTAGTAAAAATATTTTTTTAATTTTAATGTTAAAATGAAATTTCAGTCAAAAACTAAAATATTAAGGAAAATTATAATCTAATAAATGCAAAGTGAAGTTATTACTTTATTAAACTGTATAGAGCAAATTACCACTCTACTATGATTTTTCAAAAAATTTTTCCTAAATCATGCATATGGTCAAAGAAAATTTTCTTTAAAATGTTTTCCAGCAAAAAAACAAAAGAAATCTTTCTCCACCTTGCCAATTGACATGAATATACGTTTTAAGGTGGTTGCACATCTACACCTGTATGCTACATGCTGACATCACATAATTTTTAATTGACGTGCATAGCTATACATGTCAACCACTAAAGTATTTGAAGAAAGGAATTTGCCTGGTTTTAGACAAATAAAGTTGGAACAGTAACTATTTAAGAAAGTAATTTGCATGGAATAAAGGAGAATCATTGCAGTGTAATTGCTGTGATGTTACTGTCAGTCTGGTATCTATTTACAGTAGCAATTAAGTCTATAGAACTGACTCCAGTATGTCCCCTAATGGAATATAAAACTTGAAATAATTTCTTTAGGGCTACCATTTTGATTCTTTTTTAGTTCTCTTTGATACAGTATAAATAAGGTGGACAATGCTTGACCACTGTATTAACTCTTCAAGGAATCAAGAACAAAAATACACTTGTCAATTAAATGTACAACAGTGCAAGATGACAAAGGTCCTCTGCACATTGTAAAACCCTAAATGTTTACTGGAAATTTCCACTTTAAATTACATTTTGCTACTCGATTATCTCTGTTTGAATGATGTGAAAGATCTTTCTGATAATAACCACATGTGCTTTATGTTAAATTTTGTTATTTTCAATTTCCGGACATTTGTATGAGTTTTATAAAACACAATTCTAAAAATATCAGAGAAATTAATTTAAGAAGAAATTTCTGAGAATTGACAGTGCACTTGCTCACAAAATCTCTTGTGCCCTTTTTTTTTTTTAAAGAAAGTTTTTGAGTTGCATAATTGCATATCTCCTTGGTAATGCACTACAGTAGTTCTGAACTTTGTTGTTGGTAAGAAAGAGAGAAATAGACAATCTTGTACCACATGAATTCGTCATCCTCTTCCGTTTCTCAATAAAACCTTGGTGAACAAGACTTTAAACAAATAAGTAATGTGACTCATGATTTTTGTGTGGGGTGTGACTGCATGTATCAGATTTCACATCATTGCCAAAACATACAAGAATAGGAAGAAACAAGTGAAGCTGACACTTCAGAAAAAGGTCTTTGAATTCTTGGTCAACATTTGTTCTTATGTTTTGCATTTCACATGAATGTTTTTATAGTTAAAAGCTGTCTCTTGAATGATAATGCTTGGATTTTTGCAGGAAAGTAATTTAAGAAATATTTATTACTTGTTTACATGCTAAACACAAACAGGAAGAGAAATTTTTTTTCTCTACTTAAATAACAAAACATAGAAATTGTGAGTTTAAACTCCCCATCAGATTTGACCAAAAGCGCCAGCTTGACAAGTCTCGACCGTGAACTTATGGAATGCTGACAGTTTATTTGAGTAAACACATCAGTTCTTTTCCTTTTGTTTACCGTACTCGAGACTTTTAGAACTTTGGCAAATTACACTTTGTTTTACATTCAAACATAATTTATCTGTCTATTCTAATGAAATTGAAACATGAAAATAAACTTTTGATAAACCTAGAACTTGACAGAAGGTGGAGGGAGGGTTGAAGAACTGACATTATAGGAAGAAGGATCATGTGAGGAGGAGGACAGTGGTACAGTATATGCAAGCTTGCAAAAATTATGCACAGAATCTGCTGCTCATTTTCTTTTGGTTTGTGTATTATTGAATTCACATCAAATCTGTTGTTTTTGCTTTTTAGAAAAATCTTTAAATGTAGATTTTACTGAAAATAGGAATGAAATTAAAGATCCAGGGATCGACAAATCAAATTAAAACCTGAGTTGTCCGCAGGGCAATTGTTTCTGTATAAATGAATGCTCAGGAGAAAAATTGGTTTGTCCTGATGTATTTCTTCCATAGAGGTAGTATAAGATAGTGTGAATTATTATTATAGCGTAAGCAAAAGTTTGAGCTACCCTTACATGGTTTTTAGTTGTCCCGGGCAGCCGGATAATTGATTTGTCGAACCCTGTAAGGACCATATTTTCTTCTCAATATGTCAAGATGTTTCCTAAAAGCCTTTGAATTTGAGTCCAAATTCTAAATGCATAATGTTGCATTGAAGAAATGAATACCGTATTCGACGTAATAAGCGCCCGTGGCGCTAACGAAAATAGAATTACATTACTTTTTAGACCCAAAGTTTTTTTATAATAAGCGCCCATGCTCCAGGGCCCCATTCAGTGTGTTATTCGAACTGCATTGTGTGAATTGGTTCTATTCTAGGCCCTCAATAAGCACCACAAAAACATTGTGAGCATCAGATTGTAAGTAAGCAAATAATATAACAAAACATATTTTGAATCTTCAAATTAAAGAGGGAGGCTCGTCTCATTAAAATATGTTAAAATTGGGGGATGCGATATTTTGACGCACTTCCGGTTGTAGACGCAAGATCCGATCCACTGTCTGTTTGTACATGGAGTTAAAAGAGAACTCCATGGTTTGTACAGCCAGACACTAGCATGTACGTTGTGTGTGCCGAGTTACATACACGGCGCATTACGTTACTGTGACGAGAAACTTGTTTTTTTTTTTAATGCGTTTGTCAGAAAGCGAAAAATTAGTATTATAATACTACAATAATAGTCACCAAATGAAAATTATTGAGAAAAAAAAAAGAAGAAGATGAAAGCAAAAGTCGCAATAAACGATTCTACCGGGGCTCGAACTCACGGCTGTTGATAAGAAGACAAAAAAATGCTTCCGATTGCTGTAACCTATTGGGCTAACTCGTGTAGTGACCTTCAAGGCGTTTTAAATAACTATATACCTTGCAATATGATACAAGGAATTGCGCAGCAAAATTTCAACCAATCAAAAAATTTGAAAGGATTTTAAATATTGTGCACATATGACGATTTTGCCTCTTTAATCAAATGAATTATGTTATCAGTCAAAACATGTTGGGTGGGTACTTATTAGAGCAGGGTTGGTTAAAACGGCGAATGCGGTGTATGTAATAATTGCCTGATTATGATGCATACAGTACATGCAATATTTTCCATTCATGCATATGCAGTGAGTCATATCATGCATGCAGTATTTACAACAAGCAGGTCACATGCTGCAAATGCTTGTTAATACTTGGTCTGACACCTGCAGTGTTCGACCTTTTTATCTTCTATGTTTGCTGAGCAATCATGATGATGATTGGAAACCTTGAGGGGAGAAACTTTCTTGAGAGGTCTTCTGCTGTTCATCAGTTTGACTTTTTCACACCTCCTAATCACATCCGTCCCAAGGTCAAAAACCCATTGAAAAACAATGTTGTGGAGGGTCACACATAGTTATGACATACTTTGGTGTCTGGGGTCTTGCCTGTTTCAACGACATACAAACAGGGCATAGGGCATACAAATAAGGTATTTTTCTGCATTGGGCATTTGAGTTCAAAAAGGCAATTTGTTAAAAAAAAATATAAAAAAGTGAATGATTTTAAATTAATGACAGGTTCAGGTTTAGACATACCATGCATGGCAGAGGTGGGAAAACATGGGCACAACCATGCAGAAACTACTTTGGTATATTTTTCTGTTCAGGAGGTAATTCATTTTGAAGTATAAGAGATTTATAACAAAATAACTGATTTAAAAAGTCATATCAAGAGTGACATCATATTTACACCCTAACTTGCATTTGTTTAACCCTTTACTTTTTTTTGGAAACGTGATTGGGAGGCGGAGTCAAAGATGGGGAGCCCAAAACTGCAATAATATCGCCACGTGGTAGAGTAAGGGTTAAGCACAGGCTGATTATTGAAGGGTCCTCTGTCTCCCGAGCAGTATAGTCTGGCTCATTCCACTTCAGTGACCTGGTGGGCCGCCCACCGTGACCATGCTGCATATATATATTTTTGAGTTGGCACACTTACCACTGGTTGATTAATCCTTATTCTAATAGCACTTTTTTGAAAACACGCTTGGGAGGTGGAGTCAAAGATGGGGCACCCAAAAGGGCAATAATATTGCCGCGAGGTAGAGTAAGGGTTAAAGGAACTGTGGACATCTAGCAGAATTAAGACATGTGAAAGAGCATGGAATTCTGAGTCAAACAGTCTTTATGATTTGTAAAAAGCTTGTTTAATTTGACAAAGTTTCAAGATTTGTTAATTTGTGCAGTATTTGTGACATATTAAGAGGAACACATCTCAAATCTTTATGTAATTCTTTTAATTCTATTCTTAAATTTCAGCTACTTTTGAATTTCAGAATGTCTGTTCTAGATACATGTACAGTATGATGAATTTGTGTTTGATGATGTCACAGAGGCAATTCCATTGCAAACGTTTTATGTATTTCTTTGAACGTTAATTTGTTGTTTCTGTATGATTAGAAACAATTTTCCAAAAGTTATGGAAGTAGGGTATATTTGGCAATGTCTATAAATACCTAACTTTCATCAATTTAGTTTTCTTGAAATACTGTACATAAACTTTGTTGGAGAATGTGTTGCTGTGATGCCATACTGAGCTGTTTCCTATTCATTTATTGGCATTTTTTGTGAACCCTCACAGACCCCTAGCTTGATTTATAAAGGGGCAGGGTGCTAGACTTGTTGAGGCACATTAATGTGCATGCGAAGCACTGCATCTTTTCGACTTGGGAGTCCAGGGGCCCCCTTAATGGTTAAGAAGCTCTGGGATTTTAGCTATAATCATACCTCAGAATGAAACTATTCTGATTGATAAGGACCATCCATGAGCCAAACAGGACAATTGCCTACTATGCTATCATTCTATGTTCTGTATCCATGTAAGGTATTTCATTTATGAGGTTAATTAAGTTTAAAAAATAAAAAGTTAATCTTTAAAAAAACAATTATAAAAAATAAAATAATAATAAATATTTTGTTTTCTCGTGAGGAGCAGGGCGGACCCCAGGGGGCAGGGTGGACACCCAGGGGGAGGGCGGGCCCATGGAGGGGCAGGGCGGGCCCATGGAGGGGCAGGTCGGGCCCATGGAGGGGCAGGTCGGGCCCATGGAGGGGCAGGGCGGGCCCATAAAGGTGCAGGACGGGCCCATGAAGGGGCAAGGCGGGCCCATGGAGGGGCAGGATTGACTTATAGAGGGGCAGGCCGCCCCTGTAAAACAGCAAAGTTAGGGGTTTGCTAAAAATTTGAATATGTCCTGGTAGGAATAACATATCAACATGATTTTTGTACCAAATTATTCCTAAAATTTTTCTCTTATAAAAGGTTAACCAAAAAAAATATGGGAATATCTCCTGCAATAGGAAAGAATAAGATTCTTGCTTTCTTTGCCAGTTTGTTGTTTTAATTTCCTCTTTCATATAATAATAACATGAATTTGGTTGACCACTTGAACCAATCATTTAAATGCCCTCTAAAAATCTTAAAGTTGTGTTTTAAAATTTATTTATCCCGATTGCCCTTGACAGGGTTTTACATGCCTCCTGAGTTAGCCAATGATTGGTGTTGAAGACTTATTTATTGTTGTGTCAATTTGCAATTTATAATGTGTTTATGAGTGCAAAGTTTATTATTCCATGAAATATGTTGGGCAAATACTGAACAATACTTGAAAGTAGTTGATTTTATCACCATTGTTGTACTGATTGGAAAATGTCATTGTTACATGGATGTTACATACACCATGTAGATGTTTCTGATTGGTCATACACAAATTCTGACAACCAACCAATAACTGCCGCGATAGTGATTAGCACACTGTACATACACACACAATGTATACCGTACGTAGGTACCTAAAGGATTATTCAATGGTCAAGCATGTCCATCTTTAATGAAAAAGGACTTATTTTTTTATATTTTTTTAAACCAGAGGGAGAAATCCAATGAGGTTCCGATGCTAACTTGGGTTTAAAGCATTTTGTTTTTGATTGTATATCTTTAAATGTTGTGTTCTTACACGTTTAGTTTATTCATCATACTGGAACATGTAATTTGTGTATATTTTGTTACTTGTTAGGGTTTTTGCCTTTAGCTATAAGCCACAATCACAACAATCAATGAACAATTGTATTTGGCTCTGCCTAACTTGAATAATGATAAAGTTAACAACTCAATATTCTATGGGATCCTGTATCATCTTTGCTTTTATCAACACCATCATACCAAGTTTGATTTAAATCTGACATGGGTTTTGTGGAAATATGAGCATAAACAGGCCTTTATTAAAGCCAACTTCTTTATTAAAGCCAACTGCTACCAAAATGACAAGCACCCAAAATGACCACCAAAAGTTATTACCTCAATCCTTGTGTTATGTCCTGCCTTGGCATATTAAAGTAAGTGACACTTCCCTGGTTAAGAGAACATGCATTTGTGATCGTTTGTCAAAAAACATGAAGGAAAAAAAAACTCTCAAATCTCAAGGTTATCTTGATAATCTGTAGAATTTGGGCATTAGTCTGATCCACTTTGTGCCCTTTGCCCTCATATGGTTCCTAACACTTCTTTTATACCTGGAAGTGTTTGGATTATATCATACCCTTCACTGGCTGTCAGCCTTGTACAATCTTTCCACCAAATAGAAAAGTCCCTGTTTTGGAGGTTTCTTATTTCTGTCCTGTGTCTTCACCCATTTAATGTAAATATCTGCAAGGCAATTTTGACTGCTGAGGTCACCAAGGTCAAGTTACTGAAAGAGAAAGGCCAGGGTTTCCTCTCTTTGGTTGAGGTGAATAACATTTCTTCAAGTCAGCCAGGGTAGGAAATTTTGGACTTGGCATTGCATTAATGTACAGTAGTAGGGAGTCCACTCCAGATTGCTGTAAATTGAGAAAGGGATAAAGTAGTTAAAAACAAATATGCAAATCTTGTTAACTGGATGTAGTAATGAATAATATTTTTGTTGGTTTTGCCATGGGGCTATGCTGTAAACTCAGTTTATAGCTCTATGGTTTTACAACTTAAAACACAAGTTGCAGTGTTTGCTAGTGAACTTTTGTAGAATATGTTGTTGACTAAATGTTGGTGTAAGGTAATTCCAGAAACATTCATACAATGTATTCTTTTTCTCTATCAGCTCAAACTAAGCTTCATTGAAGCCTTAAATGATTAGTTCAGTGGTCAAGCATGTCCATCTTATATGAAAGAGGACTTCAAAAGAAACAACATACTGAAGAAAGCATTGCAAAATCTTATTTTGTTATGGAGACTGAAGAAAGCATTGCAAAATCTTATTCCGTTATGGAGATATTCAGGTTTAAATTTTGGTATCATTTCTGTAGAAACAACTGAAATCAGACTAGTTGTGATGTCACAGCCTCAGATTCCTCAAATTTTTATGTATTATAAAGAAAGTTTATTTAATTTTTTCACTATTTAAATTATTTTCCTCTAACTTTCTTCAGGTGGTATATTATAAATACCCTTCCTAAATTCAGTTTTACTACTTTTTTGACATATCCCATGGATTTTAGACCACAAAATAGCAGGACAAAATATGATAGAATACATAAAAACTTTAAGGAGTCTGAGGCTATGACATCACAACTAGTTTGATTTCAGCCTGTCTTTTCTACCCAAATGATACCAAACTTTAAACTTAAATATCTTTTTTAACAGAATAAGATTTTTGAATGCTTTCTTTACCATTTCGTTCCTTTTAAAGTCCTCTTTGATATAAGATAAACATGCTTGACCAATAAACTAATCTTTTAAATATTATCTTTGAGGTGGTTTTGTGAAAAATACCAAAACACCCTTTATAATATGAATAAAAAAAATTAGTCTGTAACAAAAACAAAACCCTAAATTATCAAACAAATTCTACAGATTAGAGGCAATAAGAAAAACTTGATGTAAGAAGCTTGTTATTACAACAAATGTACACTTATACAGAATACCACTGGATGATTTGGAGTGATTTACATTTCATAAAAGCAATACTACACTCAAGCCCTATGAAAATGGTCCACGTTAAAATGTCAAGAAAATGTCAGTGGGTTAATGCGCTGAACATGGGGTTCCATTATGTTCATGCAGTGGATGCGATCAATGAAATCTGTAATGTGAAGTGAGGTTTATTCTGTATGTGTGTCTCAGTTGTGTTTTACCAATACATTCCTATGCTAACTGCATTATTTCTTTTCTTTTTCAGTGGTTACTGATCCAGAGAAGAACAAGTTGCATCAAGCATATGTGATTGCCGTGGAGCAACAGACGAAGGATAAGCTTAATAAGCTAGCAGCACAAAAGAACATTGAAACCATCGATTTGGCCGCAGTGCAAACATCCAACCCGAATCACATTCCACAAATTAATGGACATTTGGAACCTACTGAGAAGGAACGGCAGTGGAATGCCCTCAATTCCAAAAATAATAAAGAGGTAGCGGAAGAGCTAGCGGAGCCTTCGTTTCAGAAAACTCAGGTTGAAAGTAATGATTTAAAACTGAATCCAAAGCGGTTAAGCGGTCTGTTTGGTGAGGATGTAGGTCTGTTAGATTTAGAATCTTTTCATCGATTGGCTGTTAACGCCTCAACTGAGCTTGATTTTTCAGGTTTTCAAGTGGACACGGAATCTTTAGAATCGGCATCTGAAGGATCAGTACATTCATTTGCAAGGGAGCCTTCTTTTCATCAAAATGTTCTTGCAAGCTCGGATATACCTCAAATTGACTTGGAAAAACTAATTGAGCCCCCACTGAGGCATCACGTTCACCAGACACCTTCCAAAAATAAAAACAAAGATATGGCCACCCCCTCCCTTTCATCCAGGAGTTCCCTTCCGCGAAGGGGTCCTCCCAGGGAGATGGCCGTAGACTGCCCAGAAAGTTTTGTTGCTGCTAGTGGGATGAAAATTCCTCCTGCAGCACATCATGGGTCAAATGGACATGCAAATAATGTGGCCAATGGGCCGACTATGGTGAATGGATATGATTCAGTGCCCAATTATCACCCAAGTAGGCAGGGCAGTCGAACAGGAGCGCCAAAAGTAAATAATATTGACAGCAATCACAAGCACCACAATTTACCAATACAGGTAAGAAGCTTTACTGAGGTTTTGTTTCTTTTATTTGGTATACAGTATCAGCAAGGGTTGGATGATATGAGCCATTAGCCAGTGGAAATTATTGGAATAACAAAATTCCATGTTCCTCTAGTGTGTTGCTTTGTTACCACACTCACAAAAGTGGGCAATATAAATCTGTATACTGAAAGGACAGAAGTAAAAATTTAAATTTTCACCTCGATTCCAAACATTCATTTAATCTGTATGCTAATCAACTTTTTGTTTCCCAAGTTATTTCTTCATCAAATTTTCACTAATAGCAAATTTGAATTTTCAAATATTCTTGTATGTATGTTGTAAGTACTATTAGGCACATGTTATAACTGTATGTCTGGGCATGTTACGGCGACATAGTTGACCTGCTTTAAAGGATTAGTTTAGTGGTCAAGCATGTCCATCTTAAATAAAAGGGGATTTCAAAAGAAACAAAATGGTGAAAAAAGCATTGCAAAATCTTATTTCGTTAAGGAGATATTCCTGTTTAAAATTTGGTATCATTTATTTAGAAACGACTGAAATCAGACTAGTTGTGATGTCACAGCCTCAGATTCCTCAAAACTTAATGTATTTTAAAGAAATTTTATTTAATTTTTTCACTATTTAAATTATTTTCCCTCAAACTTTATTCAGGTGGTATATTATAAATACTATATAAATTCCTATATTCAGTTTTATTACTTTCTTGACATATCCCATGGCTTTTAAGCCACAAAATTGCAGGACAAAATATGATAGAATACCTAAAGACTTTAAGGAGTCTGAGGCTATGACATCACAATTAGTCTGATTTTAATCGTTTCTACACAAATTATATCAAACTTTAAACTTAAATATTTCCTTAACGGAATAAGATTTTGCAATGCTTGCTTCACCATTTTGTTTCTTTTGAAGCCCTCTTTTATATAAGATGGACATGCTTGACCACTGAAGTAATCCTTTAAGATTGACTTGCTTGACCACTGAACTTATCCTTTAACAAAAACCATTCAAGTAGCCAAAACAATCATCAAAATCTGTTAAAATCAACTCATTTATACAAAAATGATGAGCAATTAAATTATATGTGCAATTCGCATGTTGAAACATTACTAACGCTTACAGCAAATTAGCAATCTCTTTGTAGGTTAAACATGGTGTTGTAAAGAGGGGAGAACATGAACAGAACTACGTCAATTTTGTGTACTAAGGGTCCCAAGAACAAACCAGAACCAAAAGGTTTTGTGGTTCCGATGCTTTTTCATACGCTGATTGATTTGCAAAATTTGTATTAACTGTCATGTCAGTGCATATCATGAAATATTTGTTCCATGATATTCATTCATAAGCCACACCTACCTTGCAGATCAATAAAAATTGTTGACAACATTAGCATTTGCATCATAATTTAAAACATTATAAAAGCAAGTATGATGCAAAAATGGTTGCTCATTTATCCTATTTCAAGAATTTTTTAGTAGGCCCCATCTCTACCACAACATTAGAACATATGTACAAACCATGATTCACCTGTGTACGACATATGGCATAAATCAGATATACTGTTCATGAGATACAGTATGGTGTTTACATTATTTAGCACTTCCACATTAAGCCACACCTACCATGCATACTAATGACATATATTGATAACATAAGCATGTACACAATAACCAACAATATTATCGTGCCTAGTATGACGCAAAACGGACACACAGTTGTTCATTTATCACTTCAAATTTTCAATTTAAGTCCCGCCCACTTATTAATATGCATGAAATCACGACCACAAATATTAAAGGATATCTGCAGACCATGAGCTATCTGTGTGTACCACACATGACATGAATCCATTTCATAGTTTTTGAGATATCATGTTTACTTGTGCTTTTTGTTTACAAAATCATATTAAGCCTCGCCCACTACGCCTATCAATGAGAGTCAATGCTTTTATACAATGAAAACATACATACTAGTTGGCTAACATCATTATTTAAAACAAATATAAAACAAAACAGACATGTGATTGTCAGAATAAGAGCATTATTATTTTGTTATATTAAGCCCACCTACTCATTAATATGCATGATATCACCACCACAAACATTACTTTGTTTTTGTTTTTACCCATGCACCTCCTCTCTCGATCACAGCTTCTGGCACATTTACAGACCTAAAATGGGCAATTTTTCTAAGTATCAAACAAACAAATAACACATTAATACAGTTTACCATTCTTGAAATAATGTGTTTACAGGCTCTTTTCAGCAAAATCATATTAAGCCTTGCCCACTACCCATAATAATGAAAGTCAATATTTTTACATCATGAACATGTACACACCAGCTAACATAAATTATACCAAATATGAAACAAAACAGACATGTGGTAGTTAAAAAATGAACATTTCAAGGTTTTTGCTTTAAGCCCCGCCCACTTATTAATATGCTTGACATCATCATCAAAAACAATAGGTCACATTTACCGACCATGAGCAATCTGTGTACCAAATATGACATAAATCCATTTTACCATTCTTAATATACCATGTTTATAAACTCTTCTCAGCAAAATCATATTAATCCCTGCCCATTATGCATATTATTGAGATTCAATGTTTTTACATCATGAACATGCACACACCAGCTAACATCATAATTAAGCCAAATATGAAACAAAACAGACATGTGAATATTAAAATATGAACATTTCAAGATTTTGCCTAGTCATTAATATGCATGAATGACATCACCATCAAAAACAATAGGGCACATCTGCAGACCGTGGGTTACATGTGTACCACATATGACATGAATCCAGTATATCGTTCTTGAGATATGGCGTTTACAAGCTGGCCGTCACAGACATTAATACATACGTACGTACATACGTACACACATACACACGCCATCATGACCGCATAGGATAATAATTAAGGCCTTAATGTGAATCCTTATTTGTATTGCCTGATTTGTGTCAAATTTAACAAAGTCATGATGATATTTTGAAAGATAATTTCAGCAATTATTTTTATACTCACAGTGGGAAGGTCAACAAATATGCAAGTTATTTCCTGAGACCTGTTAAGAAATGTAAACACTGTGAATTTGAATAGACAGTTCCATTGTTGAAATCTTTCACACTTCTCAACTTTTCATCTTTCTGTATATTCTGGAAATTTATATCACCAAACTGATATTAATGACTCATGATTTATACTATTTAATCATTAATGTGTACTTGAAGGAATATTCCCATGAATTTTTATTTTTTACATATGATAGAGAAAATTTGTAGAAACAGAAGTGGTGAAAAAAAACTATGTTAATATCTTATTCCGTTTAGAAGTTATAACAATTTAAAGAGTAGAAAAATTTTCTTAAAAACACCTCGTAAATAATATTTTCCTTCAGCTTGATGATGTCATCAAGGCAATTCCAGCACGGTTCTTATGTATTTCTTACAAATTTAATTATATTTTTTTTACATTATCGAAAAGCATTTTTGGTTTATTATAGAGATAAGGTGGAATGTATAAGTTACAAGGAAACATTTTTTTCTTTCTTGGTGTACATCACATTTTCAATGAGAAAAAAATCCAAATCATTCTTAAAGAAATACAAAAGAAGTTTTGCTGAAATTGTCTCTATGACATCACAGATATTGCCAATCAGTCACTTTTGCCAAATTTTAAATATACTTTAAAATTTTGTAACTTCTATACGGAATAAGATATTAACATAGTTTTTTCACTACTTTGTTCCTACAAATTTTCTCTATCATAAATGAAAAAATGAAAATCCAAGGGAATATTCCTTTAAAAAGTTTTTAAATTCTTAGCTATGAATGCAGGTTATACCACCTGCTGAGTAAAGTAATTATCTGTGTACTGACCTGCTTAAGTCCATATCCTAAGGATGATTTGTCCTTGAGCATTGTTTATCATACATGAAGATGTATGTAAAGAAACCATAATGATTCTGGTGTCAAGTTTGTTTTTGTTGGTTAAATCACCATGCATTCATTTTAACACATTGATGGCTGAAAATAAAACTAGTGGATCTTGTCATGTACATGAATACCATTGTTCCTGCTATTCATAATTGGAACAATATTTTTCATTTACCGTTTTCAACGACGTAATAATGAAAATAGAATTGCAACACCTTTTAGGCCTGAAGTTTTTTCATATAAATAAGCACCCATGTCCGTGTGCAGTTCGAACTACACTGTGTGAACTGGTTCTATACTAGCTTTACAATAAACTAATAACCACCACACAAATATTGTGAGTGTCAGACGAAAAATATTCAAAGAATGTAAGAAAACTTAATTTTGAGTCTTTAAATTAATCAAATAAATGATGTTATCATTCAACAAAATGTTGGGTATGTGCATATTACATTTAGCAGGTTCATATAATGCAACAATAATACTTCCAAGTAATTTAAACAGAAACATAATTAAAAAGTAATTTGTTTAGCTGTTCTCAATGGATTTTCATGTGTACATTTACAATTATAAAGCACAGACTTTTTGGTACACATTGATAGCAATTGTTAACTATCTTGTTTCAGACAATACAGTACTTGTAGTGTATATTTATTGTGAATTTGTAATGCAACTATTGCTCACAAAGATGTTTTAAGTAACTGCAATATACTGTATGAATGTCTTACTTTTTCAAAGATATATTCCCATGAATTTTCAAGAACTATTAGGAATATTTGATAGAGACTATTAAAGAACACAATGTTGAAAAGGCCATGTTGATATGTTATTCCGTTTAGGAGTTATTACATTTCAAAAATTTAACCGATGTGAATTTTATTTGAAAGAGCATACGTTTACAGCCAATTTGGTACAAAAATCAGGTTGATATGGATTTTTAAAGATTTCCCAATTGCATTTTAAAGTTTTTGTACAGTATGATGAATTCGTGTTTGATGATGTCATAGAGGCAATTCCATTGCAAATGTTTGTATTTTTTTGAATGTTAATTGGTTGTTTCTGTATGATTAGAGACAATTTTCCAAAAGTGATTAAAGTTGGGTATACTTGGCAATGTATATAAATACCTAACTTTCATTATTTTTCTAGCAGGTTTTACTAATAAAAAAATATGATAGGTTTTATTGAAATACATCAACTTTGTGGGAGAATGTGTTGCTGTGATGTCATATTGAGCCTTTTCCTATTCGTTTATTGGCATTTTTTGTTAGTCTTAAAATTTGAATATTTCCTGGTAGGAATGACATATCAACATGATCTTTGTACAAAATTGTTTCTAAAATTGTTCTCCTTCTTATGAAAGGGTAAAAAACAACAACATGGGACTATTCCTTGAAGTGACTGATACAGTATATTGTAGGATGTCATACCTACAGATACATGGCAATTTGTTTGTAATTCCATATCATTGTAAACCTTCATTTTTTGTGTATTTAGAGTAAAAAGTACAGGAACAGATGGGCAATGCATGTTCTTACAAAGTGCATGTTAATAATTCCAATAATTAGTGTACTGTAATACATTTCTAAGAAATAGGTAAAAAGTGCCTGTATGATGATATTTACATTGGTAAATTCAGAGTTATAGCACTGGTCACTTTTCAACACACTGTGAAATTTTTAAAAGGTGAAGAATCTTAAGTAAGCGAAATAGTTTCCTTGATTTTTTTGTTCCTGCAACTAATGTTTAACTCTCTTTTTTTCTACCCATCATTCTTTGGTCCCTCAGAATTCCAGCCATAATAACAGTCAAGGCATGACGGTGTCATTAGCAGCGTCTTTGGAGCAACCCAGCTTTAGTCCACCATCGGAATCCAAAAAGATAAAGACTGAAGATCATAAAAGTAGTAATAAACCAATCAGTAAGTCAACCACATCATATTCTGCTTTCAAAAGCTAACTGTCATATAAGAGTTTCAAATCGGTTATATAAGGAGAGTTATATTAGACTTCAAATCATGAGCACACAATTGCTACAAGTCAGCCTTTTGTCTTCCTGTGTGTCCTAATCTCATTGTTGGTTCATCCTTCCCCATTATTAGCAACCTCTCTGCCCGTACCATTTTTATCACCCACACCAATCTCTGAATCACATTAACCCCTTTACAACAACTTCCCCACCCACACCCAACTATTCTACCCTCACTGGTCTGCACAAGCCTCTCTGTCAACACATTAACCTCCCCAACACACCAAGCTCCCCAACACACCAACCTCCCCAACACACCAAGCTCCCCAACACACCAGCCTCCCTACAAACTGCCCTACCTCCCCAACACACCAACCTCCCCAACACACCAACCTCCCCAACACACCAACCTCCCTACAAGCTGCCCTACCTCCCTAACACACTAACCTCCCTACAAGCTTCCCTGCCCACAACAGCTTACTTGCCTTCACTTACCTCCCTATCTGCACCGATCTCCCTGTCTGCACCAACCTCCTTGTCTACCCCAGCCTCCCCGTTCGCATTAGCTTCCCTGCCCACACCTGCATTCTTGTATGCACCAACCTCCCTGTCTACCCCAGCCTCCCCGTTTGCATCACCTTCCCTGCCCACACCTGCATCCTTCTCTGCACCAACCTCCCTGTCTACCTCAGCCTTCCTTTTAGCATCAGCTTCTCTGCCCACACCCTCCTGCCCACACCCTTCTCCCTGCTCACACCTGACACGTTGGCCACATAAGCCTCCTTGTGCGTACCACCATGTATAATAAGTTCAGAAGTGTATTTTTATGCAGAGTTATTCTTCTAAGCATGGAATTTTAATTGTACAGTACTCTCTCATATGAATTTTTGTTTGGCTCAAATCTCCAGCATTTCAAGTATTTCCAGAGCAGGAAAATAGACAACTATAGTATATTATAGTAACTGTCCTTCAGAATAGGGGAACAGTTTAACAGTTTATAATCCTGTTTTACATTAAAAGTTATTCAACCTTGTCACTTAGATAGGCCTCTAGTCAGGCAAATGCAGCTATTTAAATGGTAAGTGTATTTCATTGTGTCTAAGATTTGTCCAGAACTTTTGAGAAGCACTGAAGCTTAATGGACAACAAGAAAATAACAGATTGAGTGTTTGAAGAAAGTAAACCCAGCATTTGGTTACCTACAGTACTAGCTGTTTATGTATATTATGTATATATTTTGTATTTATTTTATTTTATTTATTGAACCTAACTTGGTTAATTTTTTAAGGGTTGTAAAGCACTGTCGATTGCATTTTGATTGCATTTCTGATTGCATTTCTGTGAGTGCTCCATATATGTATAATAATGATGATAATAATAATAACAATAATGATAATTATAATAATTATAATAATTATAATAATACTGATGATGATAATAATGATAATAATAATGGTGATGATAATAATAATGATGATGACGACAACGATGATGAGATAATGATGACGACGACGATGACTGAATAATGATAATAAAGACAACGATGAGATGATGACGACGATGACCGAATGATGATGATGGAGATGATGAGATGATGATGATGATAATAATATGTAGCCATGGATGTTCTTGTCCATCCTTTCAGAAAGCTATATCTAAAAAAAATACTTACATATAAGCAACATAAAAACTATTAATTGTTTTGTTATGGTTTATGTTACCTCATAAAGCTTACAAGCATTGCAGGACCTTTCACAGTACATGCACTGTTTTTTGGGCTAATTACATGCAGTTGTGGTGCCATGGGGGGTATACAAATTGCTTCCCCCCCCCCCCTCCACTTGTCCTCCTCCCCAAAAAATTTTTGTCAAGTGACATCTGTGATTTTCTTATGTAAGTTTATTTGCTTTTAAAGTCACCTGTTTTGATTTTGTTGGGAAGGCATTCTCATCATTTTTTCAGTTATTTAAGGAAATTGAAAAGTATAATCTGCCTTGACTTTGAAACTAAAATAACTCTGAAAATTACATGTATCATACTTCTAGATTTTAGCAAATGTTGTTAGTATTAAACAATGCTGTGGAAGTGGACCCAGAATTTGTTAAGTTCAAGCAATAACCCCACATTTTTGTGACTCTAAAAAACAGAAAAATACCCTTTACACAATGCTCTCAACCAATTTGAAAACCCCGAGGAATATCAGAAGCTTCAACCATAAACCACCATTTGAGCTGAGGTGAATTGACTTTTGTCAAATATTCAGGTTCTTTCAAGCATAACTTTTTATTGTTGGGATATTTGCCTTTCTGTAATCGTGATATGGATTATTCTGCATGAGGTATGCAGAGCTCATAATTTCCTGTTATGATTCATAGGTTATTTAAAAAAAAAAAAAAAACGGGTTCCAAACATAAAAATGTTTTCTATAGGGAATGTTAAGGTGTTATGCAGGCTACAAGCTTGAAGCTCAGAAGTTTTGATTCTAGTCCATTTTTGGTTTCATTATTAAAGGGGGGGGGGGGGGGGGGGAGGAGGTAAAGAGAAAATAAAGAGAGGTACTTTGTTTCAAACACATAACACCAATTACAGTCCTCTGTTAAGAAAGTATTTTTTTATTTGTTGAAATACAGCAATTAACTAAAAATTAACCTGCAAATATAATAGACTGAGAATTTTGAAAGTCACCTCAGTGCATTTGGAATTTTCTAGGAATTTTTAATCTAATGTGAAGTAAAAAAAAAACATTAAGTGCAATATAAAACATAAAATTTAGAGTTGCTTGTTCTTTATCTCTGATTACATGTTGTGCAGTTAGTTGAATATACAAATGATGAACATATGAATAGGAGAGGGAAGGGGGGAGGGAGGGGGGTGGAAATCATTTATTTTCAACAGTGCTGAACATGGTACACGATGTACCTCAGTGCCTGAAATGTATTCAAATCAAAGCAGTGGAATTGGGAATAAGTTTTCATCCCTGTATATAAATGCTGTATTCGAAGTTACAGTAGGTCTCAAGTTTTGTCCTAAAAGATGAATCACTGGAATATCTAGAGGCTAGCGTAGCTCCTCCAGACTCTATTGAAGTTGAATACTTTCTTTTGTATTAGTACTGTAATGTGCATGCCCTTGATTTTGGTTTCCGTATTTCATAAGGAAGCAAGTAAAGCATTTCTTTTGTAATCTCAATCCCCAGGTACCTGCAGTCAATAAAATCAACAAGACTTGCAATAGCTTGATACATAAGCATGAAATGGCAGTACTAGTTCTTAACAAGGTGTACTAGTTCTTAACAAGGAGTACTAGTTCTTAACAAGGAGTACTAAACCGAAAAGTGAGGCATATTGTTAGGGTTCCCTAAAATTGATGCTCATCTAACATGCAATGGCATAACAATTTTTGGTTAATATGAATATTCAAGTGACCTTTGCCCTCATGTTGTCTGTGGGTTATGGAGGCATGAAGTTTATTGATCTGTTTGGTTAAAATCTGTGAAATTCGCAAAAATGAGCACCTTCACATTTCGGTCTAGTGCTCCTTTAGATTCTAGTCATATCTTATTATCTCCGCCAACGAAGTTGGACGGAACTGATAATTGGATTTGGATTAAATTTGATATCTGGTTTTATTATTGCTTAATGAACAAGTGATTTAAATTTGGGACATATTGATACAAGGGTTGGGCAGAAATTGAGGGGTGGGGATATTTTAGGGTAAGGTCTGTCAAGACACTGTTGAAACTTCCCAATGGAATGTGATGAACAATGAATTCACACCTTGAAAAGAATCCAACAATCAATCTTCTGGATTGAAAATTAAAGCAAGTGGCCTCCTCTACCATCAATGTAATAAGAACAATTGGTTTCTGCCATGAATGGAAAATGATGGAATGTGAATCCTAACTGAATGGAACTCAAACAATGAATGAATGATTATGGCCTTGGAAGAAATCAGTCAAAAGATAATCTTTAAGTGTTCAGAATGCAAACGATCCTTACAGATCAAAACATGGGGAATGAATCTTGGTGTGCCTACAGTAGGATTTCTGAGGTAGATTATAGTGGGTATGGGGATCAAATGAAGTCTAAAACTATTCTAGGCATGTTGGAATTGTAATGGGGCGGAGGTATACGCTCTACAGAGTGCTGTTATTCTAGTTGGTGAATGTTGTTCACCCTTAATTTATTCATTGCTTCTCTGACAACAGGTATAGATGAACTGTTTTCCTCTCTCAATGAAATCTCTCGTAAAATACACGACAACAGAGGGAGGGAGGATGTTCAGTTTCTCAAACAACTCTTTCACAACTCAGACTTCCAGCAAGCCCTTAATGTACATAACCAGATAGCAGAGATGCATCACAAAGACCCTCTCCCTTTGCCAGAATCCACAAATGCAGAACAATTAGCAGCTGAGGTGAGTTTCTACATCATCAACAAAATTTTAAATTCACTGGTAATAGTTTTTGTATCAGCTTAAAGCCTGTTTGAGCCAGTGACCAATTTTTAAGCGCTTCTTTATCTTAACAGGTAATTCTTGGCTATTTTTGTTCAAAAAAATATGTGATCTTTGGGTAGTAACTATCATAGTGATAGAACCAGTTCAGTACCTCCAAGTATTTTATCTGTTTTGTTTAATATTGATTGTTTTCAGATGGGTAAGGGAGACAGGTACTTCGCTTAGACCTTTGCTAACCAACTCAGTCCTAAATGTGATGGGAAAGATATAAGCTTGATTTGGAGGGCAACATATTATAGAATTACAAAGATCTTGGGCAGGACTCTCAACTTACTATGTCATAAATTCCAGCTACATGTATATTATAGACTCGTGGAACTTTGATCAGTCGTAAATCAAAAAATAGTAAAGCTTTCATATTCACCCAGAATTTGATTCTCTTTCACATAATCAAAAATGTATTGGATATCACAAGTTCAAGAAAACATAAAAACCTTAAAATTGATCAATTCTTTTATTACAACAAGGCACATGTATCTGCTGTCATTTTCTGTCAAAGGTGCTGGTGATAACACTATCCATATATCATACTGGGACTCACTTTAAAGTGACAGTGATTAGGTACATAGCTGCTCAATGATGCTTCATGATGCTTGGGGTATTAAAGGATCAGTTCAGTGGTCAAGCAAGTCTATCTTTTATGAAAGAGGACTTTAAAAGAAACACAATGGTGAAGAAAGCATTCAAAAATCTTAATCTGTTAAGGAGATATTCAAGTTTAAAGCTCGTCTTATCTGTTTAGAAATGACTGGTGTAGTAAGTCTACTATGGAAAGTTGACATCTTTATCCTCACATTCTTAACAATTGTTAATGTATCTTAAAGAAATATTATTTCAATTTTTTACTTCAAATTTTTATTTTTTGAACTTTCTTCAGGTGGTATATTATAAATACCCTTCCTAAATACAGTTTTACTACTTTTTTAACATATTCCATGGTTTTTAACTACAAAATTGCAGGTCAAAATATTGTAGAATACATAAAGACTTTGAGGAATCTGAAGCTATAAATAACATCACAACTAGTCTGATTTCATTGTTTCTTCACAAATGATACCAAACTGTAAACTTAGATAGCTCCTTAAAGGAAATCAGATTTTTTGAATGCTTGCTTCACTATTTTGTTTCTATTGAAGTCCTCTTTCATATAAGATAGACTTGCTTGACCCCTGAACTAATTATTTAAAGGGATGGTAAAGGTCGTTTAAAGGGATGGTGAATTTGGTACATAAATCAATCAACTCTTCATGATGCTTGGAGTATTAAACTTCATAAGCCCTGATAAATCTTCCTACTTTTATTCCCAAGAAATTATCATCCCCCCAACATTGATGCACTGTAAGATTTATATCTGCATGTTATGTACCATGGGAACCATGTAATGCCCAATTGACATCACATTTATCAGAACATTGTCACAAGTTCAAGCTGACAAAACATTCTTACCACCTGCTAAGAAATCTACAAAGTCTAGATTTTCACTGTAGCTTAAAAAACTCCATGAATGATGTATGTCAATTTTTATTTATTTTTCCTTTGGTGTAGTTTTACGGGACATAGTCATAGGGTGGTTTCTTGAAAGAAAAAGTTTGGAAGGTGAATGAAAGGTTTGTCCATGTGGAATTGATATTTATGAGGTTTTAGCTGGGGTTGTATACTAGGTAAAGAAAGTTTTCAGAAAGACTGGAAAATGCCTGTATTGGGAGTGTATGATAAAGTTCATATTCCAGAGACTAATACAATTGTTGGTCATATTTTGATTTCTTTGCATAGATTGCTTTTAATAAGAAACAATTTTGCCTATTATTATAAACCTTGGCAGTCCAATGGCTAATTCGTCAGTATTTTTTTTCTTGATGACATTTATCACTTGTGGCTCTGTTATACACTGTTTGCCATGTACTTCCCAATACAATAACTTGTGGGTTGTTTTTTTTCTTCAAAGTTACAAGTTCTTTTGAGTTGGTTAAGTTCCTCTGGTTGTTTGTAATGCTCCCACACACATACATGATTGGGTCAAGCAACCTTGTTAGTTTACTTGCATTTATGAGCCTAACTCTGAATGGACATACAGCATACAGCACAGCAGTTTGCCACAAGTGAGCAGGCCATACAACAGACATTGGTACACTGAAAGCTAAGTTGTGGAGGCTGATTTGCACCTGCTAATGTAAGCTAATGCAACATAACAAAATCTAAATGGCAGTATTGCTACTAAATATGAAACAAAAATGTTGAAATATTCCTATTCTCAGAGCTGGAAAAAGTCATCAGTTCGAGAAAATACTGACGAATTATTATTTTTTGTTTGTTTATTTCTTAAATAAACATCAGTATATGTGGTAAATATGTGCCTTAGAGGGAAGCATGTGCGAAAGAGGGAAGTATATAAAGATGTATTCAATACATACATAATCTTTCTGTTGCGATTTTCGACACGTTCATTCAGAACTGTGGGAAATAATATTATCAGTTCTAATTCCGCCTGTTCTATTGTGGCTTTCCAGAGGACTACACAAAGCAATGCATGAGTTTCATGGACATTTTGTTAAATTTTGTTTCATTCATGTTCAAGTTTTTGAAGACAACAGACACTTTAAGAAAGCTATCAAGAAATGCAAGATCATATAATTTTCCTTTAAATGACAGTATTGCTACTGATTATGAAACAAAATTGACAAACAAGTCCCTTTAAGCTACTATCGTGGCTCTTCAGAGGACTGTGCACAGTCACATGGCTTTCAGGGACATAAAAAGTTGACTTTCAGTAACTTTTGATTGATTCATTTTTAAGTTTTTGAAAACAAATAACAGACATTTATGAAGCCAATATCAGGAGTGTAATGTTTATCATCACTCTTGCCTTTAAGTGTAATGCAAAAACATATGTAACATCTGGGATACTTCCTTGGGTTTGTTACATCAGTTTACATGAATAAATGGAGTAACATTGTGGAAGGGACATATTAAAGGAATATTCCCATGGATTTTCTTTTTTCATATATGATAGAGAAAATTTGTAGAAACAAAGTAGTGAAAAACCTATGTTAATATCTTATTCCGTTTAGAAATTACAACAATTTAAAGAGTAGAAAAATGTTTTTAAAAACACCTTGTACAGTACAGTATGTCCCTCATCTTGGTGATGTCATCAAGGTGATTCCAGCACAGTTATGTATTGCTTATCAATTTATTCATACTTGTTTTACATTATTGAACACGGTTCATTATAGAGATAGGGTGGAATATATAATTTACAAGAAAGCATGTATTTTTCTTGGTGTACATCACATTTACAATGATAAAAAAAATCAAAATCACTTTTAAAGAAATACAAAAGACATTTTGTTGAAATTGTTTCTGACATCACAGATGTTGCCAAACAGTCACTTTTGTCCAAAATCAAAAATACTTTAAAATTTTGTAATTTCTAAATCACAGAATAAGATATTAACATAGTTTTTTCTCTCACCATTTTGTTTTTAAAATTTGTCTCTATCATATATGAAAAAGTAAAATCCATGGGAATATTCATTTAAAACTTTGTGTACCAATAGGTGCCTGGTATACATTGAAGACTTGGCTATACTTGGTTACAATGACAATGAAGCCATGTTTGTTATCATTAAGTCATGCCAAGTAGAATGATTTTGGATTACTGGTTGGGGAAGTAGAATCTCATCTGTATATAACAAAGAAATACAATTTGACAATACCAATGTATTGTGACCTCATGACTTCAGTCTCCATTTTTAATACCTTATGTGTGGGTTGTCTGTATTCAGTGAGCCCCGCTTACTTCACACAATTATAATTGCTATTTGGAGGTGTTAAATGGAAGCTTTGAAAAACACATGGATCATGTGCTGTCAAACATGGAGTGTAATATTTGAAGGAGACATTTGTATTCACAATACAGATTATGGGTTGTTTGTTTACCAAAATTGCTACTTTTGCCTTTGGAGGACAAAAAATGAAATTGTATTAAACATCATCCACAATGAACGAAAAATTATACATTTTGCAACAAAACGGAAGAATTTTGTTGTTATACATTTGACTCCTTCCAGCGTTACCGCCGTGTATGGCAAACTAGTTTGTTTTCACAGGAAGCTGCTCTTTCTAGCATATTAATGAAATGCTATATTTATTTCAGATTTTCATATTTTCCCATATCAGTACGATTTAATTTCAAAATTTTGCTAAGAAGTTATATTCCTTCTCACAGCCACAATTTATGCAAATTGTGTCCTGGTACCTTTAATCAATTTTTGGTTTTCAAATCAAGCGATCAGAACTTTAGAAAAGGATGTACTGTACACGGTGACATAAATATTCTGAATGTTTCTTCTTTTTGTTAGAAACATACAAATCTTTGCAAGTTGTGACATCACAGGGTGGAATTTTTATGAACTCATTTGTACCTTTTATTCAACTCTTTTTCAAGTTGATGCTGCAAAAAAAATCCCTGATCTTACTCATGAACTGAGAAAAGAAAAAAGCAGATGACATTTATCCACAAAGTTGCCAAATAGTTGCTAAAGGCAATTATTATGCTGTGTCTTTAAATGATTGACATTTATTCAGCAATGTAGAGAGTATTTCTTTGGAATTTAAAAGCTCTCTGTGCGGGCTTGGCTTGACAACAAGAAGAAATTATTCTTTTGTTGTTTAATGGGCAGGGGCTTATGGGTGGTAATACTTGATTGGATCAACAGGGGCTTATGGGAGGTAACGCTTGATTGGATCAAGGTTGAAGAGATTGTTTTCAAAAATATCGCAGAAGTATCTTTTGCCTCATTTTTGTTATGTTTTATGAAAGAAAAGATCAAAATTATTTCATCATCAAGTTCAAAATAAAAAAACTTACATGAAGAAATTATACAATAGTTAAAAGTCTAGATGTGTAGAGGCAACAATAGATAAATTGTGTCAAATTCGTTCATAAAATAAAAAAAAAGGTAAAAGTACACCCATCAAAAACCATTTAGAATGCAACCTTTATACAATTATTAAATTTGGGGATTTTACCTCAATATATAAACTTTTTTGTGCAAATTTTTGAGTGTGATAAGGAATTTTTTTTTTTTTTCTTGCACAATTTCCTGCAGGAAAACAGATTCTTGTTTCATTAAATATCAACGACAGTTATCAAAGTGGTTCAATTCTGCTTGGCAAAATTGTTAATAAATTTTGATGAGTTTGTTTGTCATCTCAGTGTCTCAGGCTATTTTAGATATTTTTTTGGTTCCGATGTGATAGCATCAGGAACCTACAGTATGCGATCATGATGGCATGTGTGTATGTATGTGTGTGTGTGTGTTTGTAACGGCCATCTTGTAAACGCAATATCTCAAGAACAATACACTGGATTTATGTCATGTGGTAACATATAACCCATGGTCCGTAGATGTGCCCTATTGTTTTTGATAATGATGTCATGCAAATTAATAATAGGCGGGGCTTAATATAAAAATCTTGAAATGTTCATATTTTAATAACGGCATGTCTGTTTTGTTTAATATTTAGTATAATTATGTTGTTAGCTGGTGTGTACATGTTCATGATGTAAAAATTGTTGAATTTCATTAATATGCATACTGGGCAGGGCTTATATGATTTTGCTGAAAAGAGCTTGTAAACATAGTATTTGAAGAACAGTAAACTAGATTCATGTCATATTTTGCACAGAGACAGCTCAAAGTCCATATTTGTGCCCTTGTGTTTTTGATGGTGACATCAAGCATATTAATGAGTAGGTGGGGTTTAATGTACAAATCTTTAAATGTTAATATTTTAACAACTGCATGTCTGTTTTGTTTTATATTTGGTATACTTATGATGTTAGCTGGTGTGTACAGTAAATGTTCATGATGTAAAAATGTTGAATTTCATTAATATGCGTAATGGGCGGGCTTAACCCTTACTCTACCACGCGGCGATATTATCGCCGATTTCAAACCACCTTTTTCTAAAAATAAAATCGGGACTTTACCACAGTCCTATACGAGTAATCTTGGTATCATTTTAAAGTACTCGGATAGTCCTTTCACAAAATGAAACTTTTTTTAGGGGTCATATTACATAATTTTTAGAAAAATTACATCTAAAAAGGGTAAAATCAATAATTGCTAAAAAAAAAAATCCATTTTTTTTTTTCCCTTTTAAATCTTACGATAATTTCAAGATTACATTTTTGCTTCAAAGTCAAACACGAAAGTCCTAAGAAATGATAGTATTGGTTTTTGGTATAATTTTTATAATCCCTACGTCCAATCTTTTGTTCTAGTGAAATTTCTGCAAAATTTCATGAATTTCTGCCATTTTTGACCGGTTTTGTTCAAAAAATCGTGAAACCCAAACCTTACAACACGCATGCTTGGTTGAACAGCCGTTCGAAAGCGCTTGAAATTTCCTTTCATTTGACATATAAATAAAGGCATACCCCCCTCTATTTAGAACCTATCCTATAGGAACAAAATTACAGCTATCCAATTTCAACGACCACGTGGCGCAGAGGAAATGTACGCGACTAGCGTGCGAGCGCTCAGGGTTCGAGTCCCGCCGTGACCACTGCGTAATTATTTTTCTGCTGCAGCTTTCAGGGGACGTTTGACTTTTATCATTTTTAATGATAAAAGCTTACCCTTTCTTTCTAAAAAATGTAGATTAGTATCATTAGAAAGGAAATTTCAAAATAAATCTAAATATGTAACACAAATCTCTGTTTTCAATACTGACAAGAAGTTATACTTCTGCAAAGATTGACCATTTGTTGACCAAATTTAGCCAAAAATTGCTTAATTTGCATAATTCTGTCTAATATTTCCTAAATTGGTTTTTAATTACTCAAAAGATAAATAACTTAGCATCTATTCCAACCAAACTTGTAATAAAAAGAAAATGAAAGGAAAGTTGTCAAAAATGCATATAAAAAAAAAGTTACTTAAGATTGGGGTCGCTATTTCTAAAGCCCTGGTAGAGTAAGGGTTAATATGATTTTGCTGACAAGAGCTTGTAAACACGGTATCTGAAGAATGGTAAACTGGATTCTTGTCATATCTGGTACACCGATAGCCCATAATCTGTAGATGTGCCCTATTGTTTTGATGGTGATGTCATGCATTTTAATTAGTAGGCAGTGCTTAATGTAAAATCTTGAAATGTTCAAATATTGATAACGTTATATTTCTTTTTTTGTTTTATATATGGTACATTTTTGATATTAGCTGGTGTATAAAAATGTTGCCTTTCATTAATATGCGTAGTGGGCGGGGCTTAGTACGATGTTGTATAATAAGAAAAAGATTGTAAACACGGTATCTCGAAAACTATGAACTGGATTAATGTCATGTGTGGTACACGGATAGCTCATGGTCTGCAGATGTACCCTAATGTTTTTGGTGGTGATATCGTGCATATTAATAGGTAGGCGAGACTTAATATAAAAAAATTGAAATGCTTTTAATTTGACAATCACATGTCTGTTTTGTTTCATATTTGTTATAGTAATGATGTTAGCTACCTGTATGTGTTCATTGTATAAAACATTAGACTTTTATTAATATGCATAGTGGGCGGGGCTTAGTATGATTTTGTAAATACGATATCTTCAAAACGTATGAACTAGATTCACGTCATCAGAGATATATCGGATTTATGCGTACACAGATGAGTTATGGTCTAGCTGTACAGATGTTCTAATGTTGTGATAGTGATGTCATGAATATCATTTAGTAGGCAGATAAATGAGCAACCATTTTTGCATCATACTTACTATTATAATGTTCTTAGTTATAGTACAAATGCTAATGTTGTCAATATTTTTATTGATCTGCATGGTAGGTGTGGCTTTTGAATTAAACAAATATGCAATGATATGACAGTTGATACAAATTTTGCAAATCAATCAGTCTACGAAGAGAACAAAAAAAAAAAAGCATCGGAACTACAACACCTTTTGGTTCTGGTTGTAAATATTTGTTCTAAATATCAATTATCCTGCAAGATAGCATGTGTGTTCATTCTTTGATATGTTGTAATGCTATCTTCATATTAAAATGGAATATCTCCTGATCTATGTATGTTGTATTTTTCAGATTGCCTTAAGTTTACGGGATGTACGGAGTCCAGAGACAGAGGCTCTTCGAAAAATATTTGCCAACCCAAATACAAAGGTATGTAGTGTATTGCGTCTTTATTTTTTTGTAAAGGTGTGAACAATTTGAGGTAAGTGTAGAAGTAATATTTGTGAAATGATAAAATTATGACACTTCATTTTAATTTTCTTATTTCATTCTGGATTAAAGGAATCAGCTTTATTTAGAAGAATGATAGCCATTATTATATCACTCTTTTGCATTCACTGTAATCTATTAACATCTAGAAAATTGCAAAAAAGCATGTGTTCATTCATGAGGTACCTTTGAGCATGAGGTACCTTTGGTACCTTTCAAAACCAGTCCACAAACCAGGGGCGTAGGAACTGGTGGGCCAGGGGGCAAGTACCATTTGCCCCCCCTCCCCTCTGCAATAATGAGGACAAATTGATTTTGAAGAGTCAGAATCCCTTCACATCTTTTCTTACTCCAATGAGATCATTTTCAGAAAATTTGTGAAATTTGCTTCAATTCTGGAAAATTTTTGTGATAAGTTTCTGATGTTAACAATTTTATGAAATTTTCTTTCTACTACCCCACCTCCCCTCCCCCACATATTACAAATAGGTTTTGGATAAAAGAGGCTTGTGTACATTTTGATAGGTTTGTTGGAACAAATAAAAACCCCAATGATTTCCTATGCTGCTGCCACAACCCACAGATAGGGATATAACATTGGATGAGTTGCTGACTTTTGGGGGTGCCACATTCCCTAAAAGAAATACTTTGTGTCATTACTCAAATTTGTATATAAATTCACCAGTTTTGTTTAAATATTATTTATGTGCGCTCATGGGCTGTTCTGATTTTCATTCACAGGCTGTTTTTCACACACATGATAGTATAGCTGGTCGGGATCCTACGTTGCTCCTGCCAGCGCCAAGACCGTCAGTGTCCGAGGCGGACGAGGAGGAGGAGGAGCTCAACTTGATGGAGTTTGACGATGGTGCAGACAGAGTTGTCAGAATACATAAAACAGGAGAACCATTGGTAATTCATTTCAAGTGTATTGTTTTTAATTGAATATTTCATTGTAACCAAGTTCTTAATTATATCCTCGGGGTGGGGGATGGGTGGGAGGGTTTTGCTTGAGTTTGTCAATTTTTCCCCAATTCTTATTCAATGTGGGTTCAAATGTTGCCAACCAACTGGCATGTGGGGATAATGAGGGTTTTCGCAAGCCACGCCTGCTCTCCGTGGTATTTTGAAAAAGGAATGGAATCCGCCATCATAATCAGCGATAATCAGTGTTTAAGAGCCTCTTTTGTGAAGCAGTCGTATTGGTTTTTGTTTTACATATAAGTGTTATTTTCATGTATTAAAATTTCTTTGAACTTTGATTAGACATAACACAGCAACAAAATTAGCATTTCATTCCCTTTCACCCAAGCATGTATTTCAGGCATGTGAGACTTCAGCTATTTAGCTGATTTCAGCCATTTTCAGCCATATTTTGATGAGAAAATTGATCATTTTCAGCATGTGAGACTTCAGCTATTATATAGCTGATTGCAGCTATTTTCCAAGCTAATTTCACCTATTTTCTGCTTAATTGAAAATAGTTAGCTATTTTGATGAGAAAATTGATCAATTTCAGATACTTTTATAAATCATCACTCACATGTCTGATATGACCACTTACATGTCTGATATTTGTAGGTGTTATCATTACTTTAAAGGATTAGTTCAGGGTCAAGCATGTTTATCTTATATGAAAAAGGACTTCAAAAGAAACAAAATCATGAAGAAAACATTGCAAAATCTTATTCCCATCAAGGATTCAGATATTAAAGTTTATAGTTTGGAATCTGTCATTTCTGTTTCCACACAAATGAAACTTCAAACTGAAATCAGAATAAGATTTTTGTGCTTTCGTCACAGACGTCACAGGTAGATTTGCTTGACCACTGAACTAATCCTTTAAAACCCACTAGAATTTTTGACCTTCCTGCAAGGTGATGATTGCATAAATAGCTACACAATCATGTCAACTACTTATCTCTGTTTTTACTATTCTTGATTGATTTGCAAACATGTTCTGTCTTGCAGGGTGCCACGATATGGAATGATGGTGACAACATAATGATTGGGAGGATAGTAAAGGGTGGTATGGCCCAGAAGACGGGCTTACTTCACGAAGGAGACCAAATTCTGGAAATCAACGGTGAGCCGGTTTCAGGGCTAAGTGTGGACGAGATCTCCGATATGATGGTAAGTGGCTATTATCTATTTTGAAGACTTATAGTACTCTTTAATTGTAATAATTTAGATTCTTTCAATGCAATGGACAGAATTTCTAAAGGAGACGAAGTCTGGCTTTTTATTCTTTTAATGTGACACAAATAATAATTATAAGTTATCTGAAGAAATTTCACATTGTTCAAAACAATTTAGCATATTTTCTAATTTATTACAATTAAATTCTGTCAATATAAATTTATATGGGAGTGGCCATTTTGTTCATATGCCCTCTAAAAAATGGTGTCATAGACCTAGTACAGATTAGAATATTGAAGTTTTTCTTTAAAATCTATTTTAAATTTTCAAAGCTTCCAAGAAAACCTCCCAACTTCATCACCTTTCTTGCAACAGCAATTTATTCCATGGGGTTGTTGGTAGTTGGTCTATTTTTTGATCTCTGTTATATACAAGGGAGAATATTTGACTTTATGTCTCCTTTAAAGAAAACCTTTTAACAAGCCACTTAACCCTTTGAATCCCAATCGGTCACAGCACCGATTTGGACATGCATTTTTCAAAAAATTATTTTGCTTCGTCATATAGGCCCACAGCAGTGATCTTGGTATCATTTGAAAGAGCTTGAATAAATCTTTCAGAAAATGGGTTGAAAATAAGAAAATCTTTAAAATGCCCAAATTTTACAAAAAACATTTTTTTTCTCTCAAAACTTACTTGCCATAATTCCAGACCTTGCTTTTTCCTGAAAACCCATGCATGACAAACTGTCGAAGACATCAATGCATCCAGTTTCAGTTGAATTTTGACCGCCTCTCATCATTATCTTTTGTTGGCACAAGTTGTGCAAAATGTCATGTATTTTAGCCTTTTTGAGACCAATTTTTGAAAGAAAAAAATCATAGCTCCTCATTGCAATACAACTCCCTGTGCAAAAAATATCGTTAGAATTGTTATTTCACACATTTTGGATTGAAATGAAAAAGAGCAACTACCTCCTCTCTGTCTAGACCGAAATATAAGTATTAAAACAAATCTACATGCTAGTCAATAGACACTGTGGTGTAGCGGTAAGCGTGCGAAACGTTCACGAGAACTGAACTGGATGTATGGCTTTGTTTTTTACGAGTAATTACAGGGGTGATTATTTTAAGTGTTTATTTTCATTGGTTTTGCATGTTTTGCTTTGAGAAAAAAAAATTAAACTGGTTTTAATGGAAAGGAAATTTCACAAACAAATCTAAATATGTAATAAAATAAAAAAAGTATGTAGAAAAATCCTCACATCACAAGAAATAATTCAAGCTCAAAAAAGGTGTACAATTTTGACCTAATTTTGCCTAAATTTTCCAAATTTTCATATTCATGTTGATATTTTCCTAAATTTGAATCTTTTATTGAAAAGTTTATTTTCTTAGCATTTATATAAACCAATATAAACTTGTAGTGAAAGAAAACGAAAGGAAATTTGTGAAAATTAATTTTGAAGAAAGAAAAGTTCAGAAAAATTGCAGTCACATTTTGAATCGCGTGGGACACAAAGGGTTAAGTAGTTTGTTCACAGTTCTGTATGTCCTTTTGCCTTCAATCATACAAGATCAGGCATCAGCTATTTAGCTGATTGCAGCTAATTTCCAAGCTAATTTCACCTGTTTTCTGCATAATTGACAATACTTAGCTATTTTGATAAGCAAAATGATTAATTTCAGCTACTTTTATAAATCATCACTCACATGCCTGCAAGATAAGCAAGACCTGAACTGAAATAAAAGTTTGATGTACGTTTCTTGTTCTCTTTAGTCACAAAAAAAGGGTACCCTCCAGTTCCGTGTAATTCCTGCCAGAGATGCTCCATCCTCATCACAAGCACAGCCACCTGATAATGTGGTAAGTTCACAAATATCTAAAAGTCAACAGGGGATCTAGTTAGACTTAAGCATTTACGGCAGAATTTGGTATATTCCGCAGAAGAGTAATTTTATGCATCTTTGTCATCCCCCCCCCCCCTTCCCCCTCTCCGTAGAATACAACAGGGGCAGCCATTTTGAAACATTGACCCTCTTATCCTCACAAAAAAGTAATTAAAACAAATTACAAAGTTTTACTTCTGTTTGGTATTCACCCAAAAATTATAATTTGGGGAAAATTGCATACAATCTTAAGACCATAAAGAAGCTTAAACCAGTTGGTAAATATAATGCAAACTTATATCTGATTTGTTCAAATATTTTGAAAGCCTATCACATTTTGTTTGTGCACTTGTGTTGCCACATGTGTCAAATGCAGTCAAAGCAACACTCCATTTGTGAACTCAAATTTTCAAACTTTATTTGGGATGTCTTTCTCTGACCAACCATTAGTCTCGGCGATAATCCAATGGACTTCTTAAAGGCAACAAATTGGCTCAATTTTAAGATTTATTCAAGGTCCGTGCAAAAAAGCAAAAAAATGCCAGAAAAATATAGGGCAATTTACCAGTGTACAGCTTTTTGGATTTCAAGTCTTGATTGAGGATTCATGGATTTTCCCTGCAGTCCCTTTGCCACAAGATAATGTACAGTATGACTCTTTTCAGTGGTGGCACCAGGTCATTTAAATCACGAGGGCAAGAGGGGGCAATTGTATCTCATTGAGGAGCAAAATTGTATAAATCATAACAAAATATGTCACTTTACAAAATTTTGGGATTTCAAGTCTTGATTGAGGATTCATGGACAAACAGCTTTCCCTGCAGTCCCTTTGCCACGAGATAATTTACAGTATGGCTTCTTTCAGTGGTGGCACCAGGTCATTTTAATCAAGGGGGCAAGAGGGGGGCAATTGTATCTCATGAGGAGCAAAATCGTATAAATCAGACAAAATATGTCACTTTACAAAAAATTGGGCGGGGGGCAAAGTGATCTCATGGGGACAAATCCCCCATGCCCCCCGTAGTGCCGCCACTGGCTCCTTTGTTTGTTGGGGTAATAGCCCTGTCTGCCGGGAGATCAATCCCGGAAATGGGGTACGAGAGAAAGCTTTAAGTCTGTGAATCCTTTTACATCAATTTTAATTCAACAACATTTATTCTAGCTTTCTCAACATATACAGAATAATAAACAATACAGATCTACTAGTGTTTTTATTTACAAATAAGAGGAAAGCTAGGCAATTTTTGAAATTGAAGAGAAAAGAATAACAAAACAGATGCAATATTTTCCTTTTAAAAGTTTTTAAAATCTAAAACAAAATTAACAACCAAAGTGAGCAAAGTAACTTCTATAAAGAAAAACAAACACAATTCTCCATAATGTAGCAATTAGGCCAGTTCTGTTTGTACTATGCAAATTAAGAGTGTGTCTTTTTCGTCCAATCACATTCCAGAAATAAATGTTTTGATACATGTGCATGAATATGGAAATAAAGCAAGCGCTTGCCTGATGATCTTCAACATGAATATTCATAATATTGTTCTGTTCTTATTCTTGTAGCTTCATTATAGAGCATTATTTGATTACGAACCTGAAGACGATGAGTACATTCCATGTAAAGAACTCGGCTTAACTTTCGGCAAAGGAGATATCTTGCATGTGATAAACAAGCAGGATGCCAACTGGTGGCAGGCGTACAGGGAAGATGAAGATGACCAGTCCTTAGCGGGACTCATACCCAGTCAAAACTTTCAGAGAAAGTGAGTCTTGGCATATTACCTGTCTTAGAATTGGTCACACCCACCTCACTCACTCCCACCTCCTTATTGGTTCCCCCCAACCCCTCTGTAACAATTGCTACTGCATCCTAACTATCCATCACGTTCTCCTTGCTTGCCCCTGTACAACCTTCCCAAAGCTTCCCTCGCTCCCCACAACTCAATTTCTGAGTTCTTCCAGAAAAATCCTCCGGATAGAATTATTTCCTTCCTTCATCATGCTTCCCTCTACAACCATATTTAATTCTCCTCTTTCACCCCCTCCCTACTTTGTTTTTGTTTCACCCATGCACCTCCTTTTTTTGATCACAGCTTTCTGACTTTTGTTCTTGAATTTTCTCTCATTCCCCCTCCCCGTTTTCTTTCCTCCCTACCTCTAAAATGATCTGACCTCTCAGGCACAATTTGACCCTCGTTGTCGTGGTGCCGTTAAGACCTCATCAAACAAACTTGGCACAGTATTTTGGCATAAGTAAGAGAAGTTAGTTTTACTAACAGATAGTTGTTACTTGTACAATTGCAAGTGTTAGTTGTTAAAGAGAGAAACAGTACTAAGTTGGTTCTTCTTCAATCTTTTCATAAGATCTGAGGTACCCTGTTTATGGTTCTATGGTTTTTCTGAGATCATTGGACTATACATTCCTGGTCACACATGTTCATGCTCAGATAAATTTGTATAGTGCCAGTTTCCAAAGTAAAAACAAATGTTTTTGATCAAATGACTTCTGAAAAAATATGATATAGAAATCCTCTCATATATTATTTTTGAATGAAGTTGATTTTATGTTTAAGATTGCAAAATATTATGTAGTTAATGTAAAAAAAAAAAAAAGTAATGATAAGATATTGATTTCATAATTACAACGTGATCCTTATTAAGTTTCCCATGGATTTGATGGCTTTGCTCCCAAGGTGTCATCTTTTGCACTACATCTGCTGCTTGATATATAGATGACAAAAATGTTCATTTTCAAACAGACCCAAAATGAGTTGTTAGTGTGACTCATTCACAGTTTTGTTAAATGAATCAAACATTTACACGCACACCAGTCACTTGGGGTTTGAATTCTCAGTTACCAAAACAATTTTGAGCTTATTCCCCTCTTTGTGTGCCCTCAGACCATCCCAAGGGCCCAGCAGAGGCAAACACAACTGGTACTTCACTTTAGTCTTTACACTCTCAGTGAAATGTGGTACATTCATTTTCAAAGAGTCATCAGTATTTTAAAGACTATGGGACGTCCCTTGCTAAAAGACTTTGATTAATCAGTTCTTCAAAAATTCCCCTTAGTTTTTCGCCGGAGACACCTTCCTTTTTGCCTACTTTATGGTGTGTGCATATGTGGGGGGCATCTAGAACTTGTAAATGGCAAATTTGTGTTTGTTTAGAAATGAATAAAAGACATGGGATCGTTATTTTTAAAAAAAATAATGAAAGTTTAGGCAGCTATGGCATAAAATGTGAAACTGCAACAGCTTTGTTATAAATAGCAAGAGAAGAGAATTAAGTTTCAAAAACTGAACTTGATTGGATTATTAGAAGTAGAAATGGGTATGCTCTGGTGCATTCTTTGGAGACAAGGTCTGAAGGAAGGAACTGTTAGTGTGAATAGTGTTATAATCCAGTTAAGCAGTTGAGATTGAACAAAAGAAGATCAATGTGTTAGGGAAGTGGTTTATTTTCAAATCAATAAGAGATGATGATAAGTAGACATACTGCAACTAATACACTTAAGGATGTGTCATTAGAATAATTAAACATTTCCATATACTAAGCCCTGTTGCTGTTGTGTATATCATGTGCTGTATTGTATACATAGGCTTCATGTGAGTCGTATGTATGAAACCAAATGAGCTCTTTAGACTCAAAATGTCAGTGTAATGTACAACTTAATCCTGTTGTACTAAGGGTTTTTGTTTTTGATTACGTTCTATGTCAACAATTATATATGAACTGACTTGAGTACATTAGAATCATATCTATTAAAACGTAAAATATTTTCCCCACATTTGTGTCATTGAATGCTATGAAACTATCTTCCTCATTCTTACAGTCGTGAAGCTATGACAGAAAAATTGCCAGACGATGAGGAACCAGAGAAAGGGGGATTTCTCTGTAGGTGCAACGGCAAAAAGAAGAAAAAGAAGAAGAAGAAGAAGAATAAGTTGTATAATGCAGATTCAGAAGGTACTCACTCAGTTCAATTGTGTATAGAGGGATTTCATCAAGTGGCTCTTAACTCATTTGGAAGCCATTTTGTAGGGGAAGCGTTGTTGCGTTTCACGCATCTTTACACAGCTCAGTTACATCACACGTACAACAAACATACTACATGCTAACCTACCTACCATTTCAGCGAATTTTACTGATTGCATTTTTGTTTTGTTCGCTTTCAAACCAAATTTTTGCTGCAAATCCTAGTGTGAACCGTAGCAGGCTGAAAGCCATTGCGTTGTACAGCAGAAACCCACTTCCAACACCGATCAGGATCAGATGGAAATCGAAAAAACGTCTTTTTCCCAACACTCTTCTATTAGTGCAACCAACGGCACAGCAAATTCAGTGATTCCGCCATAATTATCTTACAAAATGATCTTATATAACAACATGCAAAAATTTGTAAGTCTGTACAGTTTGTACAACCGACAATAGTGTTCTTGCCTGACAAAATGAAGATGTAAACAAAGTCACGTGACCTCATTACGTCCGTCAGCTGAAACACCCTTATATCATACTGCATAGTTTGACATGCTCTGCTGTCATTTGTATGTTATATTATGTTAACATCTTGGGTTATGTATGGCACTGGTGCATTTTCTGTAGTTAATGCATGCCATTTATTAGGTTAGAAACGTGGATTGCTTTATTATCTAGAAAATTTGTTTTAATTTTTGTCTGAAGTGAAGACTTCTGTGTATCTACACAATCTATGTAACTATGACATGATATGTAATTTAACTCTGAACAAAGATTCTGATTAGAACTAATTCTTTGCATGTAGATGAGTTTAAAAACTTTCATAACATGAGCTCATACATCTTTCCACTTTTGTAATATGGTTTATTAGGAGCGTTAGTTATTCTCAAGCTTGCAGAGAAAAGCTTTATGGTATCTAGAGCTAAAAATGAAGCCAGGTAGTATTGAAATTTGTCATTAGGCTTTTTGAAGCTCTCCAGTTTCATGTGTAAATCCATGGTTTTAATCTTGGTTTCTTCAGGAGCAATAATTGTAATTATTTGTGTTATAGATAAGATTCGCGTATATTAGATGCTGTAACACACAATTAAGGTTAATGTAGGTGGTTTAAAACAGGTTTGATTGGATATATTAAACATTTCCATATCAGGCCCTAAATATTTTTAATTTGTTTGCTTCATTTCAGTCATATTTTTTTTTTTCCCCCTTTTTTTTTTCCAGGTTATGAAAATGATGAAATCCTTGCATATGAGGAAGTTGGTATTTATCAGCCTAGTCCAAATCGTAAGAGACCCATCGTGCTGATTGGACCAAACAGTGTGGGAAGAAACGAATTAAGGCAGAAGCTATTAGAAGACAACCAACGGTTCAGACCAGCAGTTCCTCGTAAGTGTTGCCCTGTAGGGATTTGAGAGTACTGGGACATGTCAGTCCTAACATGGTTGTTGGTTGAACATTAATTTGATTACATATGATAAAAGGAATATCCCTGTGAATTTTTCATATTCATTTCAGGGTTCTAGCTATGGTGGGCGCTGGGTGGGCCCGCCGAGTGCACCCGCCAGTGCGCCCAGCACTCGACTCTAAGATTTACTCTTCCACCTGGCACTCATAAAGTTCAATTCGGTTAATTAATTAAGTGTTTAAACAGATCTCCTTAGTAAATATTACACCTCCAAGGGCCCAAGGCATGCTTATAGACAGGTCCAAATGTAAGTAACCAATCACTTTTGTTATAAACCCCATATGCCTTTAACATTATAATGGACTAATGTATATTCTTGGGATTTGTGGGGATTTGATATTGACAAAAGTTGTTAGGTAGATCATAGGAACATATGCCGCTAGTTAATTTGAAATAATTATAATAATGTATGGCTTTTGATAAATGATATTGGGACGAAAATAAAAGTGGTAAAAAGTTTGGGCAAGGTGAATAACAATGGGAATTGTTTTTACAGTTGAATATGCATTGTAGTTTCTAGTCTCATTGTACATAAAATATTTTGTAAATTCTGCTAGCATTTCGATAAAAAATAAATAAATGATAATATAAAATCTTTTTCATTGACAATTTGTCAATAGAAGTGGACTAAAGTTAAACAGTTCTTCATGGAAGGGGGGGTTCTAGGAGGTTACCCTGGGCACACCATTGATTGTCACTGTAGCCTGGCCCTAAAACTTGTCTGGCTAGAACCTGATTTATGTATATGATAGATATTTAACAAAAAGTTAAATCCTTATTTGGGCTGATGCTTATATCCTGTATGATAGAAGACTGCTAAAGAAACAAATTGTCAATGAAAAATAAGCATGCTAATGTCATGTAGTAGATTTCATAAGATTAATAAAAAGTAACTGGTGCAGTATAGATTGTGATGTCATAGTTGCACTTCTCAGATGGTTTGTCAAAGAAATAACATCTCTGAGTTATGAAATAAGCCACACCCACCATAGCAACACGGTAACTAGGTGGGGCAAACAAACCTCAAATCTGCAATCGTGCATGAACAATGCATTAACTAACATTTAGATGTTTGCAAGGCCTGCCCAAGCTTTAATCCATTTATGGCACTTCTCCGGATCTTAAAGTTTTTAGCAAATGGGATAAACAAAATTCAGTTTGCTAAGTGTTCTGGGTAAAAGCAATCAGATTTACAAAGCCTCGTAAGTGCAATTTTTGTTCACCATTTTGCCATCACTCAGTTTGTGTGTGCAGAAATTTGTTTTGTACAGTAAATTGCATCGACTACATGAGTGGGCGCCGCTAGCTAGCTATACCATACCAGTACCACGTAGGATGCTTACCCCCACTTAGTTACGCAGATTTTGTTGCTAGGCAAATTCATGCGGTGATTGGTTGAAAAAGCTGTCAATCATCTAACTCAGGTTAATTGTTGTGGAAGTACACCTATGACATCACAATTAGACTAACTGCTCCAGTCACTTTTCAACACAATTTGAGAATCTTTCAAATGTGATAACTCAGAATAAAATATCAACATGGTTTTTCTTTTATTAATATATTTCTTTAATTGTTGTTTTTGATATAAACGTTTGTTGTTTTTCTTTTAAAAGTTATTTGTACTATTTACCAAACGTAACACTTTTGCTGGTCGTTCTTTTAGTGTAATGGGACCAACATGGTGGAATGACCTACCAGATTATAATAAACTTGCTCAGACAGTAAATGTTTTTAAGCGTCATTTGAAAACTTACCTTTTCAATCAATTTTAGTTGTATCTCCTATTTTATTTGTTTTGTTTATTTCGGTCCCATTGCACTGGTAGAGCGGCTATCATTCTTGTTTTGTCATTGTATTGATGTTTTATTTGTAAAGCGACACTGAAGATTGCCAGATCGAAGTGTGCGCTATATAAATTCATGGATTATGATTATTATTAAATGCACATGAAAAATCATGGGAATTTCCTTTAAGTTGTCATCAATACACCAGTGGATGTATCCTTCTTTATCATTTTGTTAACATCTTTTTGCAGATACGAGTCGATCCATGAAGGACCACGAGGTGGATGGTATGGACTACCATTTTGTGACACGTCAACAACTGGAGCAAGATATTGCAGCCGGCAAGTTTGCAGAGCACGGGGAGTTTGAGAAGAATCTTTACGGTACGAGCCTGCGAGCCATTGAACATGCCCTCGGTGACGGCAGGATCTGCGTGCTGAACCTTCATCCACAGGTACGGTTTCATAATTGATGGGAGAAATTAAAAATGACAAAATGGAGATGTACTTAATTCTTTATATAACTGAGACTTATATGGTGCACCAAGTGTGCCAGAAGTCCTGAAATCGACATGTGCAGATTTAAATGGACATATGGCTATTTATTTCTACATTTCTGTGATGCCGTTGAAAATGACAAAATAGAGATGTACTTAATTCTTTATATAACTGGGACTTATATGGTGCACCAATTTGTGCCAGAAGTCCTGAAATCAACATGTGCAGAATTAAATCAACATATATTTATTTCTACATTTCTGCAGTGCCGTTAAACTTCAACAAACTAAACATTTCTGTGATTTCAGGAAAGTGACCATATTTGTAGCTGTTTGCATGAAATTATTATATCTCTCCTGAAATCTGCAAATGTAAAACAAACTGACATTGGTTGATTTAAATATACCATATGCAGGTTTCTACTCTGTGATTGGAGGTAATCATATCTCTCCTGAAAGCGACATATTTGAAATTAACCCAGAGAGGAATGATTTGGTGCAAATTGCTTGAGATATCTTCTATTTCTTCCAATCACAGCACAAGAGACCTGCATATGTAGAATTAAATAGACTTGTGTTGGGTTTCATTCTACATTTGGTGATTTTGGGAGAGATGTGAAGATTTCATACAAGCATGGTAGCTTCAGATATGGTCTCTTTCCCGAAATTACAGTGAGAAATGTGTATATGTAGAAAAAAATTGCCATATGGCCATTTAATTTTGCATATGACTTGCTATTGTTTTCAGGACTTAAGGCACACTCTGCGCACCGCACCATAGACTTAGTGTCAATTTCAATAGTAGCAAGGTTACCAAGATAAGATGTTGTGGTTGTCTCGAGTTTGAGATTATATGTAATCATCTTTTATTCTAACACTTTAGAAGAACATGTTTATAATTTCATCAATTGCATGTGAGGATGAAGCCAACTTGATCTCCTGCATAAATTATCAGTGTCCCATACTTCTGCATATCCTCGACATTACTTTCCCCTGGAACCTCACTTTAGATTGTTGGGTATCATTCTTTTCAATTTAGTTATAGTTATTACTAACACCATTTCATTTTAATGTGATGTTCTTTAGAATAAAATGGCTCTTCTAAATTGTAGTATACGAGTTCGAAATGTTTATATCTGGAAATTTCTGATTGTGGATATTTTTTTTGTCATATTCGAAACTTTTGAACATTAAAACATTGATCAGTACATTTGCCATTTGATATTTTGGCCATAATCTTAAACAGTTTAAGTTTAATTTGGCAAACTGTGGTGATGCCGATACAATTTACATTATCTATTTAACCGTTGTATTTCTTGCTTGCATGCTCCTGCAGGGAATTAACTTGAAGCAGAATATGTGGAGAGAAGGCCCATTTCTCAGGGTGTGTTTTTAAGCTAACGTTTCTCTCTTTGTGTGCTGCCATAAATAATCTCTCATTGCTCATGTGGCGTTTTTTGTCGGAACAAAATGTCTTGAAATGTCTATCGGGTCTACTGACCTGTGCCAGTTGTTGTTATCGCACCATTTGACGTTCTCTGAAATCACCCAATCTCTGTCGCAAGTTTTCTTCCAAATGTTACTCTTGTCTTCTCTATGTATTATCATTTACATAAGTGTTATATAGATGTATAATTGTGTTTATTCCTAGTACTCTTAAAGTGATTGTGAACAATTATGAATGTCTATCCTTTGAAGTTCATGTGCATGCAGTAAACTAGACCTGAAGCTTTTTCGTAAATGTTTTATACTGCTTGTGAAAGATCATAGTGATATTTGGTACTGCACTCTGTTTACGGGTAAAGCTTTGTTACAAATGCTGCAAACCTTCAATTTATTCAAGATTCCTTCCTTGTCACTCAATGGTGGTGAATGTTTAGATCCTTGGTGGACCTCATTTCAAGGAACTGTACTTTCTTTTTGTGAAAATTGTTGCACGAGATTTTTAAATTAGGTAGAACTCTTGCATGTTGAAAAACTTCTTCCCTTAGCTCTAGATTGTAAAAGTGATTGTGCACTGTTCAGAATAGATGTCATAAACCACCAGGGCTGTTGTGTCATTGATTAGTAGGAAGGTTTTTATGAAGGGTTTTTAATTATTAAATTAATTACTCAGATAATTACTCAGTCGCATAGCCATCAAGGGTTCGTTCTTATTAAGTTATAAAGAAAAGCTTTGTGCTTTACAAAGTTGTCATTTTGAAACACTTGGTTGGATTACTGAATTTTAAGATGGGACAGGATTGCAACGGGTATCTGATACAGATTATGTAAAGTGGCCAATGGTCTTTGTATGGTCAGAATTTCATTCCTGAGACAAAGAGTATGGTTTCTCAGGGGGCATCGGGGCAATTGTAATTTTGTAATGTATTGTAAAGCCATATCATACAGACATTTTGCTCTGAAACATTTTTGCAACGATTACAGCATTTTCAATTCAAATAATATTTCATCCTTTCTTATGTGCGTTCAATGAGTATTTGAGATACTTGTCTCATGTTGCTTCTCAGAAACCTTGGTTGCTTGTAGATTGTTGTGTGTAATATTCCCTTCACCTCTATCACTGATGCTTTCAGTGGATATCACTAGATGGGTTCTTGCAGGGGAAATGTTTCAAAAACAGAGGTTGCGTAGCCATTATAATTCGATGTGATCATTTGAAGCGTAGACTTATTAGACTAAGTGACATCTACAGGCAACAAATATTGTTTCATAAATGTATTCAATACTGACAAAAATAGCAGAAGATACAAGCATCGAGTCAGATTAAAAGTGACTTTCTGTAATGCTTTCTTTAATTCAAGACTTAATAGTGACTTTCTGTAATGCTTTCTTTAAATCAAGACTTAAAAGTGACTTTTTGTTATGCTTTCTTTAAATCAAGACTTAAAAGTGACTTTTTGTAATGCTTTTTTTTAAATCAAGACTTAAAAGTGACTTTTTGTAATGCTTTTTTTTAAATCAAGACTTTTAAAGTGACTTTTTGTTATGCTTTCTTTAAATCAAGACTTAAAAGTGACTTTTGTAATGCTTTCTTTAAATCAAGACTGACTATGCCCTCATATACTGCAAAGCAAGTTACTTTGTACTTTGAAAAAAAGTGATCTGTCATGAACAAGTCTTTTTGACTATAAATGTTTTTTGTTTTACATTTTACTTTTTTATCCTGAAAATGTTTTTGCATTTGCTTTTACCACTGAGGTAGACTTTGTTTGAAGTGAGTCACATTCTCAAGTGCACTGGTGTGTGTAGGAGTATAGTATGCATGGGGGTTTGAAGTGATGTGTTGAATATTGCAGTATATGACTTAATAGGCTGCAACCTCTTGTGACTTTTTTTTTTTTAGATGAGATTTTATATCGTAAAAGATTTTCTTCACTTTTTCCATAAATTTGCTTTCATGTTGCAAGGAATTTCATGTGCAGACATTCTGCTATTGATGTAGATTTTGCAGGCAGCCAAATTCAAATGCTTGGAAGGCTGCCAAAGAAGAATTTTCATACAGACAATATCTCCACCAAAGCATCACTTCAAAGCAAAATCATTCATTGTTCTGGGACATCAGTCTTGCTCGCATCAATTTCTCTCTCCAGTACTTTGTAAATCTTCAAGGATTGTGTTTTGTGTGCTGAAAGTGTGTTTATAGTACTCTCGTTTGTGTAGGATTTGCTCCTGTCTTGCAAAGAGATCTTATATTTAATACGAGGGTTAAGATCAAAGATGCAGCTTGACAGATTTCCCCTTCTGACAGGGTGAAATTATTAGAATGGCAATGAAGTTTGCCAACTAATTCAGTGTATCTGGTGATCATGTGTGAAGTTTTTGCACCAGCTGGAAAAGTGATGGAGGCTGCTGAATTCAACCAAAAGTATTGTGAAATGTTGCTTGAAAATTTGATGTGTGAAAATTCCTGGAATTGCAAATGCTCAAACCTTCAAAAGTGTTTAGAGATAAAGACCTGTTCACAGCACATGGACCATTATGTAGATCAGGTAGATGTCACGTGAGTGCTCTATGGAATATGAAAAACGTTAGATAACTTGAGCTAGAATTCCAAACTCAAAGGTTCCTTTATGGATGTATATAAAAATAAGAAGTTTAATTGGTTCAAATTACTCAAGGAGCACTCGACCAAAAGTGAAAGGCAATGCTTTTTTTGCAAATTAAAGTGGATATCTCATTTTGCATTGTACTAGCGTGTTGTTAATAATATCCATCCAGGGAGTACATTCAGATACAAGTAAAAGTCAATGGAATAAGATATACACATCTTCAGTACTTGAGTTGTGTTGTGATTTGGTTATTCTGGAATGTAATTAAAAAAACAAAAAAACATTGATATCCACAGACCTGGACAAAATGTACAGTGCCGACAGTTAGAACTGCAGGAAAATGGGAATTCACGGGAAGAAATTTTGTTGGCATTTTTTTTTTTTTTTTTTAAAGATGTCTTGAGTAAGCAACAATATATGTGGTAAATATGTGCTCTAAAAACATTTCCTGTGTAATAGTGCAATGAATAGTACATTAAATTTCAAAAGAGAGAAGCATACAAACATGTGTTCACCACATTAACATTATTTCTGTCACGATTTTAGTGGGAAGATTTTCGGTACATTTATTTAGAAGTGGGAAATTTGAAGTGAATCTCAACTCTGGATATCTATTACATGAAATGCGTGGAATTTGGTATGCATGGTTGTGTCCTAGACCCTTGAAATGTCAACTTTGCATTTTCAGATTTCAGTGTTTTGTAGAGCATAGGTTTACTTGCCCTTATTTTGCCGTTGGTTTTTGATTGATTCGATAACTGTTTGTTCAGATCCTGTGATACATATGCATGTTTGAATGAATAGTGCAACACAAACACAGTGCTAATCATGAGATATTTCTGCTAGTTTCAGTTGCATTAAAATCAAAAATATTGATACGGAAAATTTAACGTTGTTACTATGGAAACACTTCCTTATTTTGGGTTTGCATTAAGGGTTGTATGCAAATATTGTGACTTGTTGTAAGTCATTGTAAGTCATTGTGCTTACATGTGCTTTCCCTGGCACATGCCTTAAAGTGAAATACAAATGCAAAATATCTTTATTGGTCAGTCAAAGAGTGTAGGAACACTTCAAGCATTTACTAACTAGACTTGTAAAGAAGATTGAGAATAGCTTACATTATCAAATTGCATTTATTAAAAAGGAAATCTTTAAGTATGATTAACTAGAAAATACTGAAGATTTTTCAAATTCAGGTGCAGAATTTAAAGAGATTTCCAAACACAATGAAACAGAAATATTTCGTGGGAGTGTTTTAATGAGTAAGAATCACTTCAATTGTACCTCTAAAAACTGCTGAGGTCTTTTGCATATGTCACTAAGGTTATTAGTGGAACTGATACAGTAAAGGCACATTGCCCTTCAGTTGACAGAATTTTTGATGAAGTGATTGTAACAGTAGAGCAGTAGGGTAGATTGCTAATCATCAGTTTTACATAAGAATGACAATGTTTTCACAACAACATAAAGTTTCATGCATCATCAAAATTCAAAAATATATTCCTTCACATGGCACATACCTGCAGATTAGAAATATTATTTGATGTGCTTTATCAACATTTCCATATTGTTTATTTGCATATGTACATACATACAGAATGTTATACTTGCATAAGTCAATAGCACGGAAATATATCACTGTGGGCGAGCGAAAAAAGTTGTGGCGAGTAGAAATATTATAATATACTGTGGAACTCTAATTTACTTGCAAAGTTGTATAAATGATAGGCGAGTGACTTTTGTTGTATTTTTCCAACCCTGCCTTTTGTTTGTACATAGGGATGAGCTGAAGGTGTATGCGAGTTTGTATGTTCAATCTCAATGGCTATGTTTCCCATTTCAATCATTTTGTACAAATCAAAATCTTATTTTTTCTTATGCTACAAAAATTAGTAACCAATGAGTCTTACTTTGGAGTCAATGGATGATGCATTCTGTCTAAGACAGGGAAGAAGTTGATGAAAATTATTCACTGAAGAAATAAATACAATTATTAATTCTTTCACAAGCAGAAGAAACCAAAATGTCCTCCAGGAAACACATGTTCAATCCTGGGTCGGCACATATTAGAGACTGTAAAAATGGTACCTGCTGCTTTCTTGTCTAACACTCAGCATTAAGAGGGAAAAATGGGGCAGTAACACTCAGCATTAAGAGGATAAAATGGGGCTGCAACACTCAGCATTAAGAGGATAAAACAGGCCAGTAACACTCAGCATTAAGAGGATAAAACGGGGACAGGCCAGTAACACTCAGCATTAAGAGGATAAAACGGGGCTGCAACACTCAGCATTAAGAGGATAGAACGGGGCAGTAACACTCAGCATTAAGAGGATAGAACGGCGGGGCAATAACACTCAGCATTAAGAGGATAAAACGGGGCAGTAACACTCAGCATTAAGAGGATAGAACGGGGCAATGACACTCAGCATTAAGAGGATAGAACGGGGCAGTAACACTCAGCATTAAGAGGATAGAACGGGGCAATGACACTCAGCATTAAGAGGATAGAACAGGGCTGCAACACTCAGCATTAAGAGGATAGAACGGGGCAATGACACTTAGCATTAAGAGGATAAAACAGGGCAGCAACACTCAGCATTAAGAGGATAGAATGGGGCTGCAACACTCAGCATTAAGAGGATAGAATGGGGCAGTAACACTCAGCATTAAGAGGATAGAACGGGGCAATGACACTCAGTATTAAGAGGGTAGAACGGGGCAGCAACACTCAGCATTAAGAGGATAAAATGGGACAGTAACACTCAGCATTAAGAGGATAAAATGGGGCAGCAACACTCAGCATTAAGAGGATAAAATGGAGCATAACACTCAGCATTAAGAGGGCTGCAACACTCAGCATTAAGAGGATAAAATGGGGACAGGCCAGTAACACTCAGCATTAAGAGGATAAAATGGGGCAGTAACACTCAGCATTAAGAGGATAAAACGGGGCAGTAACACTCAGCATTAAGAGGATAAAATGGGGCAGTAACACTCAGCATTAAGAGGATAAAACGGGGCAATGACACTCAGCATTAAGAGGGTAGAATGGGCCAGTAACACTCAGCATTAAGAGGGTAGAACGGGGCAGCAACACTCAGCATTAAGAGGGTAGAACGGGGCAGCAACACTCAGCATTAAGAGGATAAAACCGGGCAATGACACTCAGCATTAAGAGGATAGAACGGGCAATGACACTCAGTATTAAGAGGGTAGAGTGGGGCAGTAACACTCAGCATTAAGAGGATAAAACGGGGCAGTAACACTCAGCATTAAGAGGATAGAACGGGGCAGCAACACTCAGCATTAAGAGGGTAGAACGGGGCAGCAACACTCAGCATTAAGAGGATAAAACGGGGCAATGACACTCAGCATTAAGAGGATAGAACGGGGCAATGACACTCAGTATTAAGAGGGTAGAATGGGGCAATGACACTTAGCATTAAGAGGGTAGAACGGGGCAGCAACACTCAGCATTAAGAGGGTAGAACGGGGCAATGACACTCAGTATTAAGAGGGTAGAATGGGGCAGTAACACTCAGCATTAAGAGGGTAGAACGGGGCAGCAACACTCAGCATTAAGAGGGTAGAACGGGGCAGCAACACTCAGCATTAAGAGGATAAAACGGGGCAATGACACTCAGCATTAAGAGGATAGAACGGGGCAATGACACTCAGTATTAAGAGGGTAGAATGGGGCAGTAACACTCAGCATTAAGAGGATAAACGGGCAGTAACACTCAGCATTAAGAGGATATAACGGGCAGCAACACTCAGCATTAAGAGGGTAGAACGGGGCAGCAACACTCAGCATTAAGAGGATAAAACGGGGCAATGACACTCAGCATTAAGAGGATAGAACGGGGCAATGACACTCAGTATTAAGAGGGTAGAATGGGGCAGTAACACTCAGCATTAAGAGGATAAAACGGGGCAGTAACACTCAGCATTAAGAGGATAGAACGGGGCAGCAACACTCAGCATTAAGAGGGTAGAACGGGGCAGCAACACTCAGCATTATGAGGATAAAACGGGGCAATGACACTCAGCATTAAGAGGATAGAACGGGGCAATGGCACTCAGCATTAAGAGGATAGAACGGGGCAATGGCACTCAGCATTAAGAGGATAAAATGGGCAATAACTTGCGAGTAAAATGAAGTTTACATGGAATAGGAAAACAATTGTTTGCGAGTAACATGAAGTTTACATAGAATAGGGAAACAATTGTTTGTGAGTAACGTGAAGTTTAATGGAAAAGGAAACAATTGTTTGGCAGTAACGTGAAGTTTACATGGAAAAGGGAAACAATTGTTTGCGAGTAACATGAAGTTAACATAGAATAGGGAAACAATTGTTTGTGAGTAACGTGAAGTTTAATGGAAAAGGGAAACAATTGTTTGGCAGTAACGTGAAGTTTACATGGAGAAGGGAAACAATTGTTTCAAAGTTGATAAAAAAGGTTTGATTGGCCAGTGATCTAAGTAAGGTTAAGCCATCACGTTTACTGTTGACACCTGGATGGAACAGTTAAAAGGTTGACTCATGTCTCATTATTATAAAGCTTTCCAAGATTTGCATATTTTCTCAAATTTAAATACTAAATGGTCAATTTTTGTACCATTCATTTTTTTGTACCATTCATTTTTTTGTACCATTCATTTATGGCACATTTGACTCAGACTGTCGCAGGACCGTTAAACCTCAATAAACAAACCATTCATATGATGGGATTATTGTTATTATTCTCAATAGATTTTAAAACCATGTGGTTAAAGCTGTTTCTTGGTGTCACTACTCTTGAATCACTTCAGCACTATGAAGGAAGCTTGACAAAGAACTGTCTTGATATATATATATACATATATACATTATATATATATATGTATATATATATATATATATATATATATTATATTATTGGTCAAAAGTGTCATTTTGACGATTATACCAATAGTACTCTAATTTGAAAAATTCTTTTCTTCTTTCAGTCATTAAAGATTTTGAAGAAGTCCAAATTGCATCCATATTTCATCTTCGTCTGTCCACCATCTTTGGATCGTCTCCGTCAGCAGAGGACAGAAGCAGGAGAACTCTTAACAGTAAGCTCTTGGCTCTCACATTTTCTTCTTTGCTAGCATACAAGCTTCAAGACCAATGTGCCTTGGCTTCTATTCCATCACCACTTTATATTCATTCCTCAAGGTTTTAAGAGTTTCCTCCTCACAATCAATTTTTCCCTTATTTGGATTGCCTCAAGAAAATGGTGGTGTCAGGTGTGAGCCAATATAGACCTTTTCAAACCAAGTTTAGCCGAACATGATTTCTTCAGTACTTCAGCCAATCAACTGCTTGGGGAATTTTCCCTTTGCTACTCAACCAATCAGCTGCAGTGGCTGGTTGAACAATGATAAACAACACTGCGTATTACTGCCCTCATGAATAATGCATGTATGATTAACGTTGGAAAGCATGTTTTTCATACGCTTTGTCCTATACTGTGCATAAATTGTGGAAACTGGCAAGAATCCCTGTTTTTATTCCCCCTCCCTCTCTTCCTCCTTCCTCTTCCCCAGTTTACCATTTTTCCATTATGGACAGACATGAATTTCGCCCATGTGACATTATTTGCATTAGTTTTCCGGAAATTGCTTATTCAGATTTGAAAAGGTCTATGAATGAGACTAAAGAATACCACATCTATGAATGGTATATGGAAAGTTTAGATACAAAAAATCATATTCCGTTATGAAAGGAAAAGTGATATTTGTCAGATAGTTATTAGGTTACAAGGTATATTAGGTTACTTACATATTTATATTTTACAGTTTTACTCTTTTCATGATTTCTTCTATATTTCTTATGTTTAATGTACAGTGCTTTTGAATATGGTTTTTGTAGTATTTGCACTTTATAAGCAACCAATTAATGATGATAATAATAATTAGGTCTTAGGATATGCAGTGCTTGTAAGAGATCCATGTTCCTTGCTCAAGGTTTGTGTGTTAGGTCTTCAAGTCAAGTCATGTATTTGTATCTTTAAATTATATTGTAAGACATAACAGCAGTTTAAATGTCATTCTTTTGTACCCAATATGAAGCTCAGTCTTCTCTCCTTTTCCTATTCCACACTCAGACCTCCATCTCTCTATCTCCAACTACATCAACAAAACCTGGCAAAACTCCTGGAATTACGAAACCAGTAATAGACTTCACACCATCAAACCCAAAGTTTGAACCAAGACCCCTCTGCATAATCACAACTACAGGGAAGACATCGTTGTCACCCTCATTCGCCTCGGCCACTCCTCTCCTACTCACTTCCATCTCCTATCTGGCTCCCCTGCCCCACTTGCAACATCGATCTCTCCATCAAGCATATTTTCTTAACCTATACCAGAACTCCAAATCTATTCTGTCCTCGCTCTCCTTAATCTCGGACCTATTCAAAAACAATTCTTCCTCAAACATCAACTTCCTCCGCACAACAACCTCTTCCACCACATATAATCTCCTCCCCTTCTACACCTAACCTTACACACCCCTTTCTTTTCACCTAATTTTTTCTCCCACATTTAGCTTTTCCCCTTTATCTCCCTGATAAACCTTTTATCTCCTCACTATCCTTTCTCTTACAACATTATTTATTAACACCCTTTTGGCACATTTGTCTCTGACTGTCATGGTGTCATTAAATATTAACAAACCAAACCAAACCAGTCTTTGATGTTTGCATTTCAGAACTGTCATCTGCATATCAGAGGACTTCATGATGTCATCGATGTCTGATATTTTTCACCTTTTTGAGTTGATTGAAGCATGTTAGGTAAAACTGGGAGGTAAAATAATACTCTTATAAATGCATGTTGGGAAATAAAATAGCAGAAGTCCCAAACGCAAGAGTGAGTCATGTGACCCAAGAAATAGTGTTTTTTAAAGATTTTTTATCTCTCCTTTTCTTTGTCTTTGCAGGAGGAGAAGTTGCGTGACATCATTGACCAGGGTCGAGCAATGCAAGACGCATTTGGTCACTACTTTGACTGTGTAATAATTCATTATGACCATGATCGTGCCTTCAATGAACTGCTGAGGGAAGTTGATCGTATTCAGACTGAACCCCAGTGGGTTCCCATCGAATGGACACACTAGCACAACAGGAAAGGAGAGTGTGGTACAAAAATATCATCGAACACAGCTCTACAGTCTGTGATAGTTGCATCGGGGAGAATCATATGGAATCAAATTAATTCATAGATGTCAATGGGTCATGGATGTTTCTTATGTTAACGCACTGACTTTTTGATGGAAAAGACGAAATACCTACTGTCACAGAGGGGGTAGATACAGAATAACATGATGTCTTCAGCACTGTTTGAAAGCCCTGGTATAATACTGATGATGAAATATGCCGGGATCAGAATACTCATGAACTGTGTAAACTTATATTAAAGTGAACGTATAAAAATTAAGGGTCAGGACATTTGTCTAGATTATTACTGGGTTACTTTGAATGAAACTGGTGCTGATTCTTGTGTTGTGTTCCTAAAAAAGCATTCCGAATCATTCCAAGAGAAAATTCCTCTCCGTGCAGAAAGAAAGAAGAAAAAAGTGACAGTTGTATGGACAAAAATCCGTGCTTGCTGGAAGTGGATCATAGTTCTTCCAATTGCTCAAAATTGATTGACGGTGATGTTATGGGAAAATTATAGGGAATATAACAGATTGAGTTTTTTCGGACGTGAAAGGAAAATCTTAATGTAGAGGGTATTTAGCTCATTTAGTATCCACGATGGTCATAATAAAATGCTTTCTAATTGAGCTTTTTGATCATCAAGACCTTTTATCTTGAGATGATGAGTTTGGGAAATTTGTTAATTTGATATCAATTATACTCTTTTGTACTGGTAATTATTACTTGCAGTTTTAGACACATGTATCTCAATTTCTCTTCTTAGCTTTTCTTTGATGAAACTAAATGAGCTCTTTAGACTCAACATTTCAGTTTAATTTACAACTCAAACATCTCTTAAGGTTTTGAAATTTTACTTAAACTGTGACTTTTGAAGATGGTAATGTAATTTTGTAAATTTGATCCCTGAATGTTAAACATGAAGTTTTACAACACTGATTCTCTCATTCACTTGGTGGAGGTCAATAGTGATCACTGAATTATGCTTACTTTTAAGTGTCCTCAGGAACCTTTTATTCAATGTTTATCCACTCTGTTAAATCAAGATGAAGTGAAACAGGCAAAGAGAAAGTGTTCATGTCATCAGCAGAACAACCCTTGGGTTACTTTAAACCCTTGGATGGTTACCATTAGCCCTTGGGTGGTTACCATTAGCCCTTGGGTGGTTACTGTTAGCCCTCGGGTGGTTACCGTTAGCCCTCGGGTGGTAACCGTTAGCCCTCGGGTGGTTACCATTAGCCCTCGGGTGGTTACCGTTAGCACTCGGGTGGTTACCGTTAGCCCTTGGGTGGTTACCGTTAGCCCTCGGGTGGTTACCGTTAGCCCTCAGGTGGTTACTGTCAACCCTCGGGTGGTTACCGTTAGCCCTCGGGTGGTTACCGTCAACCTCGGGTGGTTACCATCAACCCTCGGGTGGTTACCATTAACCCTTATCAGACTTAAAGTGTGTGAAGCGCAAACACCCTTTACAGACGTGGTTCAATGGTTAATATTAACCCCTATTGGACTCAAATTGAGTGAATTGCAGGTCTTTTACCGACGTGGTCCAACAAGGGTTAAATACAAAACTTCAAATGTACTTCACAAAAGTTAAAAATAATTTTTGGATTATTATATTATTTATTGTTTCTTGTGAAGGCAATGTTTGTATGTCTTGCACAGATGTTACACTCTCCTGCAGAGTAACTATATTGTAAAAGATTATATTTTAAAGGTTTGATTAGGTATATGCTGGGTGCTGTATCACATTAGCATTACTGTTCAATTTCAAAATGGTGTTATAAACTATTGCTCTTTTTGTATTATATACGTGCGTATTCGATTCATTGAATTGCCAAGAATCAAGGGGTGTAGTGGTTTATCAGAGTATTTTTTCATGTGCCTTATAAATGGTGCATAATGAAATTCCTGTAAATGTGAAATGCCGAGTAAGAGCTATGTACAAAGTAACATGATTTTAGCATTTTGTAGCAAATTGAAATGTATTTTATGCCAAGGAAGGCTTTTAATGGCTGTGCCATAAATTGTAAATATGCAGTTGTAATGAGGTATTCATTATAATGAGGTATTCACCATTATTTTATCCTTTCAAGTATGTATTGGTGTTAAGGCTCAACCAGCCTCCATGGCCTGCTTTTGATGTAAAATGGACTTCACTAATTTTGTGATTTCCCTTCCTCATTGATCAAGAATAACTAACGCAGAGGCTGGGCAAAATTTGAATGTAAACTATGCAGTGGTTTTATGACCCTTTACTGAATGAGGGAAATGAATACCAATATCAAAGATATTTTTAAATAATTCTAGACTTGGAACCTGTGGTACTACTAAGGTTATACTATAAATCTGTGAAATTTAATTAAAGAATAATATTTACTTGAAGAAGGTCAAGAGGTCGTAAGATCATGCAGCAGGGATGCTCTATGAACTCCAATTGGACGAAACAAATATCCATAAGAAAAACTTGTCTTAACATACTGCTGGAATTATTTCCTTCATACTAAATTTCTTTTTCCGAAAAAACAGATTAGAAGTACTTGGATTTTAATTGATTTTGTACTGTAATCTTGAACACATTTCCTCATACTGCCATTAGACACATTCTTTGAATGTAATTTGTTTTTTAAACACCTTTTGTTTTCATGAGATTTTCCAGTACTAATTAAAGACAACATTTTGCATTTAATGAAAAGATAGATATTACCTGGCTATCCTATCCCACCACTCTGCAATTGGAATGTCATGGGTTTCAGAATTGCAGAAACTGGCTAGATTTTGCCCTTTGCTTAAAAGGAAAATAGGCAACATATCAATATTGGGGAAAAGTGTCAAATTAGGAGCATATTTTAATGTATACTTCAGTGCTTTTAACTTTTGAAAATACTCCATTGCTCAAAGTAATTTTTAATTTTTTAATGAAAGACTTTTTAAACTTGGTGTGACTTTAATATTTGAAATCTTAATTGCATTCGCCATTGGAAATAATTATTAAGAGAACAGTTGGTTATATATATCATATATATATATATATATTACATATATTATATATATATATATATATATATATATATATATATATATATATATATATATATATATATATATACATACATACGTGAATATGGATAAATGTGGTAATGAGCTTTTTATGTTTGAAGATGAAAAAGGTTGAAATTCTGTGGTTTTTATCCTCATCAGCAAATGAAGCCTATTTAGAGCACTAATTCAAAGAATATTGGGTTTACCAATGAAACATTTAAATATTCAAACATTGATAATGTAAACAATATTGATAATTATTATTATTGAAAAACTAGTTTGATCCTCCCCTCATCCCAACCTCACCTCTCCCCTGTATCAAAACTGAGTTTTGGAAAAAGTAAGACATTTAATTGTATATCAAAATTTGCATTTGAGTTCTCTGGATGTTGTACATGCGTCTTCTATATAAAGCTTATTGATTTACCACAAATGAGCGTGATTGCGTAAATTATGACACAGATTTAGAATTTGAAGTGCCCTATGCTGCTTACAAAATACTTAATTTTAAATTAAGTAGGCTGCAACCTGGTGACTTTGAAATATCATTAAACACCTCTTTCTGTGGAAGTAGGAATGATATCTACTTTGCTTGTCGGGAATAAAAGTTGTAGGGTGGTCGGAAATGTGACCCGAGGTCATCAGACCACATAGCAACCACGCGCATTCACCCCGCATTGGAGTGAAAACAAAGCAATCAGCTGTGTTTGTTTACATGCCACACGTACCGCATGCAGTAAATGCATATGGACTTGCCCACATGTATTGCGCAAAGGTTTGTTTTCACCCCAGAAAATGACATCATCTCCCAGATGTGACTTGGAACCAACCAAGTGAATATACAGTATCTACTCACTCTGCTGGCTGTGAGTAAGCTCTGATAGTTGGTTGGGGTTATTGATTCCAGAGAAGTATGATTAAATATTCATGCTGAGGCAGACTGATTATTTATGCAATTAATGTGGAATGGCCTGAATGAAATGGCCTGACTTTCGAAGGGCCATTCTATGATGGGAGGGGGAGGGGGAGTCCTTTCAACACTGCATTATTAAATCATATATAAACACAATGTCTAAACATTAATCTTTTGATAAAATTTCTGTGATAGATTGTTTAGAATTCTTAAATATAAGTGGACATGCTTTTTTGCATTATTAACAAATTCACCTGTTGTAAAAATGGGATAAACCATTTAATGTGGAATGGCCTGAATAAAATGGCCTGACTTTAGAAGGGCCATTCTATGATGGGAGAGGGAGGGGGAGTCCTTTCAACACTGCATTATTAAATCATATATAAACACGATGTCTAAACATTAATCTTTTGATAAAATTTCTGTGATAGATTGTTTAGAATTCTTAAATATAAGTGGACATGCTTTTTTGCATTATTAACAAATTCACCTGTTGTAAAAATGGGATAAACCATTCTGCCATGCATTATTACCAGGATTTAATGCACTGGTCATGACAATGATTGAAAAGAAATTTTAAAATTTGTTATTAGTTTTCTGACCTAGAGCATGAATCATTTGACATTGTCTGTTGAGGCGTCACATGCAGCAAGCATGGGTATGCCATTTAGGATTCAAGCAAGTTTATCCAAATATTATTCATATATTTTTTGTATTCAAAAGTTGGGTTTCTTTCGATAGAGAATTACAGTTTGTAAGAGCAGTTGTGTATTTAAGGATTAATGTTGAGGCGGAGTGTTCATATGCGTATTTAATGCATGGGGCAAAGGATTATGGCCTAAGTCACAGGCGCAAAATCCTTTGAACCGTGCATTAGATAAGCATATAAACATGATGCCAAAACATTAATCTTCCTATAAAATTTCTGTTAGATTGTTTAAAATGCATAACAAACAGCAAAAAAGATTGATAAATGAGAAAAGTTTACATACATTTTTTCACTTTGTTAAGAAATTCACCTGTCGTAAAAATGAACTAAACCAAATACAAAATGTTATGCATTACGCGAAGTTATGCACAGGTCATGACAATGCAAATACTCCATAGCAATGTTGTACTACGTAGTTACCATCATTCAATGCAGCCAGTGTATTCATGATTAGTGTATTCATGATTTGTATTCTTGATATTCATAGCACATCCCATCTAATGTATTCTTCATGAGGATTTTCTCATTTATTATCTCAATTTGTCAACTTAAATTCTGACATACCAATATTTAGGTGATGCATCTCCGGAATAAAGTGTCCAGAACCGTTTTTAATCTTGTAACTGTCGCCTATAATATTTTACAAAGTTTCACTCTAACCCAACGCCCAACTTCACATTGTATCTTCAGCACACTTGAGTTTACAAGCTTTTTAGAACTGTTTAAAGTGTTCATGTGTATTTCACATTTTTGTTATATCGCTGGAGTTTTTATAGATGCAAAGCTTGATCAATTTCATATTGTTTGGCGTATTTAGGGCATTAAGAAAAATATGGTCGTACCTGAATGCTTCAGAGTTCGACAATGGAGATGTAAAGGGGTTGATCTCTTGATCAGAAGCCAGAAATACTTTAAAAGATGCCGTTTTAAAGACAATTAGTTAATGTTGTTGTTACTATGTAAAGTGTTGGTTATGCCATCTTTTGCACTTGAGATTGAACAGATGTTTTGAGGAGATTACTCTTTGTACAGTTAAAATTGTATTCAGGATATTGTGTACATTTATCGTTGTATAATTTTCACATATTATTCCCCATCATTTGTATTGGAATAGCTGCAATTCTTAAATAATATATTATGGAGGTCTAATGCATCTGTTGTACGTCTCGCTATCGTGTCTAATGCATCTTCTGTTGTATGTCTTGCTATCGTGTCTACTGTTATGAAGAAACTCCCTTATGAATGACACTTTACTAGAGCCTGTTTGTGGGAGCCTAGGTAATAATTCTACTGCCTGTTTCCCTGTAAAGGAATATTTCCATAGATTTTCAAGTGCATTCTGGTTCTGATGTGACAGTGAAGTTTGTGGTTATGTGTGTGTCTGTGACAGCAAGCTTGTAAACACTGTCTGTAAATGTGCCCTATTGTTTTTGGTGATAAATATTAATAAGTATGCCAGCCGGGCTAAAGGTAAATTCTACAAACATCAACATTACCATAGACTCGACTTTAGTCAAACTTGGTGAGGTTCTGGTAAGTTTGGGGTCATGTGGAGTTGACCTCATTAATGTTCTTGTTCTTTGAAAAGATTTTGCTCAAACTGGCTAGTAAACATGAAATCCCAGGAACCGTAGAGTGGATTGATTTCATGTGTAGCACACGGATGGTCTGTAGTTGTGTCCTGTATGTGGGGATTAAATTAACATTCTACACCATATATATGTATAATATATATGTATAATATATATGTATAATATATATGTATAATATATATGTATAATATATATGTATACTATATATGTATAATATATATGTATAATATAATATATATATGTATAATATATATATTATATATATATGAAAATACAATTTAAGTTGGTGTGGTGGTTCTGGCAAATTTGGGGGTCATAAGAAGTTGAAGGGGTGGGGGTGAAACACAAGTTTGCTAAAAACAGCTTGTAAACACAAAATATCAACCGTAAAGAAGAGTGGTGCCATGTGCGGCACACACATAGCCAATATAAGTGACCTATTGTTTTTGTGATAGAAGTGAATATATTCATAACCATAGATTTGAGTTTTGGTAACCTCAACTAAGAAGTTACATTCTGGTTGTGATAGAGAAAATATCAATATCTCCCCCATAAATAAAATTTAAATAAATAAAATAATCCTGTGATTCTTTCAAATATGAAAGAATCACTTCTTTCAACTGATGTTAAATGGGGAAGTCCCTCAAGTAATTTTCTAAATAGAGCACTCCAATAGTTGAATAATTCAAAGTTGAAGAGTTATTCCTATATCTTGAGGGGGCAGAGTCTAAATTTATTTTGCTAAATTCAGATTATGAACACAAAAATCTTAAGAACATTTAAGGGCATTTAATCTGCTGGTTTTGGGAATATTAAGGAGTAATAAGCAGGCTTAATTAAAATGGTGCTAGCGGTTAGTTGAAAAGTGGTGCTAGCGGTGAGTTGAAAAGTGGTGCTAGCGGTGAGTTGAAAAGTGTTGCTAGCGATTAGTTGAAAAGTGGTGCTAGCGGTGAGTTGAAAAGTGGCGTAGCAGGGAGTTGAAAAGTGGTGCAGTGAGTTGATAAGTCTTGGTTTCATATTGATCTCATTATAATATTTAAAGTAAGGAGCGGACTTAGTGGTTCTGCCACCTTCACATCCTACTCAATTGTAAAAAAATAACATTGTTTCACAATCTGATTTTCCCATTCTGATTTATTAATCTGCATATAGGCTTTGTTCTGTCATAATCAAAAACGAATTTACAAAAAGTTAAATCATTCTATGGATGTACAATATCTATATAGGGATAACAATATACCGTAAGAACCGAAACTCATAGACAACAAAATCCAAGGGTCCCCTTCTTTGCAGAAAACAAAATATTACAACAAGAAATGAACGATCAGAATACATACATGTACAGTTACCCTCTCATTTTTTTCACTCTCACATTTACATGCGCTGCAACCACCAAGATTGCACTATCCTCAAGTGTTGTGTGAATTGCCGGACCAGTAACATTGATACTTTAGGGACAAAATATTCTAATTAGGGCAAAATCTACAAACGTCTTTGGAATTACGCTTAAATTATTCTATACATATTTTATTATTATGAAATACCAGTGACGCTGGTCCAGAAATGTACCCCCAATTCACAGGACAAACTCGGCGGACCTGTTTCAATTTCAGATCAACATCTACTACAAACATGCATCAAAGTGTAGAATCACTGGAAGTGCCCAAAAGATTTAGGCTATTCAATTGTATTTTTCCCAATAATACACTAATTTACAAAATATATTAGAAGCTAACAAATCCCTTAACAACACATCAAATGAGTCTTGGATGTGTTTTGAATTCCATGAGAGCAAAAACATTAAATTAAAACAGAAATGAGTATGATATTATTCTATTTATAAACAAAACCTTTTCCTACTCTCTCCATAATTGCATTTCCCTGTGAAATAATGCATTGCCAGTTCAGCTGCACTGCTCATTTCATTACTTTCCTACCCTCCCCCTACCTGTTCTGGATATCCCACCCATGCCCCCCCCCCCCCCCCTATCCCTCGCCTTTTCTCCTAGAACACAGCTGCTACACTGAAATGAAGGCACTATGAGACCTTATAGCTCTCCTTGCTGTGTGCTAATACTGGATAATGATTAATAGGATGGGTCAAAACATGGTAGTAGTAATATATATATTTTTTTTTAAGTAATAAAGAAATTGAAAGTATCACTGAAAAGAAATTGCAAAACTGTTTCTAAAAGTTTCGTTTAAAGAGAAGCACTGAAAGTAAAAAGCTCAATCTTATGCAATTTCATTAGTATTTTGTTATCTATTCAAATTATCCTTAAATATTCAACACTTTTAGGGTAAAAAGCTCAATCTTATGCAATTTCATTCGTATTTTGTCATCTACACAAATTATCCTTAAATATCCAACACTTAAATCATTATTGCCCACAGTGGCTGAAATTTCTTTTAACAAAGTGGACCTGTTCCACTCATTATCCTATTTCACAAAATTACTTACAGCAAGTTCACAGCTAAATCAACATACAAGTTCATGCATACAACATCACAATATGGCTCTGTATGAGAAGTACAATGGAGGTGCCGCCATATCATATGAACGTCAAATTACAAACAATGGTACCATCAAATTTTCTTTCCATGACACAAAAATATAAATATTTCTCGAAGAAAACGGGGTATAAAACAATGTTACAGAATGATTCGCCCAGTAGCACTACCTAGTACATGAGCTTGCATATCCATCACGTGCTGTAAGTACCCGTTTTGCCTCGTATTTTGTTTGATACAAACAGCACTGAAGTACACAGTTCAGTGCTGCGACAAACAGGACACTGCATTTACCAACTTGGTGGAGATTAATTAAATGGTCAATGGATGTGAGAGAAGGAACGGACAACAAAATTGTAAAGAAACTTTCTTCATATCTGTTACGTCATTAATGAGAAATGATCTTGTTAAGTTTATAAGAAAACAGCTTGGGTAGAAAGTCTGTAGAAGGGTGTTACGTCGCACAGACAATATTATCAATAAAACATAGTTTGGTGGTGGAATTTGATGATGTGATGTCACACTGGTGAGAACTTTTAAACTTCAAAGGAGTTTTCCCATGGTTTTTTGTAAAATTGTTTTTGAAAGAGCATACATACATACTTCTAGAGCATACATACTTCTAGAGCATACATTTTTCTAGAGCATACATACTTCTAGAGCATACATACTTCTAGAGCATACATACTTCTAGAGCATACATACTTCTAGAGCATACATACTTCTAGAGCATACATACTTCTAGAGCATACATACTTCTAGAGCATACATACTTCTAGAGCATACATACTTCTAGAGCATACATACTGCTAAAGCATACATACTGCTAGAGCATACATACTTCTAAAGCTTACATACTTCTAGAGCATACATACTTCTAAAGCATACATACTTCTAGAGCCAATTTGGTACAACAACCAGGTTGATATGGATTTTTCAAGATTTTCCAATTGCATTCAAAAGTTTTTGTATAGTATGATGAATTCGTGTTTGATGTCATAGAGGCAATTCCATTGCAAATGTTTAGGTATTTCTTTGAACGTTAATTGGTTGTTTCTGTATAATTAGAAACGATTTTCCAAAAGTTATTGAAGTAAGGTAAATTTGGCAGTGTATATAAATACCTAACTTTCATCAATTTATTTTTCTAGAAGGTTTTACTAAAAAGGAATGATAGATTTGAATGAAATACATCAACTTTGTGGGAGAATGTGTTGCTGTGATGTCATACTGAGCCTTTTCCTATTCGTTTATTGGCATTTTCCTTGAACCTCAAAATTTTAATATCTCCTGGTAGGAATAACATAAAATTTTTGTACTAAATTGTTTGTAAAATTGTTCTCTTTCTTAGGAAAGGTTACGGAAAAACATGGGAATATTCCTTTAAGATGAGAACTTGCAACACTTTTTTCACCACTAAACTTATCTTTTACAAATGTTGATACTTTTAAAAATCTAGTTCGCTTCATACTCCGAGACAAGGTGGCCGATGTCTTACTGACGTTTTTGCTCTCCAAATGAAAACTTTGTTCAAAGTAAAATGTTCAAAGTAAAAGATTGACTCATGACCGTATGGACATTGAATAAACAACCAAAAGAAACTAGTAAAAATAACATGTACTTATTACATTTGGGAAACTAAAGCAACCCTGACACGACTACTAAAACCTCTCTTCACTATGCCCCAAGTTTTCAACTGTATGCTTTGAATGTAAAACATTGTTTTGACATGCAGAAGAATATTTTTTTTAAGATCTGGAAAAGAAAACAACATGAATTCTAAAACAAACAACCTTTACCCAACACAAAAGTAGAGAAAATTGCTTCTCCATTATAAATTAAAGCACTCAAGCAATGAATGCTTAGCAAAGGGGAATAAGATACAAATGGAAAAGATAATTTATCTGTGAAATGGTGAAGCTTGCCTTGCCTATCTGCTCAAAATCAACAAGGACTTTGATCAGGGCTGTAAAAGTATCAAAAGGTTATTGATGAAGGTTATAAAAGGATAGTACATCAGTCAAAGACATCACGTGTTAGCTTCTCCATGTGAGGTTTACCACCTAAAGATTAGGTGGGCTTGACTCATTTTACAGTAGTCATTCGGCTTCTAGTCTTGACTAATAGTTGTCTTGCCAGGCAAGTGTCCAGAAAGCCAAAACTGCCCAATGCCCATTAGGTGACATATTGGACTCATGAGTACACTTCCAGAAACAGACTTGAGCCAGACTAATATAGCTGAGATCCTTAGTTGATCGATCAATTGTCGAGTGACACCAGAGAAGAACTCTCTCGTCAGGCCAAATTCATAACTCAATCTTTCAACGAGAAGTTAAACCCGAAATTTCTGTTAATGCTGATCGTAAATCTCTCGGTACACAAAACAAACGTGTGACTTAAATCTGACAAAGCTGTCAAAATTTTAAAGTAAATTGAATTATCTATTTTAATTCAGTCATGCATTCATCTTCACTTGTCAAACATATGTTTGTTTTATACCACGAAATGGTACGCATATGCCAGTCATTCTTTCAAAAGCGATCTTCACAAAATATAAACATTCTACAAGCTTATGTTTCCTCTTTTGAACATAACCCAAAGGATTACAAAAACAAGGTTTCTGGTAGGTAGAGCATGTTTCACATAAATATCAAATTCTTCATTTTGATACAGAGATCTTTCGTGTCACCAAACAAGAAGATTGAGTTTCTTATTGAAAAAAAAGTTCTAGAGTAAATTTGAGGAACAAAGCTTAAAAGGAATATTACCATGGATTTTCATTTTTTCATATGTGATAAAGAAAACTTAGAAACAGTAGTGAAAAAAATATGTTAATATCTTATTCCGTTTAGAAGTTACAAAATTTTAAAGTATTTTTGAATTTGGACAAAAGTGACTAATTCGCAACATCTGTGATGTCATAGAGACAATTTCAACAAAATGTCTTAAATGATTTTGAATTTTTTTTTTCTCATTGTAAATGTGATGTACACCAAGAAGAAAAAAAAAATGTAAATTATTTACTCACCCTATCTCTATAATGAACGAAAAATGCTGATTGAAAATGTACAAAAAATGTGATTAAATTGATAAGAAATACATAACTGTGCTGGAATTGCCTTGATGACATGACTAAGCTGAAGGACATACACTGTATGAGGTGTTTTTAAGAAAAAAATTATACTCTTCAAATTGTTATAACTTCTAAACGGAATAAGATATATACAACATAGCTTTTTCACCACTTTGTTTCTACAAATTTTCTCTTATCATATATGAAAAAATGAAAATCCATGGCAATATTCCTTTTTAAGGAACTACATACCAAACTATGTGTCTCTTTTTAATATGTCAGGTGTCACTGGGGCATTTCTAGATCTGAACACTACAACTTACATACTCTAAATACAGATGTGTGGAACTTGATCATGTAATGCAATATTAAACAACTGCTGAAGGCAACCAACCATTTGAGGGTTTTGCTGCAAAAGTTTATTTCGGAATGCAGCACTTTTCCACATTAATCAAATATTTAACTAGAACTTTGGAACGATACAGTATTCTCTGCATTGAGTTGCTATTTATAACAACTCCCTGCTTAACTAATGTTGTTTCTTGAATACATTCTTTTACCTGGCCACTTAACTCCTTACCCTTCTACTTTCTACCTCACACAAATAAATTTATTTTGACAATTTGAAATTCAATTAAAAAATTCAAAATGTTATCTTTCTCTTTATTACGATTAACCTATGATCTGTATCTAAATGGAAAAATTTGATCGTCAAACATAATCTATGACAAATGACATCACATAACCTTTGACCCTCATGCTTAATTACGCATCTCATTACTGCAGTGTCAAGCTTCCTTAGACTTCTACATGATAGTGAAAACAGCAACTTCATTTCTATGAGTAATTGTTCACTCCACCCACAGAAATAGTTAAAAGGGTAAAATAATAGAAAGAGTAAGGGTCGTAATTACTGTTTTTGTCTGAATAATTGTGTCACTTCAACTTATTCATCAATCTAATCTAAATTTATAAACTATATTTATAAACTATATATATAAACTATATATATATATATAATATATGTATATATCTATATATATATATATATAATATATATATATATATATATATATATATATATAAATATATATATATATATATATTTATATATATATATATATATATATATATATATATACATATATATATATATATATATATATATACATATATATATTTATATATATATATATATATATATATATTATACAAGTTATCAATGAAGAAAAAACAAACAGGGGTAACACAGATGGTGATATAAAGATGGTATAAGAATAGGGCAAAACTGGCATCTTTTAACAGGAAATACTGCTGGACTTCTTGTTTACTCTTGTAAAGGGAAAGTTTGTTGTACGACTGCTAGCTCATAACAAAAAGAATTCAAGATTGGTGTATTTGTGGAAGAATATATTGGGAGATTGTATAACAAAATTTCATCTACTGTACTTGTATTCTCAGTCTTTAGCACCTTATGTGTAAGATATACTGTACCTGTGGATAAATTAAAAGCCAAGCCATTATTTATATCAATGCTTCATAGCTTCACTTATGGGCATAAGCAATTCCTGCTGTACATCTTTGCATCTGTACAAATATGCAACAAACATGGCTTATGACAAGCATCATGATAAACATCGTGGCTCATGATAAACATCGTGGCTCATGATAAACATCGTGGCTCTGACAAACATCGTGGCTCATAATAAACATTGTGGCTCATGATAAACATCGTGGCTCATGATAAACAGTGTGGCTCATGATAAACATCATGGCTCATGATAAACATCGTGGCTCATGATAAACATCGTGGCTCTGACAAACATCGTGGCTCTGACAAACATCGTGGCTCATGATAAACATCGTGGCTCTGACAAACATCGTGGCTCATAATAAACATCGTGGCTCATGATAAACATCGTGGCTATGATAAACAGTGTGGCTCATGATAAACATCATGGCTCATGATAAACAGCGTCGCTCATGATAAACATCGTGGCTCTGATAAACATCGTGGCTCATGATAAACAGCGTCGCTCATGATAAACATCGTGGTTCATGATAAACTTCTTCAATTTTAAAAACGCACGGTGATAAGATAATTCATATGCCAATATTTCATATCATGAAGAAAAATTTAAACTCTTCACTGTGGTTGAAGTTTCTCACGCTCAAAATTTGTCTGATTCTTCTATGATTCCAATACAAAATTTAAATTTGGGTAGATGCACTTCCATAAAGTATCTCCCAACCGGAGTACAAACCGGACTGCTTACACCACTGTCATCATGTCATGCTTGCCCTCACCTGGTACACAAACTAAAGCTGTTACCAGCCTGTAATGATCAACCATAACTCCTGTCTCGCTCAAGGAACAAACTTCACCTCACCAATATTTCTTTCGCAAGAGAAGCAATCACACAATACAATGCCCAAGAAGCAAATCTGTGCATGCCGCACACATAAACCCATTATTTTCCACAAAGTTGTATCTGTATTGCTTATATCATCCAAATCTGCATTGACATTCACATTATCAAAATCTGCATGACAGTATTATTTTCCAGTTCTGTTTTCCACTGTACCACTATCCAACTTATAATTTTTACATTGAGCTCCACCCAACCTTACGATTCATATTGTCACCAAGGACAATAAGGCTCTCCTATATACCACAATGCACAAATATGCCACACAAGAGCTGGTATACATAAACAATTACTATATACTGTACTATCTACTGGGTTTGGTTTGTCGATGTTTAACAGCACTGCGACAGTCACAGTCAAATGTGCCAAATGTGCTAGCTCCTGGGACTGTTCACATTAACTCCATCAAATTTGAACTAACCACTGCTGTATATATATATATATATATATATATATATATATATATATATATATATATATATATATATATATATATATATATATATATATATATATATATATATATATATATATATATATATATATATATATATATATATATATATATATATATATATATATATATATATATATATATATATATATATATATATATATATATATATATATATATATATATATATATATATATATATATATATATATATATATATATATATATATATATATATATATATATATATATATATATATATACGCCTAGTCTCAGATGACATTGTTGAATAGTGCATAATTGACATACTTGATGGTAATAAAGAGTATTGGTTGTATCTACTGCTGTAGATACAACCAATATTCATACAAGCTTCCCGCTACTTTCTATCACAATTAAAAATTGATCAAAACCCGATCTGATAAACTTCATTTTATTCCCAACATTTTGTGTGATATAAAGGATCACAAGTAGCTACAACATCTAAATGATAAATTACTATAACAGGTAACACAGGAAGAAACAAGGATTCCTCTCTATGTGATACCATAGGTATGCAAATTTTCACACAGTTTAATGAGACATTCCTAAAATTATCCAAAAGGCAATAATGGTTTTTATCACCTCACCCCACCTCACCTTGTTGGTTATTGATATAAACTTTGTTTGCACATTTGCTGTTGACTTTTATGAGTTCTGTCTTATCCTTATTAATTCTTATGCCAGTTTGTGCAGCATACTGATTGAGCCTGGTCACTTTGGTTTGCATGTGGTTGATATGTAGATGAAAGTAGAGCGATCTCATCAGCAAAATCAAAGTCCTCAAGGGTTGACATGAAGTTCCATCTAATTCCATTCCTGTTATTACTAGTCGTTTTCCTCATCACCCAGTCTACAACATCAAAAAAAGGAACCCTGACATTACATCACCTTGCTTTACACCACTTTTGACTTAAAACAACCATTCAGATTCCACACCATCTATAAATTCCATTCAGATTCCACATCATCTATAAATGCACATTCACTGTCTTCATATAACGCTTTAATCAAACATATCATTTGTGGAATACCATAGGCTGCCATTATTTTCCAGAGGCTTTCTCTGTGCACTGAGTGAAACACCTTCTCAAAGTCAACAAAGGCGATTTAAATGGTTGACTGCCATTCAGCCACCTGTTCAAGAATGTTGCGCAGGATGGTTTTTATATACCAGTAAAGCTTAATCCTCGTATTAGGCCTAGCCGCCTATGTCTGTACAATCATGAGAAAATTAGATCACTTTAACCTGACAAAATAAACTTGCCTTAAAATGGTATTAAGGTTAAGAATTGAATAGGTATCTATATCAGCCAGTTGTAACCTGTCAGGATAATACACTCAGCCGGTTGTAACCTGTCAGGATAATACACTCAGCCGGTTGTAACCTGTCAGGATAATACACTCAATAGTACAGTATATTTCCACCAGTCACTGTACCTTGCAGAGATGCCTGAAGCTTTGTTAAATGTCAGCATACTATTTACCTCAGGCTCATGTCTTTATATAACAAAAACAAAAAATAGGACAAGATTGACTAATGCTTTCAAAATGTGAAAAGATACTTCTCCAGTTTTCATCTTTTGAATTATTGGAAACGAAAAGTGAAAAAGAGTTAAAAATTCATCTTTTCTAGGACAACAATATGGCCTGGAGGGTTTTCATTATAAAATATGCAAACTTTTGGTATGTTAAAAATTCCCATGGAATATTAAATGCAAGGTAGAACAGTAAAGAAGAAGATAAAAAGCAAGGAATTCAGGCATACAAGTAAGTTCTATTGGTTGATTTCTGGTGACATGCAACAAAAAGTCATGGTGAACTGATATATGAGTTTTAGATAAGTTGTTAAGAAAAGAAGACAATGTGATGACCGAGGTGTAATATATTTTGCTTACTTGAGACGATATTGAAATAAGAATATTAACTTTTTTTGATCCTCAGAAATGGATCAGAAATCTTTTCAAAAAAAGTTTAGATCCTTTTGACATCTTTATCTCTATGACCACTGGCTCAATATCAGACTTGACATTTCTTGACCTAATGTTCTCACGCTTATGTAAAAAAAAAAAAAAAAATGCCACAAATTTGGAAACTTTACACAGACTGTTGTTTTGAGCAAAGTTTTGAAACGTAACCAAATTCAGCACGTGACATCAGCGTTACTTTAACATGTGCATTTAATGTTTGGGGTAACAAGCATTTACATGAAGAAAAAAACCCGATAGGTATACATACTTGTCTATATTTTGACTAATGTTTAACTTTGTGATCCAATTATATATTAGAAAGAGCAAAAACCAATATAATAAAAATATGCAAATTTGGAAAAAAGATGACTTTGCATTTTGCTTTCATGAATAATTATTCCCTTTATACCCAAGGTTAAAGCGGTCCAAGCGATACTTAGGCGTAAAAATAATCTTCCCCAACATTCTATGCCCTAAACGACCATTTAAATGTTAAACCAGAATAGTACACTAAACAATAGAAAAAGAACCATGATGAGGATAAACAAAGGACAATAACCTACATTACTGGCAACCATCAACGAACCACTTCATATCATTATTTGTCACTTTATCAATTTCAATGACTGATTGAATGAAGAGACTTTCTGCCCAAATCTTATTGTAATCATTGTAATGAAATTACAGTATTTTTGCAAAATAATGTGAAATTATGATGTCACTTCCTCTTGCTTAAGAGTTCTGAAACTAACCATTTTCTCTTCCTTCTTTTTATTTTTGACTTTTTATTCCACTTTCAATTTCGGTATGGTATTGGTTGTGTTTTGCAAAGTGCCATGAGTGCCTTTTTAGGCAGATACCAGTGCTGCCTTTTTGGCAGATACCGGCGCTGCCTTTTTGGCAGATACCGGCGCTGCCTTTTTGGCAGATACCGGCACTGCCTTTTTTGGCAGATACCGGCACTGCCTTTTTTAGCAGATACCAGTGCTATATCTATGTTTACATACCAGTTCATGAAAGCTTTATAAGTCCATCTTGGTGAAATAGAGAAGTAAAGAAATTAAGTTACAACAATTTCTTGATATTTAGGAAAGTTAAGGCTTTCCTTAAAACTATTTCTCTTCAATTCTAGTCTCCTCACCCTTGAGATGATTGTGGATATGTTGTGGTCTTAGAAGCAACAATCTGCTTGGAAGGAGATATAAATGAAGGAATTAACTCAATTAACAAGACTTCACTTACAAATCTTAACATTCATTTTAAGCTCTCATTCCTGCCCAATTCATTTCAAGCTCTCATTCCAGCACAATTCATTTCAAGCTCTCATTCCAGCACAATTCATTTCAAGCTCTCATTCCAGCAAAATTCATTTCAAGCTCTCAATCCAGTACAATTCATTTTTAAGCTCTCATTCCAGCAAAATTCATTTCATGCTCTCAATCCAGCACAATTCATTTCAAGCTCTCATTCCAGCACAATTCATTTCAAGCTCTCATTCCAACACAATTCATTTCAAGCTCTCAATCCAGCTCAATTCATTTCAAGCTCTTATTCCAGCAAAATTCATTTCAAGCTCTCATTCCAGCACAATTCATTTCAAGCTCTAATTCCAGCACAATTCATTTCAAGCTCTCATTCCAACACAATTCATTTCAAGCTCTCAATCCAGCTCAATTCATTTCAAGCTCTCATTCCAGCAAAATTCATTTCAAGCTCTCATTCCAGCACAATTCATTTGAAGCTCTCATTCCAGCACAATTCATTTTTGGGCTCTCATTCCAGCAAAATTCATTTGAAGCTCTCATTTCAGCACAATTAATTTCAAGCTCTCATTCCAGCATAATTCATTTCAAGCTCTCAATTCAGCAAAATTCATTTCAAGCTCTCATTCCAACACAATTCATTTCAAGCTCTCATTCCAGCTCAATTCATTTCAAGGTCTTATTCCAGCACAATTCATTTCAAGCTCTCAATCCAGCACAATTCATTTCAAGCTCTCATTCCAGCAGAATTCATTTCAAGTTCTCATTCCGACACAATTCATTTTCAACCACTTACTGCATAATCATTATGGGTCAATCAAATATGAGAAAGAATTCTACAAAATTTCACTTTTTGTAAGTTCCCCGTTTAAACACCACTGCCATGTCAATCAATCTAACTTTGGCAAATATACAAACTTGAGTAAATCATTCTGATGGGTGGTCATTCAATCCCGCACAGTGCATTATCTGGCTGGTAATTCATATTCGGCCTGAACTTGACCTCTGCATTGATCACTGATTCAACTGTTCACAATCACTGCTGATCACTTCTTGATCTGTTTCCACAGACTTTGCTTGACTTGACATGATATTCTGAGTGAAAGAAATCCCTCACAGCAATGTCCACCTTGCAGCTACACTACAGTCCCACCTGCTGCTGCATGCTGTTGAGTCATTCCCTAAAGAAAAAGAAAAAAAACGTCACTGAACAATTTCCTGAAATTGTTGTCGCTCTTAATCACCATTATTATTACTTTCTCAACCGTCAATCAATTTAAAACTTGACCAACTAGAACTGTCCAAAGACAGTATGCTCGACTATTCGAGCTAGTATAGAAAATGTGCTTATTGAGGGAAGTATATGCAGAAATAGGGCAAGTAGAGACAGATGATTTCATAACACTTGAGTTTTCATTTGCTTTAGATTTTCACATTTTACTAGAAGCTTCATACATGTATGTCCCAGATATTTTAAGACAAAAATAAAAGTATAAGGTTTAGAGCTGTGACCGTTTAGCGTGTACACGCTACACGCTCGCAAATCTTGTAAACGTTTACTAAAACTTCATTGCGAGTAATCGTTTTTCATACATTATAGGCCTAGTGTCTTGCCGTTGAAAATCAATATTCATGATACAAATCACACACACATTCGGCTGACAAAATTCCAATCAATGATTTTTTACAAACTGTAAACCCGATTAGCATAATCCTTTTTAAATGTGCGAATCACAAATGCGCAGTAATCGCTAATGAATGGGGATATTATGCACTTTGATTTCGCCGAAATCTGAGTAATTCAACTTGTAAAATGCACCGCGAATGTGCAGCAGTACACAGTGAAACTAACAATAGGCCTAACGTTAGGCCATAAGGCTTTAAACCCACGCAATCAGCGCCCGTTTCATCGATAAAAAAACACTTGAATCGTGACAATCAGTACATTTACATGTAAATATTACCTGATGAGTCAAATAAATTTTGCAAGAAAGAAAAAATATTGCATAATGAATAAACAGAAAAAGGTTTTAACAGAGCTGAAATTCTGCATGCTTCGCAAAGATGGCGGCCATTTTTTCTCGAGAGGACTGATACTTCAGAACTTGGTGGTGGTGGCGTAGTTATGAAATGAAATGTTTTACGGCGAGGTATATCATAGGCCTCAGTATGCAAGATTTTCACAGAACTTTGAAAGCCGTAGCGAATAGGACTAAAAAGTTACGCGATGTTGAGTTTAAATGACATTGAAAGGAAGTTATCTGTTCTTTCAAAACTGAATTTCCATGCATATTTTCCATAAAAATGATGATTTATACTGTACAAGTAAACTTTTTACGATTTGGAAAGCAAAACTCAGCGTCTATTTGGGTAATGCACTCAGTACTTTTACCATACTGGTTGCGCGATTTTTCTACTTCGCCTCGTAGTTTTGGAGCAATTTTGGTGTTTCTTCGAAAATTACGGTACTAAACTCGTGTACACGATACACGCTCGCTTTTTTTGGCGTGTACACGTTTACTAAAATCCCTAAACGTTCACAGCTCTAATAAGGTTACGAACTCACTCAGTGACTCAGAAAGCATGTGAAAGCTAGTTACATGTAGCACTCTATATAACTAAAACACCTCTTTTAATTCTATCTATTGAACAACAAAGAAAGGAGAGGCCCTGACTGCCAATGTTAATGAAAGATACAAATATTAGTTACAACCTTGTGGCATGATGCAATTGCTTTTTTCAGTCAATTACCTACCCAAACTACATGTACCATTCTTGACAGCGGAAAACAATTTGTCTGTTATTTTTCATTATATAATTTACACCCAACCCTGTACCCTCCCCAACTCCTACACATTTCCAAAACTACATCCTGGATTGTAAATCCAACTTCCAATTTAAGAAAATATGCATGTCAAACAGTATGAAAAATGTGCAAAAAATTAAATACATGTAAGGTTTGTCATTAAAAGGATAAGTTTGTTTGTTTGATAAGGGCTTAACGGCACCACGACAAAGAGGGTCAAATTGTGCCTGAGAGGTCAGATAATCTACGGGTAGGAAGGAAAGGAAACAGGGGAGAATGAGAGAAAATCAAGAACAAAAAGTCAGAAAGCTGTGATCAAGAGAGGAGGTGCATGGGTGAAACATAAAACAAAGAAGAGAGAGGGGGGTGGGAGAGGAGAATTAAATATGGTTGGATATATAAAAGACTTAGATTACGATTACATATATAAAAAGATGTAGATTAAGACTAGATATAAAAAAAAAAGAGAATTAAAAGATTAATGATCCTAAGAGTATCACGCAGGCGAGTTCTGCTACTTCTACATCTTTGCCCAGATTCATTTCTAATCTGAAAAAAAATATCTGCACAAAGTTATAATTGTAGCTGATTTTGACGGGATGCTTTGCTTTTTTGATTCTATTTGATACATTTTATTGCATAGAAAACATTACCTCATCCTGTCCATAGACCTTTATTAGGGCAAAATCAAAATAAGAACACGTTTGCTTTTAATATCTGAAAAATTAATAATATTGATTAAGGATACTCAAGGCCTCTCTATTGACCTCTTCTACTTATTCAGCTCACAAAAATGTGTTTCAAATTATTTGACATTACAAAATGGGTTAGAAATAAATCAGTAGAGATGTAAAAACTGAACCTGAAAAATAACTTTTGTACGTTTTAGTCTCATGCAGAACAAAGTTTTGAAAGTGTAGAATTGATTGATATACATACTGTACACTGACATTGTATGTTGAATGTTGACATTGTTCTGTTGAATGTCTTCTAAACTTGCACCATTATTATTATTGCACCATTTGAACAGTTTTCTAAGTGTTTTTGAACAGTTTTACACAAAATAGACAATGTACCAGGGATTGACAAGTCACTTGTCCAGCTGCCGAGGAACACCAAAAATCATTTCTGGGCAAGCGGGCAACCATCATTTTTGCCAATCAGACAACCAAAGTACTGGTACAGTTTGTATCATACATGTGCATAATAAAATTCTCAGGGCAACCTAATTTTCTTTCCATACAACAATAAGTGCAGAGTTCAACTTCAATTCTAGGTAGACAAGTTGCATTCAGGTATAACTTGTTGAACCATGGATTGTACAAAACATGTACATGTAATGATACACAGAAATTATTTATTTAGTTATCTATGCACTGTAATTAAGCTGTAGCATGCATGGTACACCTTGAGTCATTTCTTCTCTAATATGAACCTTTGATCAAGTTTTCCCTATCAGTCATGTGGAATTAAAGTAAGAAGGATTATTTTTGAATTCATCAGTTTAAAGAATTTGATATGTAAATTATCTTAACAAGAAATAGAACTAAAATTGACTACCTGTACGTCCTACTTGGACTTCATTCACTATATGCAAAGTTTGATAGAAGGTATATCCTCTTTACTTTAGATATCATGTAGACAATTTTTCTTTCACAAGTGTGCAGATTGACAGACTTCCAAGCTTGTTTTGTCTTTGTACATTGATTGTACAGTAAAAACAGTAAAGTTAATCCTACGTTCATTGATGAGCTTCGTGGATATGTCTTGGTAAAGTGCTATGTACACTTTCTGAGCAATCGATCTTCTTATCGTGTGAATGCACAGCATGCTATGCATACTGGTGCGGGAATTTCACAGATTGCTCTGTGCTGGTGGTCGCAGCTTCCAGCTTGATCCCTCTAGAGGGCTGGGATGGGAAGTGGATGAACACTGTGTGTTTGCATACTTCTCTTTTTGAATAGTGTTCAGAGAACCAGGTAGGATTTTAGTGTTCTACCATCGGGTCCGACGGCTACCATCGGGTCTGACGGCTACCATCGGGCTCCGAAGGACGTCAAGCACCAATCAACCATTGCCAGTTTACTCAACAGCTGAATAAGGAGTAGGAGCTGCATACGACATACTTCCGCTTTGATATTCGGTGTATCTGTCTGCATAGCTGTGGGAAAACAGGTTAGATCTGATAGAGGCTTCAATCCCATACCTCCAGCATCTCAGTCGTATGCTCTACCAACCGAGCTACCTACTGCTGAGGCATGATGACGCGGTAATCTGTTCTGCATGTAATCTTCCCCAGCTAATGCCAGGTACTATCTATTTTACTACTAGGTACACAGTGGGAGTTGTCAAGCCTCTGTCCAAGCTTGAACCGGGGACCTTCAGCATGAAAGTCCAGCTGTTTACCAACTGAGCTATCGTGCCTCCTGACAGTATTACCATCAAAAACATGTAACTACTGTATACTGTATGTCTTGTGTCATAGAATACACTATGCATAAACCTTGCATGTTCCTTAATGTCTACATACTGTACAGTACCTGCTCTTCCTTGTTACACTGTACTGTACCTAACCATCAATGAATACTGTACTTCTGATAGTTGTCAAAAGTTGATTTTTGTGAAGTGTTTTTTTTACATCATGAAAGTTTGTTGAAAAAGCAGATTGCAGACTGAATGCCACTCGACAAAATAGAATAAGCACAGAAACTCAATGAAACGAAAGTCTGTGTGAGAGTTGTTACTGCAGCTGCAGGAAAATATGTAGATTCCTCCTCAGTGGTAGACATAATAAGCAATATAACATTACAGTTTTAGGGGGTCTTATTGTTTGCAAGCTCAACATAATAATGAGTTACAGTATTTTGTAATCTGTACAGGTTTTTGGCAATTTAGGGATAGCCACCTAAAGAATAAAAAATAAATTAAATTAAATTTAAAAAAACTACAACTAATTCATGGAGCATTTGAGAAATTTAGAACATTTTGAAATGATTTATATAATTTCTATCAAGTATTTGCGTTGTCATGAGCTGTGCATTAAATTCTTGTAATTAAAGCACGGCCATCAATATTTGGCTTAGTCCATTTTTACAACAGGTGAATTGCTTCACAAAGTAAAAAAATGTATGTAAACTTTTCTCGTTTTTAATTCTTTTTTGTTGTTTTTTATGCATTTTATGCGATTTAACAAGAAGATTCCATAAAAAGATAAATGTTTTTGCCATCATGTTTATACATGTATGTGTATTTAATGCATGGTTCAATAACGAATGACCCTCCTAAAGTCAGTGTAACCGTAAAAGCATTGTAACATATGGAAAAACATCTTTGACTTGAATGCCTGAAATCCGTTCAGTTGATACCATCTTTATTTCCCACATAAATGAATATCTGACGATGTAATCAGTCATCAATCTCTCACGTATGATGATCATCAGATAATGTGATGATGACGATTTAATCAGTCATCAATCTCTCACGAATGATGATCATCAGATAATGTGATGATGACGATTTAATCAGTCATCAATCTCTCACGAATGATGATCATCAGATAATGTGATGATGACGATTTAATCAGTCATCAATCTCTCACGAATGATGATCATCAGATAATGTGATGATGACGATTTAATCAGTCATCAATCTCTCGCGATGATGATGATCATCAGATAATGTGATGATGATGATTTAATCAGTCATCAATCTCTCACGTATGATGATCATCAGATAATGTGATGATGACGATTTAATCAGTCATCAATCTCTCACGTATGATGATCATCAGATAATGTGATGATGATGATTTAATCAGTCATCAATCTCTCACGTATGATGATCATCAGATAATGTGATGATGATGATTTAATCAGTCATCAATCTCTCACGAATGATGATCATCAGATAATGTGATGATGACGATTTAATCAGTCATCAATCTCTCACGAATGATGATCATCAGATAATGTGATGATGACGATTTAATCAGTCATCAATCTCTCACGAATGATGATCATCAGATAATGTGATGATGATGATTTAATCAGTCATCAATCTCTCACGAATGATCATCATCAGATAATGTGATGATGACGATTTAATCAGTCATCAATCTCTCACGAATGATGATCATCAGATAATGTGATGATGACGATTTAATCAGTCATCAATCTCTCACGAATGATCATCATCAGATAATGTGATGATGACGATTTAATCAGTCATCAATCTCTCACGAATGATGATGATCAGATAATGTGATGATGAGCGATTATGGTTCACAACTGTGAAGGAATATCAATCCAAAATTTAAACAATTGTAATTGATTGCTACACACAAACCTTCACCGATTTTAACACTTGAAGTTGAACCATTTTAACTCGAAACTTAAATACGTGCTGTTAAGAATATTCAAAGAAAGTTCTTTTTATATTTTCCTCAAGAATGTAGGAAAGGCAGGAGTGCCGAAAGAGATCAGATGATGATGATTTAATCAGTCATCAATCTCTCACGAATGATGATCATCAGATAATGTGATGATGACGATTTAATCAGTCATCAATCTCTCACGTATGATGATCATCAGATAATGTGATGATGATGATTTAATCAGTCATCAATCTCTCACGAATGATCATCATCAGATAATGTGATGATGACGATTTAATCAGTCATCAATCTCTCACGAATGATGATCATCAGATAATGTGATGATGACGATTTAATCAGTCATCAATCTCTCACGTATGATGATCATCAGATAATGTGATGATGCGATTTAATCAGTCATCAATCTCTCGAATGATGATCATCAGATAATGTGATGATGACGATTTAATCAGTCATCAATCTCTCACGTATGATGATCATCAGATAATGTGATGATGATTTAATGTCATCAATGAATGATGATCATCAGATAATGTGATGATGATGATTTAATCAGTCATCAATCTCTCACGAATGATGATCATCAGATAATGTGATGATGACGATTTAATCAGTCATCAATCTCTCACGAATGATGATCATCAGATAATGTGATGATGACGATTTAATCAGTCATCAATCTCTCACGAATGATCATCATCAGATAATGTGATGATGACGATTTAATCAGTCATCAATCTCTCACGAATGATGATCATCAGATAATGTGATGATGATGATTTAATCAGTCATCAATCTCTCACGAATGATCATCATCAGATAATGTGATGATGACGATTTAATCAGTCATCAATCTCTCACGAATGATGATCATCAGATAATGTGATGATGACGATTTAATCAGTCATCAATCTCTCACGAATGATCATCATCAGATAATGTGATGATGACGATTTAATCAGTCATCAATCTCTCACGAATGATGATGATCAGATAATGTGATGATGACGATTATGGTTCACAACTGTGAAGGAATATCAATCCAAAATTTAAACAATTGTAATTGATTGCTACACACAAACCTTCACCGATTTTAACACTTGAAGTTGAACCATTTTAACTCGAAACTTAAATACGTGCTGTTAAGAATATTCAAAGAAAGTTCTTTTTATATTTTCCTCAAGAATGTAGGAAAGGCAGGAGTGCCGAAAGAGATCAATTTTGACCTGGCATATCTGCACTAAGAAAACCAATTTGCTCGCCTTTCCTCAGCTTATTGTATGATATAATGGATATTTCTTCAGTTTTATTTTAAGAAAATTGTACAAAGTTAAGCATAGTTTTGCACATAAGTTATGTATCATGTTCTTATTACAAGATAATATTGTCATAAATGAATTATTGTATCACATATTACATAGTTCTTGTCAGTTTAGAAAATATTTCATTTACTTAAAATCATCAAATATTTCTGACTTATTTATATTTTTAAATACACGTATTGCCGCTACAGTCCGGCCATTCTACTTGGGCCAAAATCCTTTCACTCGTGCATCAAATACGCATGTAAACACTCCACCTCGAATTTAATCTTTAAATTTAAGAAGGGGTGTTATATAATTGCAGTAAATTATAATGGCATGTTGCAATGCATGTGCAGACAACATTAGCTCAAACTAGAACATCAATAATGTAGTAGCTCAACATATTTTTGGGGGTGGTTACAAGCCTGTTTTTTGTTGGTAGGTTGTTAATTCGAGTAGGCTGGGGTTGTTAGGAAAGAAATACATGTTTGATATTTAATTTTTTGGGAAATGCAAGAGGGAGCTTTAATACCGTTGTGATCCTAGAACATAAATGATATAGTAGCTCAATATATGTTTTAGGGGCGGATATAAGACATTTTGTTGGAGGGGAGTTACATTGGGTAGGCTTGAGTTGTTAGAAAGGAATACAAGTTTGATCAGCAGTGGAGCACCAAAAGGTTGGGAATGCCTGGAAGGGTAGGTAAACCTTACAGGCCATGGGCAAAATCGATTTAGGTCCAGCCCTGAACAATGACACTGCAATATCTTTGTTATGCAACCCAAAGCCCCAGAGGTGTCAGAAGGAACTCGGGGGAGTTCATGTGCATTTTTGGACAGTAATTGAGGGGCACTTTTCATTTAAAAAAGGGACACTCTTGTCAGTTGACAGTTTTTGCTTATCACTTTTGACTTTCCCACACTTTCAGTAGACAAATTCCGCCTATGGGTTCAAAGATTGGGGAGCCAGGACCAGTGTTGGCAATTACCCATCAGGCAAACAAGTAAAAGGCTCCTTTTGAAAATTGCTGCTTAGAAAATTATTGGAGGCATACCACCTCCCACCATGGCCCTCGGTGCCAGTGCCTCTGGTACAATGATATGATTTAATTATATCAAATGAATACTAAATGTATGTGACAACCTCTGCGTATTATGTAGTATTTGTGAGTGAGTGGATATCTATTTATTTTCAAGCTTCCAGAATGACGAGAATAACTTCAAATAAGTTTCAAAAAGGCACTTCCAAGACCCAGACCAGTCCACCTCACAACTTTCAGAAGGGCACCTCCTTCCCCCTTTCTCTTGGGCCAGATCTCCCCCCCCCCCACCCCTAACTCCCCCCACCACTGTAGTTCCGACCGACATCGCTGCAAGGGCCAAAATCCCTACCGGCCCCCAGGACTCTAGTTGCCCCACTGCGTATGGGAGCTTTAATATCATTTGAATATGTGAAAACTGTTTTTCAAGTAAGCCTAAAATAGCTAAACCTCAACATCAATATTAAGCAAATTTTATTACTGTTTACTCTTTAGTGAAATAGAAATTATATAACAGACATACCAACAGCAGAATACTTTTGTATAAAATCAAGATGGATTTTACATCCTTGCAATAAGACATGATTTTAACTATTGCTAATGTATTAGCCATTTTGGGCAAATGATTAATTATCACAATTAATGAATCACAATTAATCAATATAAGCATCAAGGCCTACATAATAGCATCCCACAATACACTCCCAAGTGGCAATCATTATAACAAAATTTTGCTAAAACAATCTTTAAACTTTCTTTTGAAGTCCTCTTTAATTCAAGATGGATTTACTTGACCCCTAAATCCTTTAAGATACACATCACATACTACTGCATAATGGTGATTTTCCCGAAAATGAAAGAACATTTTCCAATAATCGAAAGATTTTGATCAGAAAAGAACGAATTTACCTCAAAATTTGCCCGAAAAATTCTAAGAGTAAAATTATCCAAAAATGAGCAACCTATGTCAGTCCTGTGTTACTCGTGGCATCCCACCCCATGTCCCACATGGCATCCCACCCCATGTCCCACATGGCATCCCACCCCATGTTCCACATGGAATCCCACCCCATGTCCCACATGGCATCCCACCCCATGTCCCACATTGCATCCCACCCCATGTCCCACATTGCATCCCACCCCATGTCCCACATGGGATGCCATGTTGTACATGGGATGGGATGCCATGTGGGACATATGGTGGGATGCCATGTGGAACAGGGTGAAATGCCATGTAGGTTATATGGTGGAATGCAGAGGTTGCGTTATAATTTTTTGCCTGGTGTATTTAGTTACGACAAGCCCTTGAAGTTTGGCGTATTTTGTATATTTGCTGTCGTATGTACAGGCCATTGCGTAATGTACAAGGCATTGCGCGCTAGCGAAGCATGTAAGTAATTGTTAACACACACACTTGTGTAAGCCTGCCTCGCTAAAGGGAATAAAAATTGCGCTTAAAATACCAAAAACATTAAAAAATCGGACTATTATTATCATAAAAATATTACGAAAAAGTTCATACCCAATCCTTGTATAATGTTGATTCTTGAGTCATAAAATTTAGGTTAACAATCCAAAAATGAACTAGAAAATACTTGTTTATTGTATCCAAACTTTCATGAGGTTTTAGTGAACTTTGACCAATTGTCAACGATAATATACTATTCAGATCTTAAACATGCCTACTTCCTTACAGTATAGTAACTTGACTTGCAGATTGTGATCACTTCACAGATACACGATCAACACAATACAGGAGGAAAGTTGAATCCTAGCTAATAATATCGTTGACAATTGACAGCCTGCATTCAAAACAACTTTAAAACTTTCAAGTACAGTGTATGCACATCATGCCTAGGGTCTATGTACTAGCCTATATGTGTTTATGACAGCACTACAAGCATGTTGAATCATTCGGCCGTTAGTCTCGTAGTTGTGTCATTTTTATTTCATTTATGAGTAATTCAAAATCATTTTTGTGTGAAATAAAACTTTGAATCGCACCACAGAGGTAAGATGTTCATGACTTTCATTTATGCTAATGAAAAACTCTGGCGTAAATAAAACTCCACATGCTATATCTAAATCTTACGACGCAGGTACAACCTGTGTCATAAGAAATTTCAGCCATGGCGTAATATACGACAAATTTGTCGTTCACGCGATCTCTGGTGAAACGCCATGCGGGACATAGGGTGGAATGCCATGGGATGTCATGTAGGACATGGGATGCCACATGACATCCCATGGCATTCCACACTATGTCTCGCATGGCATTCCACCATATACCCTACTTGACATTTCACCCTGTTCCACATGGCCATAAGAAGTCTCTTCCTAGCTATCACAGTCCCTGATTGAGCATACTATGTATGAAAGTGTCAGTTCAAATAATAACTTATATGCAAATGTCTTTTCGAATAAGAAAAAAAGGTGGAGTCAAATAATTATGCCTAATATAGACCTTGATGTAAACCACATGGGTGTATATTATATCATATGAACCGCATGGCCCCCATCCATGTCCCACATGGCATCCCTCCCTGTCCCACATGGCATCCCTCCCTATGTCCATAAGCAGTCATATCTTGTCACACTCCCTGACTGAGCATACTCAATCAAAAAAGTATGGTCAATTCATATACTGTAGCAACTTTATGCAAATGACCACAATGATAAAGGCTGAGTTTAATAATCATGCCTGATACAACCGTTGGTGCCTAAATATTTTGATGGATTTTATTCTCCAGTGCTATGAGACAGACGCTTGATGATCTCTGAAGAATATTGGAAAATTATATCATTTTACAGTTATCTTCTAAGGAAATATCAAATGTTTTGTAGATTTTTTAAGGAAATTATTCTTCAATCTTGTCTTAAGTGTCTCTGAAAAACTTGAACATTTTATAAGAAAATTTTAACCTTTTATAAGGATATCTAAAGAAACTTTAACTTTTTCTGAGGAAAACTGAAGAAACTCTAACATTTTCTGAGGAATTCTGAAAAAACTTTTCTGAGGAAATCTCAGGAAAAATTGTGGACGGCTGGAATCGCCATTACATAGGTCTGCATTATGCTTCGTGTGGGAACCAAAAACAGTAGGCCCACCCGAAAATGAAAGAAATTTTCACAAAAATGTTCTGAAAATGTTCTGAAAATTGTCCGTGACTGAAGGAAATTACCCCAAAATTGGCCAAAAGTTCCCGAAAATAAGCATTTCCGAAAATGAGCAAAATTTCCTAAAAATTTAAGAAAACTACCAAACTACCCCAAAATGAATTAAAATTTCCAAAAAGAAAGCAAAATTTATTTGGGCGGGGGGGGGAATAACATATAACCGGGGTTTTAGCTACGGTGGGCAGCACCGGGCGGGCCCGCCCAGGACTCACAATTCCTGCACTGGCACAAGTTACAGTAATACAGTCTGTAGCCTTGCAAACAAAGCAAAAAGTCATTGTGGATAAGATTACTGCAAGCCAGGTCATGCGTCTAATGCGACAGGGGACTCATGCTGATTTTCAAAGGTGTTTTTTTTTTTTTTTTTAGTGAGTTATTAACACTTTGGTGATTTATTCAATCGCATTAGTTGAAATAACCTATTTAAGCTATTTAGCCATTCTTTAACTTTTTATGGGGTTTTTTAAACCCAATTTAAAGCCCAAATGAGCTATAAACAACAAAAGTTATACACCAATTGGACTACACATTAGGAGAAATCCCAAACGGGATATGTAGCTCGATTAGCATACATGCCAGACAGTATTATGACGCTCCAGCCAATGAAAATATCACTTTATTTTAATCGGAGAATCGGTAATAATTCCCGAGCCAATGTTATTATGTATGCTAAATTCCTTCAGATTGCACCAAGTGAAATCCAAGTATTTGAAACATTTTTAGTGAATTTTGAAATCATAATTCGTTAAAACTACGCAACAATATGAACTATTATTGCATCATCATATCAATCTATTTAAGGCAAACATAGCAACACAGCAAAATATCAAAAAAAACGCATAGGATATATGATAAACGCTGCAAAAATCCGAAGATCCGGGCGAGAACCTGGCTCTTAAGTTAGTTATCGCTTAAGCTCAAATCCCTTAAAGGGATGATGAGCTAAAAATGAAATCAAATAAAGAGCAAAAAATTGGTTCATAGCTTCTATTTCATACACAACAAATTGAAAATTCTGTAGTTGGAGGCAGTATTTATACTGTACACTCGAGGATGTACAGTCGGCTAGCAAACTTTTCGGGTTAGAGGTCAGGGGGTGGGGGGTAGCTAAGGGGGAAAATTCTGATGGCCTGAATATTTTTGAAAAATGTATCAAAATACTGTAGTTTACTAGCAGAGGCTAAATTTAGCTGAAAAGCAAAAAGGTCATTGCACTGAGGAACAACTGGATCTTTTAGCATATTTTCTGGAACTTTTTACCCAAGTCACTTTTTTAAGGGGTTGTACAACCTTTACATTTTTTTAAATATCCTGGCTAGTGGCTACATCTACAGTATGATATTCAGCATCTTCTATCAAACAAAAGCCATTTTGTCGATTCAAAACATTCAAATATATTATACCTGTAATTCATGTGTAAACTAGCCTCAGCAGAGTGCTCTATTTTGTTTTTGCTACACTGCATAAAGCAGACTGATAATAATGGCTCTGTAACAATCAGTTATCCCTGACATGAGTGTTGTGTTAATAACACTACAAGTCTGTCAGAGCAAAACAGCTCAAGCAAAGTACAGACTCCCTATCTGAAAAAGAACATTTTCTGTTGCTGTATCTTATCACCTCTAAATATACAGGAAAGTCATACAGGCAGATGGACACCTTCCACAGGTTTTACCACCCTCCACAACTACTGCCAACTAATATAAAAGCTACCATTAAAATAAATACGGTATTAGGAATATTCCCATTATTTTTCATGTAAATGTACACTGTATATGAAAGAGAGCAATTAAGAATTAATTTACTGAAAACCCCATGCAGATATCTTTTGTTCAAATTACACTATGAGTTTTTGCATTTCAAAGAATTCCACTGTGCTGTAAAGTAACTGGTGCAGAAAATACACACTTCAACAGGGTGAAATACTGCAGGTGTACTTCCTATTTAATTTGTATGCATTTCTTTGAAAATGAATTTTCTCTATTATAATTATTGAAAACATTTTTTGTTTAACATTTTTTGTTTAACATTTTTTGTTTAACACTATGACTCCTAGGGTGCAGAAAACGTGACTGGCAATTTTTTGAAGCTTTTCTTTCTTCTTCACAACTTTCCTTTCGTGCAAAAACAATGAAAATAAAGAAGAATGTTTGTTTGATGAGGGCTTAAGGGTACCATGACAACGAGGGGTAAATTGTGCGTAGATCATTCTAGAGGTAGGAAGGAAAGAAAACAGCGAGAATGAGAGAAATACAAGAACTAAAAGTCAGAAAGCTGGGATCGAGAGAGGAGGTGCATGGGTGAAAAAAAACAAAGTAGAGAGAGGGGGTGGGAGAGAAGGACTAAATATGGTTGAAGAGGGAAGCATAAAGAAGGAAGGAGATAATCTTATCTGGAGGAGTTTTCTGGAAGAACTCAGCAATTAAGTTGTGGAGAGCGAGGGAAGCTCTGGGAAGGTTGTACAGGGGGCAAGCAAGGAGAACGTAATGGATTATGAGGGTACAATGGCAATTGTTGCAGAGGGGTTGGGGAAAGCCAATAAGGTGGGAAAGAAGAAAATAATCACCGCTGTAATTACTCGTGAAAAAAAAAAGCCACGCATTCGGTTCGATTCTCAAAACTGGGTTGCTCACGTAAACTTCCCGCACGCTTACTGCTACACTACACTGGGTAGGAGTACATTGTGGGTTTGTTATATTTTGGTCTGGACAAAGAGGGGGTAATTGCTCTTTGTGTTTTCAATTGAAAATGTGTGAAATTATAATTCTAACAACATTTTTTGCATAGGGCAGTTGTAATTGTGATCAGGAACTATGATTTTTGTCAAACAATGGTCACTAAAAGGCTAAAAATCATAAAAAATTTGCATAAATTTTGGCAGAACAAGATATTGATGATAGGGGCAGTCAAAATTTGACCAGAATTAGATGCATTCTTTGTCTGTTTCCCATGGTTTTTAAGGCAATAGCAAGGTCTGGAAGTATGGCAAGTAAGTTTTTCAAGAAAAAAATTGTTATTTTGTTAAATTTTGTGCATTTTTTAAATTTTCTCTATTTCAATCCATTCTTTCTCTCAAAAATCTTCAACATAACCCCCATCAAAAAGCTACATTTTCTGAAAGAACTATTCAAGCTCTTTCAAATGATACTAGGATCTCTGCTGTGGGCCTATTTGACAAAGCAAAATAATTTTTTGAAAAGTGCATGTTTAATCACTTGTGTGACGACCGCGTGGGATTTGAAGGGTTAATCATTGAGATGGGGTATAGCATACAAAAACATGTGTTGTCCATCTGTGGATATAATTAGTATGCTTAAGAAGACAAAAATGATTTTTTATTTAATAGAGGTACATAATACTGTATACCAATACTTAATATCTTTTTTAACACTGATTGATATACTGTTTGTGATCAACTTACCACTTTTCCTGGCCGCGCCCATGTGTTGATTACGCCTTCTTGGCAACCGGTCACAATACACTCTTCTCGGAATATCAAGGTTGTCAACCTATCATGGGCAATTTTCTTTGTTATCAGAGGTTCTAACCTCAACACTTCGTCCAGTTTTGGGCACATGGGTGTTCCAATAGAAATCCATCCCTCAAACATGATTTTCTGATGCACCTTACTGAAGTACTGTTGACTTGTGATTCTTGATATGCTGTCTTTCTTATGTTTATCTTTATGCTTGTCCGACAGGGACAATGTTGAAAAACGCATGGCGAGATTTCCATCAGAATGACTTGAAGTGGCGTGTTGTTCTTTGTTCGTTGAAACATTATTAGCATTGCACATTGATGGAGGCTGAGGTGGCGTTTGATTTAGTATTGTACTTGTCCTTGATTTGGCAGGTTGGAACCGCTTGATCTGATCCTCAGAAAAGTCCCATAGGCACAACAGGGTATCTTGTCCTACCGACCCAAATCTATATGACACTTGCGGGGGTCCCTCTCCCCCTGCACTATGAACTGAAGTCCTTGAGTGGCTACTGAAAGATCTGTCACGCTTGTCATTCTTGGGACTTATAAAGTCCTCGTCACTTCCATAGAAGTCAATGTCATGGTTTAACACCTCAGTTGTGTATGGATCAAAACTGACTACATTGATCCATGAATTGTGCCCTCTACCCCTAGCAACCACCACCCTCTCTTGAAATGACCACACCGACACAAGATCATCCTCCCCACCCACAACAATGTACTTATCATCTGGACTCCAACATACACATAGCAACCCGCCAAAGTAACTCTTCATTGACCCGTAAAATTCCAAAGAATCATAATGAAACACACGAAGAAATCCGTCATGGGAGGCGCATGATATATAACTTGCATCACTTGAGAAGGCAAATTCATTGAGGGCTCCCTCCCCTATAATCCACCTTTGAACAGGGTTACGAGGTACTTTGCTTTTACACGTTAACACTGCATAATCGTCCCCTTGTTGAAGTACCTGGTAAGCAGGAGGGGTTGTGACTGGCTCAAGTTCTTCATTGTATAGGTACATGCTTCCAGTGGCATGAGCTGCCAAAAACATGTGTTCTGTGCCAGGAACCCATCTTAGGCATGTCACTTTACTCTTTTCAATTTGCCTCTGTGGAGAAAAATTAAACTACATGAAAAAAAAACTTCAAACGGTCTGATTACCTGAAGTAGGAAAGGATTCTTACATTTGGAAATTGCACTATAACAAATATCCTTGAAAACTAACATGTATCATTATGAAAACTTAAATACAGTCGGCAAATAAATACGTCCAATCACTGTCCAATTGAAACATGTGTAGCAACACCTTGTACCATGTTGTATGGAGCGGTAGGGTTTCCCGCGAGTTGCAATAGAACGGCCTAAAATCCTACCACATTGCATTAGTGAAGAAAGTATTGAATCAATGCACTGTGTAGCTACCCTGCAATTGCAGAAGCAGAGCAATGAGTGAACTCTCCTATCCAATCAAAACATCGTTAGCTGAAAGGTGGAGGGGTTCCCCTGATTCTTTCCTTTTACGCATGTGTACGCCTGTAACTAGAAGTTAAGATCACAACAATTCCGTTTCCATTTGGTATGTATGTATGTTGCATACGTGTAACTGTATATGAATGATGTGTGAACATATTATGATTGTGTTTTTGCTATGCGTGGTTTTATGCTGTTTGAAGTGCACTGCTTTCAACCTCCCGTAAGACGTTTGTGTGGTGAGAATACAATGTTTTTAACAGTTTGATGTTGATTTTGGCAAATTAATTTTTCATTTTGGCAACCAAAAATTTGGTCCAACTTGCCATTTTCTTTTGTGCTAAGACCTATCATACTCAACCATAGTTCAGTCTGATTATGCAAGCATTAAGTACAGTTGCGAACAAAGAGCAAAACTACAGGGCAAAGAACGGAAGGCTAATACCTCTGCCAAGTCACACATCAGAAACCTTAATTCAACTTTAGGCAAACACACACATACACATTATCACATCTTCCTGCAGTACAAAAGCCCTTCATCAACCTTTATTAAAATCCATTGATCAATTATTGAAACAGGTTGTTGACAAACAAATAATTGAAGCCAAAAACACAACCTTCATAAACTTTTTCGGTGGAGAAATAATACCAGTAACAACACAATCAGTAGGTTACATAACACCCAGTGAAACATCATTGACAATTGTGGCCAAAAGTAGTTGGAACAAATCCCTGCTGCCCTGCTGCCCTCGATCAATGTTGTAAGCTGTAATTTCCCTATTTTCTTGCAAAGTGCACAAAGGGGGGTAGAAGGGAGAGAATGCCACTAAAATTATCTCAGGGATTTGGGTCCCAACACTGTTGGCCATAATTGCAGTTTGCAGTTTCCCTACTGGATGACTGTATATCTCCTTAGAAGAACTTGAAGGTCTGTCAGCAAAGTTCCAATACTGAGTGAAATAATAATGCCCATCTTATCCTATCTGTAAGAGGGATATGAGAGAGCAATAATACTTGTGCTTAGTATCCATATTTTGTCTGGCAAAAACTGTAGTCGACAACTACTCAACTACTTGCATTGTAAAACATATCTGAGGGTATTCTACAATTAGACATGGCCTAGAGTAGCTGGGACAAATCCCCTCAATCAATCTTGTAAGTCACAAATGGGAAAATGCCGCTGAAATCATTTCAGTGATATTGTCCCATCACTTTTAGCAACATTTGTAGAACAGTTCCAGAAAATGCAACCATTTGGAAATAATTATTTTAGCAGGCCTCTAGTTTCGCTTTTTCAGAGGGGTACTTCACCATGCCCCTCACTGCCTCCACCCTACCACTTTTCATTAGGCACTCTTAAATTTTGTTGTTCACACAAACATACTTATGAGAACAATTATTTTTCTTTTCATGCTGATTACATTTGCCAAACATACAAAGATGCAGAGACACTACTTGTTGTATTGATTACTCCCTTACTGTACATTTCAAGTGCCCTCAAACCTGCCTTCAAAGTGCCCTCAATGTCTTATAAATGCCTCTTTTGGTTAGTGACACCCTGCCCCTTTCTAGATCAAGCTAGAGGTTGGTTCAGATTACATTAAAGGAGTGGCATGTGACTTGTATCATGTGACTTGTATCATGTGACTTGTATCATGTGACTTGTATCATGTGACTTGTATCATGTGACTTGTATCATGTGACTTGTATCATGTGACTTGTATCATGTGACTTGTATCATGTGACTTGTATCATGTGACTTGTATCATGTGACTTGTATCATGTGACTTGTATCATGTGACTTGTATCATGTGACTTGTATCATGTGACTTGTATCATGTGACTTACCTCTTCATTGAAAATCTTACAGGTAGCACAGAACTAATTATTTGCCCCATTGAAGCCTATGGTGAAAGAGTCAAGTTCCAGAATGTTATAGATTGGGATCTTTTGTGATGTTTTTCAAAAAGTACCATCTAATACTAGTTCCCCATGAAACTTTTACTGAAACAAATCTCGTCAAGTTTGGACATGCGTAGTTAAGTCCTATCCTTTTTCTACCATTCCTAAAATTTTCAACTTCTCAGCTTCCTGTCCCATGAAATGGGACCTCTAGAAAATATTCTTATTAGTCTTTTCTCTGAGGGTTCTCATTTTTGGATGACGGAGTGATACCTTATTAGTTCCGTGCTACCTACTGTGACTTGTATCATGTGACTTGCAGCATGTGACTTACCTCTTCATTGAAAATCTTACTGTTGTCCCTTCCAACAGGGTCAATGAGCTGCACTTGTCCTGCCGAAAAACCGACTATAAGAGAAACACCCTTGGGACTGGCAGTGAGTTGGTTGAAATCATGACAAGTTGGCAATGTACTTCCTTTATACGTTCGTTTGTCAAGAGGTTTCGTTAAATCTGCAGCCTATGAGAAATAACAAGGAGAATGTTATTTTTAAGTTAAGTTTTTTTCAATATCTTAAGAGTGAGAGAAGTGCAAAATTGTCAAACGAGCAATTCATGAAACAAACCACCAAAAGATTACGGACAGACTGCACAAGGGCAAAAAGAGACAAACTAAACATCTGATGCCCCCAAGTAGGACATTTGCCCTCATAGGTTGTTGATGCATATCAACTTGAAGAAATCTCAATGCAAGTCAGGGATACTCATGAGACTTGAGGTTACAACACTTGACAAATACATCAGCAACTGTATTCTTGTATATTGCATCTTCATTCTTTCCAAAATGCAACATTTACACACAATACATCATGTAGAGACAGCTTGAAATAATATATTTATTTTTTGACTTGATTTAAGTGAATTTATAGTATACGAGTACAATAGAGTAACATACTGTAGGAAACAACCAGGAAGTGTAGTGGGTTCGATCACAGATCATATCACACCAAAAGACTTTAAAATGTCTCAGCACAAGGGATCAATCAGAGCAGGTATAATACATGTGCTTGGTTTTGACTTTGACTCACACCTCAGGAGGAAGGGAGAGGAGGGGTAGGTGGGAGGGGAGGAAGGGAGGGGAGGGAATGGGAGGGGGAGGAGGATGAAGAGAGGGAAAGGAGGGGAAGGGAGGAGGTGGTGGTGGAGGTGGTGGTGGTGGTGGAGGTGGTGTTGATGGTGAGAGTGGTGTTGATGGTGAGAGTGGTGTTGATGGTGAGAGTGGTGTTGATGGTGGAGGTAGTGGTGGAGGTGGTGGTGGTGATGGTGGTGGTGAGGGTGGTGGTGGTAGAAGTGGTGGTCGCAGTGGTGGTGATGGTGGTGGTGGTGGTCGCGGTGGTGGTGATGGTGGTGGAAATGATGATGGTGGTGGAAATGATGATGATGATGATGATGATGATGATGATGATGATGATGATGATGATGATGATGATGATGATGATGATGATGATGATGATGATGATGATGATGATGATGATGATGATGATGATGATGATGATGATGATGATGATGATTAGTAGTAGTAGTAGTAGTATTATCATTATTATTATTATCATTAAGATTTGATTATACTATTAATTAACCACATACATGGAAGAAGACCAAAGAGTAAAGAAACTAACTGCAAAACTCATGTGCAATAACACAATGCTTATATTGATACAGTGACTTCAGAACTTTGCTACTTTATCTGAAAATTCAAGCAGCTGTACACACCTTATCAATGGTGATCAATGCAACCTCCTACTAGAAAGTTTAATACACATTCTGTTCCTTTAGCTCTTTTCCTCCCAGACATCAAGATCAATCTCTTCTCTTCATCACACATTCATCAAACTCAGTCAGTTCTTTCCAAGTGACAACCAAAATAATTGATTCAAGAAAATCGCTTATCACATACTAGTACCACTTAAGACCACTACTGATAAAGGTTTGACATTAACCTTCACCAAAATGAGAGTAGATTTATCACCCTAGAGTGAAAATTCTTGTTACAAAAATGTTGATATTCAAACATATGATCAGATTTACAAACCGGACACTTTTTCTACATAAAAGTTTCAGTAAACACAATAATTGCATGACAGGAACTCACGCAAATTTGAGATTTTAAAAATAAGTAATGTCTTCTAAACAATTTCAAAGATCTGTAGATACATTAATTCATCACTGCACAATTTTATGTTAAGTATTTCTGCTTTTGGAAAGGAGTCCACAATTGTGAGATTCAATTTTTCCAAATGACATCAAACGAAGGTGTTTGGGAAGCAGGCTGCTTACTACTGTATAGCAAATGGTGCTCTTCCATGAAGAACAATCTTATTATATCTCTTAGTGCAATCACAGTTTGATGGGGAAGGGAAAAAAAATTAAATAACCTTTCAATTTCATGACTGTACCATTTAGTTTATTGTTTCATAATAGCAAACAGCACAAAGCAAATTGCAGTGCAACTGTGTTTCTTCAGTACCTAAAATAAAGCTGCAATGGAGCCATATACAGTACTGTGCATCCTTTTATTCAGCCATTACTACTATTCTACTGTCGATTACAAGTATGATACTTCCTGAATAAAATTATTTTGTAACAATTTAAGATCATTTTCTTTTCCAATAATTCTTCGCATGAAATAGGGGAGTAGAATCAAGACCTGTAATGTACCCTTCAAATAAACCGCAATACAAAAAATGCAAGCATAAGCCTAAGCTGGGAAAACATGTATATATAATAAAAGAAAACAATTGTAACTATAAACAAATATATAATATTTTAATAGGTAAAGCAAGGCCAAGCCTGGCAGTTAAAAACCGCGGTAAAAACAGGAATTCACCGAAACAAAAATATATATATAATTTTTTTTCTTCAAGATTTCTTGAGTAAGCAACAGTATAATGTTGTAACTGTGTGCTCTAAAAACGTCCCCATGTAATTGTGCGATGAATAGTAGTGTGGTACATTAAATTGCAAAAGAGGGAAGCAAAAAGATTTTATAATTAATTCCAACTCTGAACAAGGCTACAAGCCTCACAATACTTTTTTTAGAAGTGACAGCAGGGTCACAGCCCCCCCCACACACACACACACATTTTAAACAATGGTTCTGTCCATTCAAAACACATTTACTTTTTTTAGAAAGTGAGTTCTATAGATAAGATTGACAATTGCTCTAATCAAAAATTAATTACTCCAATCAAATTAATTACTCCAATCAAAAATTCCTGGAATAGAGGACTGCCTAGGCTTTGTAATTTTTCCTCATCTAAAGGTATATATTACTATTAAAGGTTATTAACAATAAGAAATTTGATTCATATTGTATGGTTGGTTGCGTTCAATATATCTTCATGACAACCCCTTGCTTTAATTTTGCATTACACTTCTAACTATACTAATGACAAATTACAATCTAATAAATTTACTGTAGGTATTACAACTAATTTACATGAGATCATATTGGCGATATGGAGAACAACTACACGATCTGCCCTTAAATAAAGAATTTCAAGAAAGAATCATTGACATGTTTTTTTAAGGTTATTTTCTTCTCACACTAAATTAGAAATCCTAGTTTTAGGATCCATGCCAGCTTTGATACGTTGATTAATAAGGCTTGTCCAATGTGTCAACAAGGTGATACTTTGCCAAAGAGGTGAAATTATTTCAATCTAACTTATTGCAGCAGGACTAAAGGTGCATTCGCAAAGAGGCTTCCACAGGAGTCACTTTAGCAAGGTCTTGATATTTGCTTAGCCGGTTAGAAAGATACCTAATTTCACTTGGGAGCTCTGCTTTTCGTTTCAAAGTTAACATGTTTGGCAAAATATTAACCTTCGTTGCTAACACACCAACAAGGCTTATCCATCAACTAGAGGAAACTGCCATGGACCCTATAAGTATGATTATAAATTTAGTTTTGAGTCACTTGGAGCAGGTCCTAATGCTTAGCCAATTAGAAAGATACAGTACCTACTGTACTGTAAATGCACTTTGGAGCACTCATTTCTATTACAAATTTCCAATGCATAAAAGAATAATCCATTCCTGACACAAAAACAAATGTTCCAAGCAGCTCTTGACCGAAAAGTCAGGTTGTCTTTTGTGATAATTTGTGGGGATTTTGTCCGCATCCAATCAAATCTGGCGACCAGTTTCTTCATGGATCTAATATCAATGAAAGTTTGTTCACTCGCTGAGTGCTCTTGAATGTTCATGTGTGTATGTAACTTCTGCACACGTTAGACCTTGGTACGGTACGTACGATAGCGATGAATTTATTGGGCCTATGTTAAACTTAAAAGCTTCATGTTTTTAGCCAATAAAGTATCCTGTACACCTAGGAGGCTGTGGCTAATAATTAAGTAACGTATGATTATGAGCACTGGACTTTAACGTTACCATAATAGTCCCCTTCTCAAAATATCATGTCCTAATGTTACACTTGCCTAACAACACAAGTAACATTCCACGAAAGAACTCGTCACTGAATTATTACCAAATGACCACTGAAATGCGTTCCAACCATGAAATGACATCAACTCCAAGCAAACCTTATTGGGTGACCACGTTTACAAGCAAAACAGTAAAGATATAAACTTCCTGTGGATTTGTTAAGTCCTTGCAACCGGTCTATTACACTACACACTTACACCTCTGTACATGTTTCTCAGCAGAGCAAATCCATATCCGAAGAGGCTATGATTGTTTGTGTACAAGACACACACTACATTATTTTGGAGACTACAATAAAATACGCCCTAACTTTTCAGTCAAGTGCTTCTTTAACTCATTTTTATTCTTGAGGGCTCAAAGAAAACTGTCCACATTAAAAAATGTCACTGATTAATTCAGCTGAGGGAAAAGTCAAATGTTATTGATTAATTCAGCTAAGGGAAAGTCAAATGTCACTGATTAATTCAGCTAAGGGAAAGTCAAATGTCACTGATTAATTCAGCTAAGGGAAAAGTCAAATGTCACTGATTAATTAAGCTAAGGGAAAGTCAAATGTCACTGAATAATTCAGCTAAGGGAAAAGTCAAATGTCACTGATTAATTCAGCTAAGGGAAAAGTCAAATGTCACTGATTAAATTTAGCTAAGAGAAAAGTCAAATGTCACTGATTAATTCAGCTAAGGAAAAAGTCAAATGTCACTGATTAATTCAGGTAAGGAAAAAGTCAAATGTCACTGATTAATTCAGCTAATGGGAAAAGTCAAATGTCACTGATTAATTCAGCTAAGGGAAAAGTCAAATGTCACTGATTAAATTTAGCTAAGAGAAAAGTCAAATGTCACTGATTAATTCAGCTAAGGGAAAAGTCAAATGTCACTGATTAATTCAGCTAAGGGAAAAGTCAAATGTCACTGATTAATTCAGCTAAGGGAAAAGTCAAATGTCACTGAATAATTCAGCTAAGGGAAAGTCAAATGTCACTGAATAATTCAGCTAAGGGAAAAGTCAAATGTCACTGATTAATTCAGCTAAGGGAAAAGTCAAATGTCACTGATTAAATTTAGCTAAGGGAAAAGTCAAATGTCACTGATTAATTCAGCTAAGGAAAAAGTTAAATGTTACTGATTAATTCAGGTAAGGAAAAAGTCAAATGTCACTGATTAAATTCAACTAAGGGAAAAGTCAAATGTCATTGATTAATTCAGGTAAGGAAAAAGTCAAATGTCACTGATTAAATTCAAGTAAGGGAAAAGTCAAATGTCACTGATTAATTCAGCTAAGGGAAACGTCAAATTTCACTGATTAAATTCAGCTAAGGGAAACGTCAAATGTCACTGAATAATTCAGCTAAAGGGAAAAGTCAAATGTCACTGATTATTTCAGCTAAGGAAAAGTCAAATGTCATTGATTAATTCAGCTAAGGGAAAAGTCAAATGTCACTGATTAATTCAGCTAAGGGAAAGTCAAATGTCACTGAATAATTCAGGTAAGGGAAAAGTCAAATGTCACTGATTAATTCAGCTAATGGAAAAAGTCAAATGTCACTGATTAGTTCAGCTAATGGGAAAAGTCAAATGTCACTGATTAATTCAGCTAATGGGAAAAGTCAAATGTCACTGATTATAGAATATTTGAACACACTTTTTGTGCATGTGTTGGTAACATTTGATGTGAATGTTCAAATCAACTGTAAGTATTTTTAATGAATGCTTAAACAATTTTTGAACAATACAAGTACCAAAAATTCAGTGGAGTAGCTAGGCACTGGCACATTTTTTTTTTTTTGGGGAAGAGTGGGGCAGGGTTACATTTTGCAGCAGCGAGATTAATGATGAATGAACAATTACACTATATTCTGTCATTTTATTTAGGGGTAACAGGGGGCAGGGCCACTGAAAGGGAAAGCGCATGCCCCCTGTCCCCCTCTGGCTACGCCCCTGCAAAAATTAGACCCTTGTTATTTCAAAATTCCCATGACTCATCATAAAAGACACCCTTACTTTCGTCCAACAGCTGATTTAAAATTCAAGCCCGGATTTTTGCTTTTTCAGAGGGGTGCTCCACCCTGCCCCACAATGCCTACCCTGCCCCACAATGCCTACCCTGCCCTTTTCATTAAGCACTCTACATTTTGTTCAAAACATACTTTTGAAAACTATTTTCCCCTCTTTTCAAGTTGATTAGGTCCCCAATAAAAAAGATGCAGGGACACAACTTTTTGTATTGATTATTCCCTTACTTACATTACATGTGCACTCAAACCTGCACTCCAATGGTCCAAGCTGTCCTAAAAGTAGTGCTGTCACGACATGTCTCTATTACGTAACGATTATCATGGAGAAAAATATCGTGATATATCGTAGTATCGCAATACTTTTCAAGAAAACTGACTCAAGACACAAATTGTTAATATCACCAACGTTATATGATCATGGAGTTACAATTTACTCCATGATATGGACACAAGAAAAAATTATTTGCAGATCTAGCAGACGACATGATCGCGTGACTATTACGTTCATCACGCATCGCGCACGTGTTTGGTAATTCAGCCAATGTGACCATGAATCATCAAAGTGAGAGCCTGAGTGGCACATTCTAGACCAATTTTTCGTTCTTTTTGCCAACTTACATTGGCGCGTGCCAGTGTGTGGTGACGGAGCACGATTTTTAATTAGTTGTTTTTATGTTTCATGATTATTTTGCACATTTTTAATGGCCTAAACTTGACTTTTAGATTAAGTACCATAACGTAAGAATTGTAACGTACGAAGTAGCCTAGCCTAGTTGTGCCAAAATGTATTAGTTGAGTATTAGTTTTAGGTATATTTTATGTCGTGGGAAAAGAGATATCGCAATATCGCCATAATCCATATGTCGTGACAGCACTACCTAGAAGTGCCTTTTGGTCAGTGACAACCTACCCCTTTCTGGATGACTCGCGATTGAAGTGTGTTTTCATTCAATCACATATTTCTGTTTGTTTGTTTATTTGATGAGAGTTTAACAGCACCACAACAGCAAGGGTCAAATTGTGCCTGAGAGGTTAGATATATGTTTCTGAACCTTGTTCAAAAAAATAATTAATTCATATCAATCTTAAAACTTGCACAATAAAGAAAATAAAGAAAAACATCCTGCGCAGGCATGACCTATTGACATGCAAATTTCTAGGCAACTTGAAAAATTGCAAGAAAATTCCCTTCCGCTTTTACCAGTGGCATAACTAGAGGGGAGGGAGGGGAAATTTCCCCCCTGGCTGGATATTTCCCCAAAATTTGTGCAGATTCTTATTTGGTAATCCTGATGAAAGCAATATCTTACAGTAGTACTTCATTTGTACCAGCCATGTGAAAGGATCACACAATTTGCAAAATGCGAACTTCTAAATTAGGTTTTGTTACATTTTTTTTTTTTCTTCAAAATTTTCAACTTTTTCCTTTACAATTCCTTCCAAAGGGGGTGGTAACTTGGATTCAGAAATTTTGTTTGGTTTTGCCACTCATGCTTTTCTGTTTTGAGCTAACTTTAGTCCTGCCTGCACGTACTTCAGGAAAAACAATAATTTTTTTAAACTGTATTGATAACGTCATGGATAACGTCACAATCGTGGAATCACTCCCGTACTTATCCCTGGGTCACTCTCAGAGCAGAGTTGAAATTAATCATGAAACTTTACATGGTTAAGAATAAAGGTGTCGAAAATATCCCCACCAAAAATTTGGAAAAAAATAATATTAATGTAGTACAGTAAATACATAATTATATGCTTCCCCATTTTGCAATGTACTTCTCCTCATACATTTTTAGGGCACATTATACGGTTGTTTACTCCAGAAATCTAAAAAATCATTTTTTCCCCTTCCCCCTTGCCTAATCTGGATGAATAGGTCACTATGTAATTTAGACATGAAGATTCGTACTAGGGCATAGACCTTTTAAACTAGCCAAATGTAATTTCTTCAATACTTCCATCAATCAAATGCTGGGGGAACTTTTCCTTTGTTTTCCAACCAATCAGGTGCAGGTTTGAGGAAAAAATGTACGCAGCAATACATGTGCATAATTCCTTCATGTATAACGCACATGTGAGACGAGCGATTTTCATACATTTTTTCATACGCTTGGTCCCATGTGCGTGAATTGTGCAAAAGGCCAAGATTCCTCCAGTATTTTATTGGTTTATAAGATTCCTCCAGTATACGATTGGTCCATTATGGACACGTGAATCTCGGCCATGTGACATTACTTAAATTAGTTATCCGGAAATTGCCGATTCAGATTTGAAAAGGTCTATAGCTATTGGTCATATCCCACAATACACTTTTTGACATACTGATGGCATGTACAGTTGGTTATTACACTTTCCATACATAAAGGTGAAGGTGTGTTGAACGTTAGGCTACCAAACTTATGCACCTATCAATTGAATGTCCCACCCCTTATACCCCGGACAACGTGCGTCATTGCATGATCTGCGTCACGCAAGTCGTGTATTTTGACGCACCCCTCAGTTACACAATTGACTAACATTTTGTCTCAAATGACTGTACCTGTGGCACAAAAGTGATGCACATTTCAGTGTAATTTACAAACACCACAGTCATAAAAGTGACAGACATCACATAAACATTGACGCACCAAAAGGTAATAATACAATTTTAGATTTAACGAAAGGAACAGACGACAGCGGCTCAGTATTCGACAATCTCCTTCACTGGGCTAGCTCTGACAAACGCACCAGAATTCAAGTTCAACTCGTAAATACTGGTCATTTATTGATGTAGGATCAATTGAAACATCTGGTTTCAATTTTTTTAGTTGTGATATAACAATACTGGAAAATGTTTTAATGTAAAATTTGCTAAACTTGAGTTTATGCAGTTTTGAAACTAAATAAGCTGTTTTTAGCAAATGGTTTAGCCATGTATAGAATTAGCATCTAAGGACATAATAAACAAAGGCAAAGTCTAATTAATGACCTAAATAATTAATTAACATTGACAAAACTTGAAAGTGAGACAATTCGCTGATTGGGTCAAAGTGCAAATCTGAAATTATTTCAGTGTGCTTCAAATAAATAATTAAGCTGACAGTTGTAAATTTCTAGCTAAACTGTGTGTATAATTTAAAGACAAACAAACACGTAATTACAAAAATCATTAATAATCATATGAAATTAATTGGAATTGCACACATTTTGGATTATTTACTTACTATGACATTGTTCAAAATAAGATGCATTTAATTTGGTTAAAACCAATTTGAATGAAGTTGTAATATTCAATAAAATGTTGATATAATACAAACATCTAACTACATGTAGTTAACTATTAATGAATTACTTTATTCTGAATATTAATCAAAATGTTTAAAGTATGAGCATAAAATGCATAATTTTTTATGAAAATGAAAAAGAAAAAAAATGTGATGAAATAAAAAGTATTTGTATTTAATCAAAAGTTAAGTTTCTCTCAGTAATATCATTACTAAACAAATTATACACAGATCAAGACAATTCATGATGGTACACACACAATAACAGTGTACTTGTAATGTTTGGTATATCAATAAATACAAACTCTGGCACTTGCATGAAAACATAAATAAATAACAGGTCATAGGCCAAGGTGGCTGCAAGTAATTGTGATGAAAGTTGAAAGTTACAAAAAAACACAGTAGCAGCATAGGCCTACCTGCAATAGGTTCAGGTCATCAAGAATTGTTCAACTCTCCTAAAAAAAGATAGGCCTAAATAGCTGCACAGCGATTGTCGAAAAATAAAGTTTATTTAATCAAAAGTTAATTTTCTTTTAGTAATGATATTATTTAACAAATCATATGCATAGATCAAGAACATTCATGATGGTATGCACAGCGTACCCGCCATGCTTAGTTGATCGAGAATTGATAACTCCCCACCCCCATAACCCCCAACCTCACCCTCACAACTTCACCCTCACAACCCCCCTCCCCTCACACACAAAAAAAAACAGGCCCTGGTCCTTGGTGAAAGCTTAAAACAGCATCAGAGATTGTGTTTTTTTTATTAAAAAAAAAAATCCTGATCTACTGTGGGCTAAGTGAAAGTAAATTTCCTTTCAGCAATATTTAAGAACTTGAATTCAAGATGGTCTATACACAATTACTTAATGTAAATAGTTACTTAATCACAGTAGGCCTACACTACAGATTGCAGTTGAGCATCGCTGCTACAGCACTGCTAGTGCAGTACTACCTGACTACACAGTGTATTCATTTGTGTACACTACACTACATTAGTTACGTTACAAAGATACTGTACAGTTAAGCTTACCTTAATATAAGTAAGTTAAGCTTAACATTACGTACAATTCAAAAGTTCTTGCAATTTCCCTTCATTTGATATAAAAATACACCTCCTCAATTTTAACAACCACGTGGTGCAGAGGAAATGTACACGGCTAGTACGCGAGCACCCCAGGTTTGAGTCTCACCGTAACCACTGTGTAATTTTTTTTCTGCTGCAGTTTTTAAGGGGCTTTTGACTATAATCATTTTTGGTGTTTTTTCATCTTTCCTTTCTTTCTAAAAATTCTAGATTAGCATCATTGGAAAGGAAATTTCAAAAAGAATCTAAATATGTAGCACAAATCTCTGTTTTTATTATTGACAAGAAGTTAATACTTCTGCAAAGATTGACCATTTCACACAGCTTCAAGTCTCCGATATAGATTTGTATCATCCCGTAATTCACTCAAATTTTCATAAAATCGCATAATTTTGGTCTTATATGAAAGGTACTACTACACAAATTAATAATATTAAACCAGCTTTTAGATATGTTTAATGAAACTAGTAAATATCGTAGTGCTAATAGGAAACACATGTACTGAATGCAGGAGGACCTAGCCGCGTACGGTACGTGAAGTATTATGTCTACAGCTACTTATTTTTAGCACCATTACGTATGAAATCTGATACTGTAGTAAAACATTTCGGAGCTTTAATTAAAAAAACCCATAGAATATCTCTTAGCAAAATACAAGCTTTATTACGCATACAAAAATCTCGTTTGAGCCAGAATTTCAAGAGCAAAACTGTTCGAACCTAGGAGATGCATTTCAAAGCAACCCATTGTACCAGGTAGGGCTACAGCGCTTACATAGGTCAAATCCGAGATCTCCAATGTTAAATCTGTTGTGTGAGTAAACTCCTCAGAAATATTTGAAGTCCGGCCAAGATGTGCTAGCTCGAAAATGTGTTGCCGCTTCCGACGCCCCTCACGGCACAACGGATAGGGATTTGACCCCGGCACCCAGTCAGATCTTTAGATCTATGCCCAGAAAACACCTTCCAATAACTATATCTAGAATATTTTGAAGAAAAATGAATTTATGAAGGAAATAATTTTCAGAAAAATTGAAAATGAACTCCCATTGACTTAGCACGTAAAAAAGCGAGAGCTCGAAAATGTTGTTGCTTTCGACCCCCTCACGGCCGAGTGGGTAAGGATTTGACCCGACACTACATCCGATCTTTAGATCTATGCCCAAAATATAATATTCAATTATTACATGAGAAATATTTCGTAGAAAAGTAAATTTAGGAAAGAAAAACACTTTAAATTTTTGAAATAATTCCACTGGACTTAGCGTAAAAAAGTGCTAGCTCGAAAATGTGTTGCGCTTCCGGACGCCCCTCACGGCTCAACGGATAGGGATTTGACCCCGACACCCAGTCAGATCTCTAGATCTATGCCCAGACAACACCCTGCAATGACTATATCTAAAATATTTTGAAGAAAAATGAATTTAGGAGAAAAATAAAATTCAAAAAATTGAAATTGAACTCCCATTGACTTAGCACGTAAAAGAGTGACAGCTCGAAAATGTGTTGCGCTTTCGACCCCCTCACGGCCGAGTGGGTAAGGATTTGACCCGACACTACATCCGATCTTTAGATCTATGCCCAAAATATAATATTCAATTATTACATGAGAAATATTTAGTAGAAAAGTAAATTTAGGAAAGAAAAACACTTTAAATTTTTGAAATAATTCCGCTGGACTTAGCGTAAAAAGTGCTAGCTCGAAAATGTGTTGCGCTTCCGGCGCCCCTCACGGCACAACGGATAGGGATTTGACCCGGCACCCAGTCAGATCTTTAGATCTATGCCCAGAAAACACCTTCCAATAACTATATCTAGAATATTTTGAAGAAAAATGAATTTATGAAGGAAATAATTTTCAGAAAAATTGAAAATGAACTCCCATTGACTTAGCACGTAAAAAGCGGAGCTCGAAAATGTGTTGCGCTTTCGACCCCCTCACGGCCGAGTGGGTAAGGATTTGACCCGACACTACATCCGATCTTTAGATCTATGCCCAAAATATAATATTCAATTATTACATGAGAAATATTTCGTAGAAAAGTAAATTTAGGAAAGAAAAACACTTTAAATTTTTGAAATAATTCCACTGGACTTAGCGTAAAAAAGTGCTAGCTCGAAAATGTGTTGCGCTTCGCGCCCCTCACGGCTCAACGGATAGGATTTGACCCGACACCCAGTCAGATCTCTAGATCTATGCCCAGACAACACCTTGCAATGACTATATCTAAAATATTTTGAAGAAAAATGAATTTATGAGAAAAATAAAATTCAAAAAATTGAAAATGAACTCCCATTGACTTTACGTAAAAGTGACAGCTCGAAAATGTGTTGCGCTTTCGACCCCCTCACGGCCGAATGGGTAAGGATTTGACCCGACACTACATCCGATCTTTAGATCTATGCCCAAAATATAATATCAAATCATTACATGAGAAATATTTCGTAGAAAAGTAAATTTAGGAAAGAAAAACACTTTAAATTTTTGAAATAATTCCGCTGGACTTAGCGTAAAAAGTGCTAGCTCGAAAATGTGTTGCGCTTCCGGCGCCCCTCACGGCACAACGGATAGGGATTTGACCCGGCACCCAGTCAGATCTTTAGATCTATGCCCAGAAAACACCTTCCAATAACTATATCTAGAATATTTTGAAGAAAAATGAATTTATGAAGGAAATAATTTTCAGAAAAATTGAAAATGAACTCCCATTGACTTAGCACGTAAAAAGCGAGAGCTCGAAAATGTGTTGCGCTTTCGACCCCCTCACGGCCGAGTGGGTAAGATTTGACCCGACACTACATCCGATCTTTAGATCTATGCCCAAAATATAATATTCAATTATTACATGAGAAATATTTCGTAGAAAAGTAAATTTAGGAAAGAAAAACACTTTAAATTTTTGAAATAATTCCACTGGACTTAGCGTAAAAAGTGCTAGCTCGAAAATGTGTTGCGCTTTCGGCGCCCCTCACGGCTCAACGGATAGGGATTTGACCCGACACCCAGTCAGATCTCTAGATCTATGCCCAGACAACACCTTGCAATGACTATATCTAAAATATTTTGAAGAAAAATGAATTTATGAGAAAAATAAAATTCAAAAAATTGAAAATGAACTCCCATTGACTTAGCACGTAAAAGTGACAGCTCGAAAATGTGTTGCGCTTTCGACCCCCTCACGGCCGAATGGGTAAGGATTTGACCCGACACTACATCCGATCTTTAGATCTATGCCCAAAATATAATATCAAATCATTACATGAGAAATATTTAGTAGAAAAGTAAATTTAGGAAAGAAAAACACTTTAAATTTTTGAAATAATTCCGCTGGACTTAGCGTAAAAAGTGCTAGCTCGAAAATGTGTTGCGCTTCCGGCGCCCCTCACGGCACAACGGATAGGGATTTGACCCGGCACCCAGTCAGATCTTTAGATCTATGCCCAGAAAACACCTTCCAATAACTATATCTAGAATATTTTGAAGAAAAATGAATTTATGAAGGAAATAATTTTCAGAAAAATTGAAAATGAACTCCCATTGACTTAGCGTAAAAAGCGAGCTCGAAAATGTGTTGCGCTTCGACCCCCTCACGGCCAGTGGGTAAGGATTTGACCCGACACTACATCCGATCTTTAGATCTATGCCCAAAATATAATATTCAATTATTACATGAGAAATATTTCGTAGAAAAGTAAATTTAGGAAAGAAAAACACTTTAAATTTTTGAAATAATTCCACTGGACTTAGCGTAAAAAAAGTGCTAGCTCGAAAATGTGTTGCGCCGACGCCCTCACGGCTCAACGGATAGGGATTTGACCCCGACCCAGTCAGATCTCTAGATCTATGCCCAGACAACACCTTGCAATGACTATATCTAAAATATTTTGAAGAAAAATGAATTTATGAGAAAAATAAAATTCAAAAAATTGAAAATGAACTCCCATTGACTTAGCACGTAAAAAGTGACAGCTCGAAAATGTGTTGCGCTTTGACCCCCTCACGGCCGAATGGGTAAGGATTTGACCCGACACTACATCCGATCTTTAGATCTATGCCCAAAATATAATATCAAATCATTACATGAGAAATATTTCGTAGAAAAGTAAATTTAGGAAAGAAAAGCACTTTAAATTTTGAAATAATTCCACTGGACTTAGCGTAAAAAGTGCTAGCTCGAAAATGTGTTGCGCTTTTCGGCGCCCCTCACGGCTCAACGGATAGGGATTTGACCCCGACACCCAGTCAGATCTCTAGATCTATGCCCAGACAACACCTTGCAATGACTATATCTGAAATATTTTGAAGGAAAATGAATTTAGGAGAAAAATAAAATTCAAAAAATTGAAAATGAACTCCCATTGACTTAGCACGTAAAAAGTGACAGCTCGAAAATGTGTTGCGCTTTGATCCCCCTCACGGCCGAATGGGTAAGGATTTGACCCGACACTACATCCGATCTTTAGATCTATGCCCAAAATATAATATCCAATTATTACATGAGAAATATTTGGTAGGAAAGCAACACATTTTCGAGCTGTCACTTTTTACGTGCTAAGTCAATGGGAGTTCATTTTCAATTTTTTAAATTTTATTTTTCTCCTAAATTCATTTTCCTTTAAAATATTTTAGATATAGTCATTGCAGGGTGTTGTCTGGGCATAGATCTAGAGATCTGACTGGGTGTCGGGGTCAAATCCCTATCCGTTGAGCCGTAAGGGGCGCCGGGAGCGGCAACACATTTTCGAGCTAGCACTTTTTTACGCTAAGTCCAGTGGATTTATTTCAAAAATTTAAAGTGTTTTTCTTTCATAAATTTACTTTTCTACCAAATGTTTCTCATGTAATAATTGGATATTATATTTTGGGCATAGATCTAAAGATTGGATGTAATGTCGGGATCAAATCCTAACCCATTCGGCCGTGAGGGGGGTCGAAAGCGGCAACACATTTTCGAGCTGTCACTTTTTACGTGCTAAGTCAATGGGAGTTCATTTTCAATTTTTTGAATTTTATTTTTTTCATAAATTCTTTTTCTTTCAAAATATTTTAGATATAGTCATTGCAAGGTGTTGTCTGGGCATAGATCTAGAGATCTGGCTGAGTGTCGGGGCCAAATCCCTATTCGTTGAGCCGTAAGGGGCGCCGGGAGCGGCAACACATTTTCGAGCTAGCACTTTTTTACGCTAAGTCCAGTGGAATTATTTCAAAAATTTAAAGTGTATTTCTTTCATAAATTTACTTTCCTACCAAATATTTCTCATGTAATAATTGGATATTATATTTTGGGCATAGATCTAAAGATTGGATGTAGTGTCGGGTCAAATCCTTACCCATTCGGCCGTGAGGGGTCAAAAAGCGGCAACACATTTTCGAGCTGTCACTTTTTACGTGCTAAGTCAATGGGAGTTCATTTTCAATTTTTGAATTTTATTTTTCTCCTAAATTCATTTTCCTTTAAAATATTTTAGATATAGTCATTGCAGGGTGTTGTCTGGGCATAGATCTAGAGATCTGACTGGGTGTCGGGTCAAATCCTATCCGTTGAGCCGTAGGGCGCCGGGGAGCGGCAACACATTTCGAGCTAGCACTTTTTACGCTAAGTCCAGTGGAATTATTTCAAAAATTTAAAGTGTATTTCTTTCATAAATTTACTTTCCTACCAAATATTTCTCATGTAATAATTGGATATTATATTTTGGGCATAGATCTAAAGATCGGATGTAGTGTCGGGTCAAATCCTTACCCATTCGGCCGTGAGGGGTTAAAGCGGCAACACATTTTCGAGCTGTCACTTTTTACGTGCTAAGTCAATGGGAGTTCATTTTCAATTTTTTGAATTTTATTTTTCTCCTAAATTCATTTTCCTTCAAAATATTTTAGATATAGTCATTGCAAGGTGTTGTCTGGGCATAGATCTAGAGATCTGACTGGGTGTCGGGCCAAATCCTATTCGTTGAGCCGTAAGGGCGCCGGGAGCGCAACACATTTCGAGCTAGCACTTTTTACGCTAAGTCCAGTGGAATTATTTCAAAAATTTAAAGTGTATTTCTTTCATAAATTTACTTTCCTACCAAATATTTCTCATGTAATAATTGGATTTTATATTTTGGGCATAGATCTAAAGATTGGATGTAGTGTCGGGGTCAAATCCTTACCCATTCGGCCGTGAGGGGGGTCGAAAGCGGCAACACATTTTCGAGCTGTCACTTTTTACGTGCTAAGTCAATGGGAGTTCATTTTCAATTTTTTGAATTTTATTTTTCTCCTAAATTCATTTTCCTTTCAAATATTTTAGATATAGTCATTGCAGGGTGTTGTCTGGGCATAGATCTAGAGATCTGACTGGGTGTCGGGTCAAATCCCTATCCGTTGAGCCGTAAGGGCGCGGGAGCGGCAACACATTTTCGAGCTAGCACTTTTTACGCTAAGTCCAGTGGATTTATTTCAAAAATTTAAAGTGTTTTTCTTTCATAAATTTACTTTTCTACCAAATGTTTCTCATGTAATAATTGGATATTATATTTTGGGCATAGATCTAAAGATTGGATGTAATGTCGGGATCAAATCCTAACCCATTCGGCCGTGAGGGGGTCGGAAAGCGGCAACACATTTTCGAGCTGTCACTTTTTACGTGCTAAGTCAATGGGAGTTCATTTTCAATTTTTTGAATTTTATTTTTTTCATAAATTCTTTTTCTTTCAAAATATTTTAGATATAGTCATTGCAAGGTGTTGTCTGGGCATAGATCTAGAGATCTGGCTGAGTGTCGGGGCCAAATCCCTATTCGTTGAGCCGTAAAGGCGCGGGGGCAGCAACACATTTTCGAGCTAGCACTTTTTACGCTAAGTCCAGTGGAATTATTTCAAAAATTTAAAGTGTATTTCTTTCATAAATTTACTTTCCTACCAAATATTTCTCATGTAATAATTGGATATTATATTTTGGCATAGATCTAAAGATTGGATGTAGTGGGTCAAATCCTTACCCATTCGGCCGTGAGGGGGTCGAAGCGGCAACACATTTTCGAGCTGTCACTTTTTACGTGCTAAGTCAATGGGAGTTCATTTTCAATTTTTTAAATTTTATTTTTCTCTAAATTCATTTTCCTTTAAAATATTTTAGATATAGTCATTGCAGGGTGTTGTCTGGGCATAGATTGGTCAAATCCTATGTAGCAACACATTTTCGAGCTAGCACTTTTTACGCTAAGTCCAGTGGATTTATTTCAAAAATTTAAAGTGTTTTTCTTTCATAAATTTACTTTCCTACCAAATATTTCTCATGTAATAATTGGACATTATATTTTGGGCATAGATCTAAAGATCGGATGTAGTGTCGGGGTCAAATCCTTACCCATTCGGCCGTGAGGGGGGTCGAAAGCGGCAACACATTTTCGAGCTGTCACTTTTTACGTGCTAAGTCAATGGGAGTTCATTTTCAATTTTTTGAATTTTATTTTTCTCCTAAATTCATTTTCCTTCAAAATATTTTAGATATAGTCATTGCAAGGTGTTGTCTGGGCATAGATCTAGAGATCTGACTGGGTGTCGGGGTCAAATCCCTATTCGTTGAGCTGTAAGGGGCGCCGGGAGCGGCAACACATTTTCGAGCTCAGGAGTCAGATTTTTGTTCTCATTTATTACGGATGTAACCTCGTGTAAGCGCTGTGACCCCTTCTCCATTGTACAGACACATATGGGAGCTCATGTACGATTTGATAAGTTCCACTCATTGCACTCTGTGTAATGGGTGGAACTAAAAAATTAGTTTGGGCAGAGATACATTTTGTGCCAAATTCTTCAGAAAGCAATATATCTTTCAGGGTATTATCATTGGCCTTCTTGTACATTAAATCATATGCAACAGATTTAGCAAGTGACCCACATTGACCCACCCTTGTGTCATTAAAATGACCAACTTTTTTGGTAAAATGACTCACCCCAGTCACATTTATGACTGACATTTAAGTGAAATGATGCACATGTGAGTCACATTTTATTTTGCAATGACCCACCTTTGATTCACCTTGCTGGGGGTATAGGGGTGGGACATTCAATTGATAGGTGCATTAGACCCGTGGTCAATAGGGAAAAATTCGCTACAAACTTGTTATCTTACCATATTATGTATCTTTCTTGCTTTAATTCTTATACATAGTTTTTTGAAGTTGTCTTAATGCCCAAAAAGACAAAATTAGAAGACCTTTTATGCTTGTTTTGGTGAAAACGTTTTTCCCAGTCTGACCTTCAATGTTTCTGTCACTTGTATTGTTTATGTTGACGTCATATTACTAACTTGGTTGTCGTACAGCTGATTGGCTAACAACTCTTGCACATTTAAATAGATTCAAGTAACAAGTAAACATTTTTATCAAACCTTGACCTCATAAATAATCAACAAAATTTACTTCTGCTCTAAAAGTAATGGCTGAATAGCTGTTCGCATCATGAGCAGAAGACTCACAGAAAATAAATAGCCTAACGTTAGGCTAAATTCTACCATTTCTAAGTAAGTTCTAAATGAAAAGATTTTGTGGATAAACAGTGAGCTACATCTGTTGTGAAGCCAACGTTAGTAATACAAGATTTTAAAGATTTTAGTGAAGAATATTCTCAGGGAAGCTGTGTAAAGTTGAACAAAGTTCCGGCCAAAAAATCGTTGATCTCTAATGCATGGTATGCATAGAAAAAAACCATAACCTTCGTGATGCCGCAGATCAGTAAACAACAGCAATCACACAATGTCAGCATACAGAAACGGGGTAAAGAGAAAGAAATTACGGCCAAACGACTAGCTGGCCTAAATGGTTCCATAACATAAGCATAACTGAGTTAGGGCATAGGCCTAACATTACACAAGCAGTACAGTGCTGAGCACAGGTGTTCCTATCATTATGGCAACCTATATACTTATCAACATATATATAACAAGCTAGGCCACCTCCTACCATGACTTTCAAAAGGTATATGAAAATTCCTTTTTTTGACCACTCGCGAATCTTATTTATATTTTTTTACTAAACTCACATTTGCAGGAGACTCCCTTCTTCGTTTGCACATGTAAGCCACAGTATTTTTTTTCTTTTTCCGATGATATGTACAAACGATGAATTTTCAATTAAAATTCTGCCCCATTACAAGCTAAATGCCCGAAAATTTGCTGCAAACCAAGGAAATGTCTACGATGATGTCAGGAAGAAGCAGCACTTCAGCATTATTTTGACAAGAACGAACCGGGTATGTATCATTACCAGATGAAGATTCATGTGTTGATAAGGGGTCCGGGGTAAGAAAACATTGGTTTCATAAAACTCAGACATTCAATTTGGATGGAAGAGGGATTACATGTACAAAAATTACAGACATTATATTGGAGGATATATGCTTCTTTTTCAGGAGTTAACAAATGAATTTGTATATGGACCAGCAACAAATAAGGCCACAAAGATCCATTGCTATATGGATATGCACAAAGGCAAACTAGCTTCTGGTCATCAATGGGCACAAGGAAACGTAGGGCTATGATAACAAGCCATTATTAATATGACTGTAAATAACTTCTGCGAAAGTTTGTTAGATGTACTTACTAAGGCCCAAGAGAATGATCGGAGAATATCTAAGTAAATTTGTCTCATTTTACCAAATGTTTGGATGAGTATTATGAGCTTATACCACCCATGCAGTTAGGGCCTTGTATAAAATGCACATCAAATTGTGTGTAGTGACAAAGGTCATTAAACTTCATAATTGAATTGTATTTATTTTATTGATGTTAAAACAATTTGGGACATGCTAACAGAAGTTAATATACAGCACATTTCATTTCCAGATGACAAGCCCAACAATTGGCAGCATACATATGGTTTAGGAGCTCTTTTCTACTTTTGGGATATCGGCAGACTGTCAGAGCAAGAACTGACAAAGCTTCCTTGCAATTTTGTTATATTCCCCCATGTTTGCAGTAAATGCAAACACATATTTTCCCATTTTGTATCAATATATCTTAATGATATTGTACTTTTGAATAGTATATAGGCCTTAGCACATGGGCAGAAAAGCCTGTATACAGGGGTGTCGGAAGGAGATCTGGGCACAGGGGCAGAAAATGAAATGAGGGCACTTGTTTGACATTAATTGAGGGACACTTTTAATTTTCAAAAATGGGCACTTTTGTCCATTTTGAAAAAGTGGGGGGCATTCATCCTGGCTTACTGTAGGCAGGATTTAGAGGAGCTAGTGGAACTTGACCCTCCCCTACTTTTTCCCAAATGTATACTTAGATTTAAAGGTAGATTTGTTGTATCTTAACATGATTTTGTAATTCCCCCTCCAATTTTGACTCTACCCTACTTTCAACGGAAAATCCTGCTATGGGTTGTAAAATGGGGAGTCAGGACCAATGTTCACAATTGTCCATTGAGCGAGTAGGTAAAAGGCCTAGGCCTACTTTTGAAAATTATTCGAGGCCATCCCTTCCCACCATGGCCTCCACAGCCCATTGAAAATATTTTTTTATTTTTTAAAATATATACTAAATGTATGTTATATCTTTTGAGTACTATGTGTATTTCTATTTGTTTTCAAACTTTAAGAAGAATGTGTATTTCTATTTGTTTTCAAACTTCAAGAATGACTTAAAATAATTTCTTAAACCTTTCAAAAGGGCACCTTCTGCCCCGGTCCACCCTCATCTTTCAAATGGACACCTCCTTCCCACCGTCGCCCCTTACTCCATGACAAAACCTTCGCCCCTTACTCGATGCCAAGGGGAAGTGGCCCTTTTGTTCCAGTGGTCCCAGTATCATTGCATATATAGCAAAGGCTTAATCATAAGGCCCAGGCTCTTGGGGGCCTGTCAAAAGGTGTGGAAAATAAAATGCATGCTCTAAAAATCATTTTGAAAAAGAGGTTTGGTTTGGTTTGTTGAAGTTTAACAGCACGGCGACAGTCAAAGTCAAATGTGCCAAGAGGGTGTTAATAAATAATGGTGTAAGAGTAAGGATAGTGGGAAGATGAAAGATTTGTAAGGGAGATAAAGGGGGAAAGCTGAATGTGGGAGAAAAAGTTAAGTGAAAAAAAAGGGGTGTGTAGGGTTAGGTGTAGAAGGGGAGATGGGCAGGAGATTATATGTAGTGGAAGAGGTTGTTGTTGCAGAGGAAATTGATAATGTTTGAGGAAGAATTGTTTTCTAATAGGTCTGAGATTAAGGAGAGTAAGGAGAGAAAAGATCTGGAGTTCTGGTATAGGGGACAGGTTAAGAAAATATTCTCGATGGAGAGATAGATGTTGATGGAGAGATAGATGTTGTAAGTGGGGCAGAGAGGGGCAGGGGAGCCAGATAAAAGATGGAAGAGAGTAAGAGAGGAGTGGCCGAGGCGAATGCGGGTGACAACGATGTCTTTTCTGCGGTTGCGACTATGCAGAGGGGTGTTGGTCCCAGCTTTGAGTTTGATAGTGTGAAGTTATTACTGCCAGGTTTTGTTAATGTAGTTGGAGATGGAGATACGGAGGTCTGAGTGTGGAACAGGAAAAGGAGAGATGTTATTTGACAAAGCTTTGATGGTGGCTCTGTCGGCTCTCTCATTGCCAGGGATGCCAACGTAGCTGGGAATCCAGGGACAGACGGCGGCGGCTGCAGAGGAGCCTTCCTGTGTGGAGCCGTCGGTGAAGAGGAAGGAGTAGTCATGGAAATGTCTTCTGAGTTTACAGTATTTGGAGTGGAAGAAGGCTGGGTTGTGAAGAGCTTTCAAGAAGTACAAATAACTACGAGAGAAACAAAATTCAAAATTACAATTTGTGACATTTTGGTCTGCAAAGTCATGCTTAACTTCCTGACAGTCAAGTTTGTGGAAATATATCGAAGTAAACATCAAGGATAGTGTCATTAAGAAGTCATAATTCATATTTACAAATGAGGCCAGTTCAATCATATATTGAGCCCACTAAAAGAGATACAGTATATAGAATGGGCCTTCCTTTCTGTATGGGTAGCTTATATAAGTCTATCATAGCCCTATCCAAAAAAAAATTTGAATTGGTGTGTGCAGTAAAGGACACCAATAATTGTAGGCTGTATCTACAACTCATTTAGCTAACAAGAAAGTCAAGTGTTACACTTTATTTTAGACAAATATATCTTAGAGTTTATATATACTAACAGTAAACAAAATAAAAGTAAAATAATTAATACTGTGGCTTATAAATGAAAAAGAGTCCCCGGCAAATGTGAGTTGATTAAAAAAAATGTAATTAAGATTCGCGAATGGTCAAAAAAAAGTAATTTTCATATACAGTTCGAAAGTCACAGTAGGAGGTGACCTAGGCCTACCTTGTTATATATATGTAGGTCTGGACGAGTAGCCTACATCTACCTACTGTGGTGTAGCGGTTATCATACCTGTCTGCAGACCACGAGGCCCCGGGTTCAAGCCTGGGGTGGGTAGACACGCCAGAGCACCACAACTGGTTATCAAAGGCCGTGGACATTGACTTGGTTGTCGATGTTGTCTGTCCGTACGTCGTACCTGTGTTCTCGTCCGGGTCGTATTAAGCGTTTCGTGATAGCATTTGTACTATCATAACCGAATACGCAGACGACGACCCCGTCATTGTAATTGTGTGTTCAACTCTCTCTCTCGAGTAGCCTATATGGGTTGCCATAACGCTAGGAACACCTGTGGTGCTGAGTGCCAATCACTCGGGCTTTAGTGAAGGGAACTTTGGTTTTCATAACTTAAGCTTGTACGTAGGCCTACCCAAATTTTGGTATGACACCGTTGTTAGTTATTTTCTAAATATCGACAGAAAATCATCTTGAGCAAAAGCACAATGTTTAATTTCTTGTACTCATGTTTATGTTAATGTAATGCATAGCAATTGATAGGATTGTGTTTACCTTCCGTACACCTTTGTATGGGTAGAAATACAGTTCGCGACCCACGTTGAAGAATATTTTATCGTTGCAACCTGAACCGTCATTAATGCTTGTGAAAGAGACATGAACGGGGGGAAAAATCTGTACATTATATCCTTGTCTAATCGGTCGAGAATATTCTGATAATGTCATTAATTTGTAGGTTCCTTCCCTGGTGGTAAATTGTTGTTTAACTTCGTCCCTGCCACCTCCCTCCGAAGCAGCCATCTTGTTTCAGGAAGGTATAGCAAAATGGATACTTCAAAATGTTATATTTACAAGCTATAGCAAATTGTTGCCTGTATCCATAAACTTATAATATTTTGTTTGCTAAAGATGTCTGTTATTTCTCATAAATAAATTTTTGTATAAAATAATTAATCATTTATTGTATTTCAGGTACTTTTTGTGATATTTACCTAAAAAAAATATCTTTATTGATAAGCAGCTTGAAGAATATAATTTTTCTGGTTACGTTCGCTTCCTAAAATGACTTGTTTTGGGGAGTGGTTGGGGCTAGAAAAACGTCAATGAACCTTGTTTGCGATACTTCGAACCTTCTTTAACAATATCAATGCTGCCAATAAACAGTCTGAAGAATAAACAGTGAGGAAGTGTCTTTTACATCGTCTTTCTATTATTCACATAGTCGACCACACCCTCCGCGTCTGTCTCTTTCAAAATCTGTAGCTACCAGACTACTGTATACCAACACCTTTCTCCAATCGCCACACCCCTTCAAGGATTAGTTCAGTGGTCAAGCAAGTCTATCTTAAAAGAGGTCTTTAAATGAAACAAAATGGTGAAAAAAGCATTCCTATATCTTATTCCGTTAAGGAGATATTTAAGTTTAGTATTATTTGTGTAGAAACAACTGAAATCAGACTAGTTGTGATGTCACATCCTCAGATACCTCAAAGTCTTTACGTATTCTATTCTATTTTGTCCTTCGATTTTGTGGCTTAAAAATCATTGGATATGTCAGAATAGTAGTAAAACAAAACCTTGTAGGGATAATTATAATTTACCACCTGAAGAAAGTTCGAGGGAAAATATTTTAAATAGGACAAAAGTTCAATTTATTTTCTTCAAAAATACATTAACAATTGTTAAGAATGTGAATATGAGGGCGCCAACCTTCCATAGTAGACTAACCACACCAGTCAAAAGATAAGACGGAACTTTAAACTTAAATATCTCCTTAACGGAATAAGATTTTTGAACGTTTAATTACCACTTATTTGTTTATCTTTAAAGTCCTCTTTCAAATAAGATGGGCTTTCTTGACCACTGAACTAATCCTTTCATTCAGTATGTGATACCAGCAACAAGCAGTGCTTCCAGGGCAGTGCTTGGACCAGGTGTGTTATACAGATTGGTAACCACATGCCTTTAAAATGACTCGGAGACGGTATAACCAGGCTTGTCTGATCCCGTACCCGCACTAAACCAAGATTGCTCCTGTCCAGGGGCGTCACGAAGCAACATTGTTACTGAGGGAGGGTAGAGCAAGGAATTTACTTGATCAAGGCAAAATTACCTAAAATGATTTTCTCAAAAAATTACCAATCATGGCTTGTACTTTACATGAAAAAGACTTGTTAATTAGAACAAATTTGGTGTTCAGAAGTATTATCTCTTGGCTTTTGTTAACAATCTGAATGTGACATTAACATTGACAGCGGTGTAGGAAAATATTTGACATTGTAAGGTAATCATATGTCTCAACTTACCGTCAGTAAAGATATGTATGAGTCTCTTTTCACAGTACAAAAACTATTTGTAAAAGGGTCGTAAAATTATCAGAAATATTAATAAAATGTGGCAACATTTCCCGAAAATTCCAGTGGTTAGGAGATATTCAAGTTTAAAGTTCTGTCTTATCTGTGTAGAAATGTAAGTCTACTATGGAAATTTGGTGCCTTTATCAGTTCATTCTCACATTCTTAACAATTGTTAATGTAATTTAAAGAAAATTTATTTACTTATTTTACTATTTGAATTAATTTTCCTCAAAAGGTGGTAAATTCTAATTACCCTTACAAGAGTCTGTTTGACTATTTTCCTGAAATAGGCCTATCCAATTAATGGTTTTTAAGCCACAAAATCGCAGGACAAAATAATATAGAATACACAAAGACTTTGAGGAATCTTAGCTACGACATCACAACTAGTCTGATTTCAGTCGTTTCTACACAAATGATACCAAACTTTAAACTTTAATATCTCCTTAACGGAATACCATTTTTGAATGCTTTCTCCACCATTTTGTTTCCTTTGAAGTCCTCTTTCATATAAGATGGACTTGTTTAACCCCTGAACTATTCCTTTAATAAAAAAAAAAAAAGAAATCGCACAAACATTGAAGCACACTTTTTGAAAATTGAAGCAAATTTCATGAAAATGAAGAACATTTGACTAAAATTAAAGTAAATATTCCGAAGACTGAATAGAACCTCTCAAAAATTGAATAAATTTTCCCGAAAATGAAGGAAATTGCACACAAATTAAAGCAAACTTCACTCAAATTAAGGAAATTGATAGAAACTTCTTGAAAATTGAAGAAAGTTACCAAAAATGAAGGAAATTGCACAAAAATGAAAGATTTTACGAAAATTGAAGATTTCCAGAAGAAATTTAGAAGCAATGAAATCTGACTCCCTTATTATTGGGGGGCCAAAATGGTACTTGGCCCCCTGGAAAAATCAATGGGGGTCACGACCCGCCCGGACCCCGCTTCCTACGCCCCTGCACACTTGACATTGACAAATGAACTGAATTCACACAAAAAATAGAACATCAATGATGTAATAGCTCAACATATATTTTGGGGTGGATATAAGCCTGTTTTTGTTGGTGGGTATGCTAAAAGTTCGGGCGCTTATTGGACAGTAGTTGAGGGGCACTTTTTTTTTTTCCCTATAAAGGAAGCACTTTTGTCAGTTTTCGAAAAAGTTGAGGAATCTTGCCTCCTGGCCACATGAATCCTTCTTATATAATTTGAGCATAAGCGGGATCTTAGGGGATCAGGGGGGCACTTTCCCCATCCTCACTTTTTGTCCAAATGGATGCTTTTGTATGGTGATGTGTTTTATTTTAGCGTGATTTTGTGAACCTCCCTTCCTCCCCCTTCCCACACACATTTTTTACTTCCCCTCCCCCTTCCTTCTCCAACTGTCGGTAGGCAAATCCCGCCTATAGCTTTGAAATTGGGGAGCCAATGTTGATAATTACCCATCGGGCGAATAGGTAAAAAAAAAAGGCTTCTTTTGAAAATTGCTGCTTAGAAATTTATTCCCCCTCCCATCACGGCCCTTGGTGTCGGTGCCCCTGGTAAAATGACATGCTTTAATTGTGTCAAATAAGTACTAAATGTATGTAACAACTTCTATGTATTATGTAATATTTGTGAGTGAGTGGATTTCTATTTGTTTTTAAGCTTCAAGATTTACGTTAATTTCATATAGGTTCCAAAAGGGCGCCTCCAGCCGGTCCGCTTAAGTTTAAAAATAGCACCTCTTAGCCGGTCCGCCATCAACTTTCAAAAGTCATTTTGGAGTCATTTTGGGTGAGATTTGGAATGAAAAATTCTTTATAACTACGAAATAATACAAAATGTTGTTGCAGTCATCATCGATCTATGTAAGGTAACCTGGCAACACAGCAAAATGTCGAATAAACGCTTAAGATTAGATAAACGCTGCAAAAATCCGAACGTACCCGAACGAAAATCTGGATTTTGGGCTACCCTTGCTTAAGCTCAAAATCCATTAAAGGGACGTTGAGCTAAAGATCACGAAACATGCATAATTGATCGTCAAAGCAATGTACGTTCCATGCGTTCAAGATCACTGCAGCATACTGGACGTTCGCATAACGTTTGCGTCCAAGTTGTTCCTCTTATTAGCCAAAAGTGATTCAGGTTTTTCATCTCGCAACTGAATTGCGACACCGTTTCATAAATTTAGAAATTGTGGACTGCATGATCTAGGCTATCATATAAAGAGAACATTATGATTGAAGAAAGTGTTACTAATATAAAGGAAATTTTACAAAAAATGAAAGAGATTTCCTAAAAAGTAAAGGAGGATTTCCCGAAAATTGACGAAGATTTTTTGAAAATTGATGACAAATTCATGGAAATTAAGGCAAATTTCCTAAAAATGAAGAAAGTTCCTGAAAATTAAAGACTTCCCGAAAATTCAAGACTTTTCCAATTAGCAGCAACATTTTATGGAAACTCAATTAAGCAGTGCAATTTGTATAACCAGGAAGAATTTCGAGTTCTTTCCCCACCGTGAGATGACCCTTTCCACACCCCTGGCCAATACAAGAGTTGGCAATTGCCCATCGGACGAAAAGGTAAAGACCTTTGTATTGCTTGAAGCAGCGGTGGCAATACAGGGGCATGGGGCATCTCCCCCCACGATATTGCTTTGCCCCCCTTTCCCTCTTTCCCCCAGAAAATTTGTAAAGTGATTTATTTTGTCCAATTTATAGGCTTTAGCCGAACATTTCGTCCCTCTTTTCGCGTAGTGACGAATGCAGTGGCGTTTCTGGAGGAAGAAGGGGAGGAGGGGTGGGGGTATTTGGGGCTATGCAGTGGCAAATTTTCCACCATGACCAAATTCCTGGCGCCGCAAATGGAAAGTTATTGGGGTGAGACCTATTTACCTACTTCTCTATCTAAAGGCTCTTAATTTTAATGTTGTAAATTCAGGTCCAAATTTAAACATTTTTGATCCAAAATAAAAGATATTTGGTCCAAAGTTGAAGATTTTGATCCACATTTGAAGACGTTGGGCTCTAAAATAAAGATATTTTGTTCAAAATTGAAAATATTTGGTCCAAACTTAACGATAATTGAGTCAATACGAATAAAACATTGGCAACATCTGTTTATTGTATGGTTTATTTGATATTTTACTTAATTGTATTGATGGCTTTGGCAAAAAAAAAAGTAGGGGGTGAGGGGGCTACGGCATTTTTTAGGGTGGCTAAGCCCCCAATAACCCCCCCAGACACGCTACTGCATTCGCCACTACGCGAAAAGAGGGACAAAATGTTCAACAAAATCACAAAAAGAGGGCCCCAAAGTTATTTCAGGATTAAAACCTAAAAGTTTATGCACTAGAAACATGTAAAAATATATCAGCTTTTTCTCATTTAGGACTGTGTTCAGTGGCGTATCCAGCATTCAAAAAGTACTAGATCTCCCTTCCAATACAAAGTGTTCAAATTTAGGTCACTTCTGTGGGCAATTTTGTTCTTGAAAAGCAAAAAATGCATAAACACCAAAGATCATTCTAATTTTGGAAAATTTCCTCAGAAACGTTGTGGTTAGACCCTCCCCCACCCCTTCCCCCTTTCATTCCCTATGCCACTGACTGCATTTTCTAGCATTTCATTCCCCCTGGTTCCTACACACTGTTATATAAAGGCTGAAAAGTATCTTTGTCCTCGGAAGAGGCGTAGGAAGGGCCACCTCTTGGGGGGAGGGGGAGGGAGGGGTGGGAGGAAAAAATAATTTTCACACAAAGTCAATATTGCAAAATATTGCACTGGTAAATTTAGTTTTCATCAAAAGTTGCTGCTAATCGGGAAATCTCTTCAATTTCTGGAATATTTCCTTATTTCCGGGATATTTCCTGATTTTTTGGAAAATTTCTTTTATTTTCGAAAGAAATGTTTTTCATTTCCCAAAAGTCGGCCATTTTGGGGGAAATTTTACCAAAATATACAATATTTTTACCACATTTTTATGTTAATAATTTCCCGATTTCCCCTCCCAACCGGGCAGAAAGCATGCAACCGGGAAAATGAAATCGGCTACGGGAGAAGAAGAGGGGGCAGTTTAATCCATAGCTATGTCTCTGGTCCTCCGTGGGCTGTATTAGCAAATATATGATAAATATATCAAATTTTCCAAACAAAATTTGAATACAATTTCAAAGACAATCATCTTCATTATTTTGATATGTTAAATTTGTAAATGTTAATGACTTAAAATATTAGGTTTAGTGAGGGGGAGAGGGTCCCCCCTAACAATACTTGAATCAATCTACTTGTTCTCCTTCAATGAATTTAATTTTTCCCCACCCGCCCCTTCTTATGTTGAACACACTCAACATGAAAAGTAAACAGCACCAAAGGGTCGTAATTTAAACTTCAAGATATAGGGGGTATAAAGGAAGTTTGGGAGTATCTATTTGCTAATTTGGTAGCGATGGTCATATTAAAAATGCTGGGCAGAATGCTGGAATATGACCCTTGGTTTTTAGGTATTCGACTTCTCAGGTCTATGGTCAAATATAAGATGTTTTTTTCCAGGGACATTTCAATGGACATCCACTCCCAGCATATTTCTTTTATCAACATACTCGGTATTACTCACTAGGGGAGGGGGTTCCCACTAATTCATAGCATTTTTCCTTCCTCTACCGTATACCCACTCTTGTCCCTGGAGAAAATACCTTCTTTTTTTTTGTATTATTCATTTCTTACATTTAAGGACGTGAAAACACCCACTTTTCCGTACTCTAAATTATTAGTTTATTTTGGATAAGAGACCATGTTTCCCTACTTTCCGGATGAGAATTACAGCCTTGCGTACATCCAATTGATATTTTGCATAGAACAATTAATCATTTTCCAGAGTATGATTTATTCTTTTTATTTGTGAAGACAACATATCATCACTACACCAAATATGCATGACAACATTCAACAGTATGGTTCTTGAGGAATCATGTTGACAAACCATTTTCAAGAAAAAATTACATTGAGCTTTTCCCCAGCATAATGAATGATGAGATCAAGGCTTTATGTGATCATCCGAGTTTCTTTGCCAATAGCAAAACCATCGTGGCAACTTTCATTAAAATCAGACGTACAGTTGTTAAGATACTAACATGAACCAACCTAACGTTTCGTCCGCCTACTTGTAAGTTTATTTGATGAGGGCTTAACGGCACTGCTACAGTGAGGGTCAAATTGTGCCTGAGAGGTTAGATCATTCCAGATGTAAGAAAACGGGGAGATTGAGAGAAACAAGATCGAGAGAGGAGATATATGGTTGAAAAAAAGGGGGTGGGAGAGGTGGACTAAATATGGTTGTAAAGGGAAGTTTGATGAAGGAATGAAATAATTTTATTCAGAGGGTTTTTCTGGAAGAGCTCAGCTGTTGAGTTGTGGGGAGCGAGGGAAGCTCTGGGAAGGATGTGCAGGGGCAAGCAAGGAGAATGTGATGGACAGCGAGGGTGCAATGACAATTGTTGCAGAGGGGTTCGGGGGAACCAATAATGAGGTGGATGTGACCTATTCTAAGATGGGTAATGTGTACGTTGTCAACACGGGAGAGGTTGTGGATGGTGGGTTTGATAGGGATGGTGGGTTTGATAGGGATGGTGGGTTTGATAGGGATGGTGGGTTTTAGGGATGGTGGGATAGGGATGGTGGGTTTGATAGGGATGGTGGGTTTGATAGGGATGGTGGGTTTGATAGGGATGGTGGGTTTGATAGGGATGGTGGGTTTGATAGGGATGGTGGGTTTGATAGGGATGGTGGGTTTGATAGGGATGGTGGGTTTGATAGGGATGGTGGGTTTGATAGGGATGGTGGGTTTGATAGGGATGATAGGGATGGTGGGTTTGATAGGGATGGTGGGTTTGATAGGGATGGGCCTGTAGGATGGTTTGATAGGGATGGTGGGTTTGATAGGGATGGTGGTTTGATAGGGATGGTGGGTTTGATAGGGATGGTGGGTTTGATAGGGATGGTGGGGTTTGATAGGGATGGTGGGTTTGATAGGGATGGTGGGTTTGATAGGATGGTGGGCCTGATAGATAGGGATGGGGTTTGATAGGGATGGTGGGTTTGATAGGGATGGTGGGTTTTGATAGGGATGGGTTTGATAGGGATGGTGGGTTTGATAGGGATGGTGGGTTTGATAGGGATGGTGGGCCTTGGGATGGTGGGTTTGATAGGGATGGTGGGTTTGATAGGGATGGTGGGTTTGATAGGGATGGTGGGTTTGATAGGGATGGGGAGTGGGTTTGATAGGGATGGTGGGTTTGATAGGGATGGTGGGTTTTAGGGATGGTGGGGATAGGGATGGTGGGTTTGATAGGGATGGTGGGTTTGATAGGGATGGTGGGTTTGTTTGATAGGGATGGGTGGGTTTGATAGGGATGGGTGGGGATGATAGGGAGGGATGGTGGGTTTGATAGGAGGGATGGATGGGTTTGATAGGGATGGTGGGATGGTGGGCCTGATAGGGATGGTGGGTTTGATAGGGATGGTGGGTTGATAGGGGGATGGGGTGGGTTTGATAGGGATGGTGGGTTTGATAGGGATGGTGGGTTTGATAGGATGGTGGGTTTGATAGGGATGGTGGGTTTGATAGGGATGGTTGATAGGGATGGTGGGTTTGATAGGGATGGTGGGTTTGATAGGGATGGTGGGTTTGATAGGGATGGTGGGTTTGATAGGGATGGTGGGTTTGATAGGGATGGTGGGTTTGATAGGGAGGGATGGTGGGTTTGATAGGGATGGTGGGTTTGATAGGATGGTGGGTTTGATAGGATGGTGGGTTTGATAGGATGGTGGGTTTGATAGGATGGTGGGTTTGATAGGAGGTTTGGTGGGTTTGATAGGATGGTGGGGATGGTGGGTTTGATAGGGATGGGGTAGGGGTTTGATAGGGATGGTGGGTTTGATAGGGATGGTGGGTTTGATAGGGATGGTGGGTTTGATAGGGATGGTGGGTTTGATAGGGATGGTGGGTTTGATAGGGATGGTGGGTTTGATAGGGATGGTGGGTTTGATAGGGATGGTGGGTTTGATAGGGATGGTGGGTTTGATAGGGATGGTGGGTTTGATAGGGGGATGGTGGGTTTGATAGGGATGGTGGGTTTGATAGGGATGGTGGGTTTGATAGGGATGGTGGGTTTGATAGGGATGGTGGGTTTGATAGGGATGGTGGGTTTGATAGGGATGGTGGGTTTGATAGGGATGGTGGTTTGATAGGGATAGGGATGGTGGGGGTTTGATAGGGGGTTTGATAGGATGGTGGGTTTGATAGGGATGGTGGGTTTGATAGGGATGGTGGGTTTGATAGGGATGGTGGGTTTGATAGGGATGGTGGGTTTGATAGGGATGGTGGGTTTGATAGGGATGGGGGTTTGATAGGGATGGTGGGTTTGATAGGGATGGTGGGTTTGATAGGGATGGTGGGTTTGATAGGGATGGTGGGTTTGATAGGGATGGTGGGGATGGTGGGTTTGATAGGGATGGTGGGTTTGATAGGGGTTTGATAGGGATGGTGGGTTTGATAGGGATGGTGGGTTTGATAGGGATGGTGGGTTTGATAGGGATGGTGGGTTTGATAGGGATGGTGGGTTTGATAGGGATGGTGGGTTTGATAGGGATGGTGGGTTTGATAGGGATGGTGGATTTTGATAGGGATGGTGGTTTGATAGGGATGGTGGGTTTGATAGGGATGGTGGGTTTGATAGGGATGGTGGGTTTGATAGGGATGGTGGGTTTGATAGGGATGGTGGGATAGGGTGGTTTGATAGGGATGGTGGGTTTGATAGGGATGGTGGGTTGATAGGGATGGTGGGTTTGATAGGGATGGTGGGTTTGATAGGGATGGTAGGTTTGATAGGGTTTGATAGGGATGGGTTTGATAGGGATAGGATGGTGGGTTTGATAGGGATGGTGGATGGGGATAGGATGAGTGGGTTTGATAGGGATGGTGGGTTTGATAGGGATGGTGGGTTTGATAGGGATGGTGGGTTTGATAGGGATGGTGGGTTTGATAGGGATGGTGGGTTTGATAGGGATGGTGGGTTTGATAGGGATGGTGGGTTTGATAGGGATGGTGGGTTTGATAGGGATGGTGGGTTTGATAGGGATGGTGGGTTTGATAGGGATGGTGGGTTTGATAGGGATGGTGGGTTTGATAGGGATGGTGGGTTTGATAGGGATGGTGGGTTTGATAGGGATGGTGGGTTTGATAGGGATGGTGGGTTTGATAGGGATAGGGATGGTGGGTTTGATAGGGATGGTGGGTTTGATAGGGATGGTGGGTTTGATAGGGATGGTGGGTTTTGATAGGGATGGTGGGTTTGATAGGGATAGGGGTGGGTTTGATAGGGATGGTGGGTTTGATAGGGATGGTGGGTTTGATAGGGATGGTGGGTTTGATAGGGAGGGATAGATGGTGGGTTTGATAGGGATGGTGGGTTTGATAGGGATGGTGGGTTTGATAGGGATGGTGGGTTTGATAGGGATGGTGGGTTTGATAGGGATGGTGGGTTTGATAGGGATGGTGGGTTTGATAGGGATGGTGGGTTTGATAGGGATGGTGGGTTTGATAGGATGGTGGGGATGGTGGGTTTGATAGGGATGGTGGGTTTGATAGGGATGGTGGGTTTGATAGGGATGGTGGGTTTGATAGGGGATAGGGATGGTGGGTTTGATAGGGATGGTGGGTTTGATAGGGATGGTGGGTTTGATAGGGATGGTGGGTTTGATAGGGATGGTGGGTTTGATAGGGATGGTGGGGATGGGTGGGTTTGATAGGGATGGTGGGTTTGATAGGGATGGTGGGTTTGATAGGGATGGTGGGTTTGATAGGGATGGTAGGGGGTTTGATAGGGATGGTGGGTTTGATAGGGATGGTGGGTTTGATAGGGATGGTGGGTTTGATAGGGATGGTGGGTTTGATAGGGATGGTGGGTTTAGGGATGGTGGGTTTGATAGGGATGGTGGGTTTGATAGGGATGGTGGGTTTGATAGGGATGGTGGGTTTGATAGGGATGGTGGGTTTGATAGGGATGGTGGGTTTGATAGGGATGGATAGGGATGGTGGGTTTGATAGGGGGTGGGTTTGATAGGGATGGTGGGTTTGATAGGGATGGTGGGTTTGATAGGGATGGTGGGTTTGATAGGGATGGTGGGTTTGATAGGGATGGTGGGTTTGATAGGGATGGTGGGTTTGATAGGGATGGTGGGTTTGATAGGGATGGTGGGTTTGATAGGGGGATGGTAGGGATGGTGGGTTTGATAGGGATGGTGGGTTTGATAGGGATGGTGGGTTTGATAGGGATGGTGGGTTTGATAGGGATGGTGGGGATGGTGGGTTTGATAGGGATGGTGGGTTTGATAGGGATGGTGGGTTTGATAGGGATGGTGGGTTTGATAGGGATGGTGGGTTTGATAGGGATGGTGGGTTTGATAGGGATAGGGTGGGTTTGATAGGGATGGTGGGTTTGGATGGTGGGTTTGATAGGGATGGTGGGTTTGATAGGGATGGTGGGTTTGATAGGGATGGTGGGTTTGATAGGGATGGTGGGTTTTGATAGGGATGGTGGGTTTGATAGGGATGGTGGGTTTGATAGGGATGGTGGGTTTGATAGGGATGGTGGGTTTGATAGGGATGGTGGGTTTGATAGGGATGGTGGGTTTGATAGGGATGGTGGGTTTGATAGGGATGGTGGGTTTGATAGGGATGGTGGGTTTGATAGGGATGGTGGGTTTGATAGGGATGGTGGGTTTGATAGGGATGGTGGGTTTGATAGGGGGTGGGTTTGATAGGGATGGTGGGTTTGATAGGATGGTGGGTTTGATAGGGATGGTGGGTTTGATAGGGATGATAGGGATGGTGGGTTTGATAGGGATGGTGGATAGGGATGTGGGTTTGATAGGGGTGGGTTTGATAGGGATGGTGGGTTTGATAGGGATGGTGGGTTTGATAGGGATGGTGGGTTTGATAGGATGGTGGGTTTGATAGGGATGGTGGGTTTGATAGGATGGTGGGTTTGATAGGGATGGTGGGTTTGATAGGGGTGGGTTTGATAGGGATGGTGGGTTTGATAGGGATGGTGGGTTTGATAGGGATGGTGGGTTTGATAGGGATGGTGGGTTTGATAGGGATGGTGGGTTTGATAGGGATGGTGGGTTTGATAGGGATGGTGGGTTTTGATAGGGATGGTGGGTTTGATAGGGGTGGGTTTGATAGGGGTGGGTTTGATAGGGATGGTGGGTTTGATAGGGATGGTGGGTTTGATAGGGATGGTGGGTTTGATAGGGATGGTGGGTTTGATAGGGATGGGTTTGATGGATGAGTGGGTTTGATAGGGTTTTGGGTTTGATAGGGATGGATGGGGTTTGATAGGGATGGTGGGTTTGATAGGGATGGTGGGTTTGATAGGGATGGTGGGTTTGATAGGGATGGTGGGTTTGATAGGGATGGTGGGTTTGATAGGGATGGTGGGTTTGATAGGGATGGTGGGTTTGATAGGGATGGTGGGTTTGATAGGGATGGTGGGTTTGATAGGATGATGGGTTTGATAGGGATGGTGGGTTTGATAGGGATGGTGGGTTTGATAGGGATGGTGGGTTTGATAGGGATGGTGGGTTTGATAGGATGGTGGGTTTGATAGGGATGGTGGGTTTGATAGGGATGGTGGGTTTGATAGGGATGAGTGGGTTTGATAGGGATGGTGGGTTTGATAGGGATGGTGGGTTTGATAGGGATGGTGGGTTTGATAGGGATGGTGGGTTTGATAGGGATGGTGGGTTTGATAGGGATGGTGGGTTTGATAGGGATGGTGGGTTTGATAGGGATGGTGGGTTTGATAGGGATGGTGGGTTTGATAGGGATGATAGGGTGGGTTTGATAGGGATGGTGGGTTTTGATAGGGATGGTGGGTTTGATAGGGATGGTGGGTTTGATAGGGATGGTGGGTTTTTGATAGGGATGGTGGGTTTGATAGGGATGGTGGGTTTGATAGGGATGGTGGGTTTGATAGGGATGGGTGGGTTTGATAGGGATGGTGGGTTTGATAGGGATGGTGGGTTTGATAGGGATGGTGGGTTTGATAGGGATGGTGGGTTTGATAGGGATGGTGGGTTTGATAGGGATGGTGGGGTTTGATAGGGATGGTGGGTTTGATAGGGATGGTGGGTTTGATAGGGATGGGTTTGTGGGTTTGATAGGGATGGTGGGTTTGATAGGGATGGTGGGTTTGATAGGGATGGTGGGTTTGATAGGGATGGTGGGTTTGATAGGGATGGTGGGTTTGATAGGGATGGTGGGGATAGGGATGGTGGGTTTGATAGGGATAGGGATAGGGATGGGTTTGATAGGGATGGTGGGTTTGATAGGGATGGTGGGTTTGATAGGGATGGTGGGTTTGATAGGGATGGTGGGTTTGATAGGGATGGTGGGGGATGGGTTGGGTTTGATAGGGATGGTGGGTTTGATAGGGATGGTTTGATAGGGATGGGGTTTGATAGGGATGGTGGGTTTGATAGGTTTGATAGGGATGGTGGGTTTGATAGGGATGGGTGGGTTTGATAGGGATGGTGGGTTTGATAGGGATGGTGGGTTTGGGATGGTGGGTTTGATAGGGATGGTGGGTTTGATAGGGATGGTGGGTTTGATAGGGATGGTGGGTTTGATAGGGATGGTGGGTTTGATAGGGATGGTGGGTTTGATAGGGATGGTGGGTTTGATAGGGATGGTGGGTTTGATAGGGATGGTGGGTTTGATAGGGATGGTGGGCTGGATGACGTGGAGTTTGACGTGGACTAGTTAGTATTCATGAAAGAACACAGGAGATCATCTACAGACCACAACACATCAATCCCCAAAATGCCACAATTAAACTGTAAAAATCTATCAAGGGAAATAATAAAGAAAACAGTCAAACCACATACAAAATGTTGTTGTTCAGAAGTTCATTATTAATAACAATGAAAATAATCTCTCAAACAAGATCATGCCATAATAATAATATATTCCACATCATTTAAACATAATACATTTGCAATATTCAGATAACTACCTTTAAGTGTGAATGAACAATTCAATTCCAAACTTTTTGAATTCATTTGTAACAAAAGCTTAACTTATTAATGTTTGTTTGTTTGATGAAGGCTTAACGGCACCACGACAACAAGGGTCAAATTGTGCCTGAGAGGTTAGATTATTCCAGAGGTATGAAGAAAGGAAAATAGGAGTCTGAGAGAAGTATAAGGGCTAAGAGCCAGGAAGCTTGGATTGAAAGAGAAAGTGCAGGGGTGTAAAAAAAGGGTAAAGGTGAAAGTAGGTAGGGGGAGGACTAAATAAAGATGATACATCTAAATGACAAGTGTAGCTCCGATTAAAATCTGGTTGTTCCAATATACTATGCAGAAAGCAAAATAAATTACTGCAACACACATCTATGAAAGGAATACCCAACATCCTAATGAGATTAAATATATAAATATCAATGTTATGTACACACATCATATGCTCTGTGGACTGGAGTTCCGACTCGCTAGCATCCAGCGAAGGCAGAACCACGGGGGAAAGGGAGCCACTGCAAGAGTGGAGGGAAAAGGAGTACCTTTCAAAAGTTATATAAAACCTCATTATTAAGGAAGATATTGTTCATGATTAAGAACTACCCTTCCAGGCATTTAACACTTTACTGGATCTAGAGGTGACCGAACCAAAGGGACACTGTGAGTACATTTCCCCCTCTCCCCTTCCACTTTTCTCAAAAGTTATGTTAGGGCCAAAAAACTCTTACATTGGACTTTTTCATACTGAAAAAATAAGGAATTCACATCTGCCAACCTTAATTTTCTGCACTTATGATTTTGAAAAAAGTCTACAAACAAGTCCTTGCTATGGTGTGCCATCCAAGGTGACCCCAAAGTTCATTAGAGACGCATCTTAAATATCTTGATCTAAATTTCACAGATTTTCCTGGCTGCAAATTTAAGAAGAAAAGGAAATGATTCACCAAACAGCTTCTATTTTCAAAACGGATTTCTATTGTCAAAATGGTTTGGAGTAAAGCCTTCACATTGCCATTATACTCCTTGTTTGGTAATTAATACACTCTGTACCAGAATAGCTAACAATAATTTATTTAGCTATTCTGGTACAGTTTTTTTAACTACCAAAAAAAGGAGTATAATGGCAATGTGAAAGCTTTATTCCAGTCCATTTTGACAATAGAAATCCATTTTGAAAATAGAAGTTGCTACCAGTTAATTTCTGACATCTAAAAGTTCAAAAAGTTTTTGGTGAAGTTGGGAACACAGCAATTTTGCCTCATCTTCCGCCACCCCTGACATGGAACTAAATACTTTTTTTCCTGGTTCAGAACCTCATTAGAAATCTTAAATGAAGAAAGTGCCCTCACTGTATTTTCTGCCCACTTGCCATTGGTTCCTTCCATTCTAGCATACCTAAAAACTGTTCAAGTTCCCCCAGGATTATGATGTTGTCTTATGCTTTCAATGAAAATTGTGAAATCTTTTAATCACCAAAACATTTTTGTGCTTTCATTTTATTCCAACCTCTTACCCTATTCTTTTTAAGTTGTTTGTCTTAGCCAATACCTAAAAGAAACAGATTCTTCAAATTTCAAAGCGAAGTTACTTTAAAGAATACCAAAATGAGGTCCAATATAATCCCCTATTAAATCTTCAGTGATTATTTCTACAACTGACAGACTAAAGGTCGTTACACACTGAATGGGACGCGGTGAGCAATTTTTTAGATATCAGACAGGAAACGAATATTATAAGATGCTTTGACTTTTTGCTTACACACGATAAAGCTTACAATTGAGGCTTTCTGATGATACTGGAAAATATGCTAGAAATGCTTTTTGTTCAAACTGTGAAGAAATTCGCTTTAGTGTGGTGCGATTTTCTGTCAGGACGCGAATTTTGCTTTCAATCAATTTTCAATTATCATCTGAATAGTCGTACGATGACGATCCTTCCCTGAAAACAAGTGCTTTATTCAATTTTGTTAAAAAAATCGCTTACCGCGTCACGTTCAGTGTGTAACGGCCTTAACAATGATTAATTTCTTTTGCATACCAAAACCGTTAGAAACGTACATTTATAAAGATCTACTTCAACATATTAATATATTAAGGTACAAGCAACTGTAAGGCACTTTAGAAATATTTCAACTTTCCAACCAATTTCCAAACATATGCGACTGCACTATCTGATTCATATCATACATCATTAAATATGCACTAGATGCAAAACCATGTAAGTAGTGGCATACCCTTAGAAGGGGAGAGCAGTTTTGTCTACATTAATTTCTATCTCATAAAAAAGGTAACAAAAATCTGTGTTCAAGACTGTTATTTTGGCTCCCCCTTTCAGTTTGACCATACAAATTACATAGCAAGACATCACACTATCTTTGTTGACAAATTCTTCAGCTATTAAAGGAATATTCCCAAGGATTTTCATTTTTTCATATATGATAGAGAATAATTTTAGAAATAAAGTGGTGAAAAACTATGTTAATATCTTATTCCATTTAGAAGTTACAAAATTTTAAAGTATTAAATTTGGACAAAAGTGATCGATTGACAACATCTGTGATGTCATAGAGAAAATTTCAACATCTTTTGTAATTCTTTAAAAATGATTTTAATTTTTTTTTCTCATTTTTAAATGTGATGTACATCAAGAAAAGCAAAAAAACATTTTCTTGTAAATTATATATTCCACCCTATCTCTATAATAAAGCAAAAATGCTGTTTGATAATGTAAATAAGTGTGATTACATTAATAAGAAATACATAAGAAGTGTGCTGGAATTGCCTTGATGACATCACCAATCTGAAGGACATACACTGTACAAGGTGTTTTTAAGAACATTTTTGTACTCTTTAAATTGTTATAACTTCTAAATGGAATAAGATATTAACATAGTTTTTTCACCACTTTGTTTCTACAAATTTCTCTATCATCATAAAAAAATGAAAACCCATGGGAATATTCCTTTAACCAGATCTGTCAACGTTGGAATTCATTTTGTTGAGTAAGATGCAATGCATATAGCAACACATTCAATCTTTGCAGAGCCTGCTATAAATTTCATCAAATAATAAGTGCATTACCATTACCAGACTTTGTCTCAATTTCAATCTATCAGAAACCAGAAACCAAAATGTTTAGTGGTTCCGATCCATTCTTTCATTCTTGGTGGATTTTCAAATTTTATGCCAAGGCATTGCATATCATGAAATATGCTAAATAATATTCATAGCTATGCTCACCATGCATATCAATAAAATAGAACCTGTTGACAACACTTGTATGATGCAAAACATGCATACGATTGCACATTTATCAGTTTGAAGAATTCCACATAAAGCCCCACCTACATGACATAACTACCAAACCAATAGGTCACACATACAGACCATAACTCACCTACAGTGTACCGCATATGACATGTGTGTGATGTGTTTACAAATTTCTTGTAGCATTTTTACATTAAGTATGAATTAAAACAGACATGTAAATGCTCAAATATGAGCATTTGAGGATTTTTACATTAAGCCCTGCCTACTCATTGATATACATGACATCACCACCAAACCAATAAGGCACATATACAGACCATGTGTCTGTATTACATATAACATGAATCCAGTATATCATTCTTTAGATATCGTGTTTACAAGCCCTTTTCAGCAAAATCATATCAAGCCCCGCCCATTATGCATGTTAATGAAATTCAATGTTTTATACCATCTACATGTTCACACTAGATAACATCATAATTACACCAAATATTAAACAAAACAGACAAGTGGTTATTAAAATATAAGATTTTTACATAAAGCCCCACCTACTAGTTAATTTGCATGACACCAAAAACAATCAGGCACATTTACAGATCAATGGCTATCTGTGTACCACATATGACATGAATCCAGTGTATCGTTCTTGAGATATCATGTTAACAAGCTTGCTGTCACAGACACCCACACCAACACACACATAAATACACCCATACATACACCCACACATACACACACATGCCAGCATAAGTTCCTTATGCTATTAGCATCCGAATCAAAAACAAAACAAAAGAAATAAGAAAAGAAATAAAATCATAGAAATAAATATATAAAGTTGATCATTTGTCAACGATAAAAAGCATTTAGAATACATTTACTGCATGAGTCTTGCATGTAAATAAAGGTTATTGTACTATTATTCAGACAGAATAGAACTAAACCATCACCAAATTTAAAAGATGACTATACCCACCTACTGCATCATACTATACCTAATAACTCAACATGCACAAGGATAATATTATGCATTACATATACCACTTAATACATCACATTAATTTGATGACGGATAACAACTCTTTACCTCCCGTCATAAAGTAACATAATATAATATTAATTATTTCAATTATCATATGATTGGAAATTTGGAATTTGTATGAGAGGACACCTTATGAGAATCCTTTCCGTTTCTGAATTTGAACTTAAGAAGTAAAATAATGAAAATGTGTCAAAGCTTGAATAAATAAGAATGAAAGCTTGCTTGGAAATACTACGCCCAGAAAAAATAAGTATGAAAAATGAAAATCATCTTCATTCACAAAATTCAATTCAGTTTTTGAACAAGATAAATTGGTAAAAACACAGAGAAAGATTCTCTGAAGTTATATCATGTTGTTTGGATTCTTGAAACTAACCTTTTTTTAATTTTCCAACAAATGGACACTTCACTGACATTATCACAAGGTTTATTAGGCACCTTCAAATAACAAAACAAGAGACAATAAAAAGAGGCAATTGTCCAAAATGAGTGTCAGGGGAAAAATTGTGTCTTTAGCCTCGCTCCAAAACATACAATTTCTGTGTGAAGTTTCATATTACTCATCGATAAACAACTAACCGACCTTCATTCATTCCATAACAGAAAGTGCCTGGTCTCAAATTTGTCAGAAAAACCTCACAAAAGAGAAACCTCACAAAAGAGAAACCCCACAAAAGAGAAACCCCACAAAAGAGAAATCCACAAAAGAGAAACCTCACAAAAGAGAAACCTCACAAAAAAAAAAACCTCACCAAAAAAAAACCTCACACAAGAGAAACCTCACAAAAGAGAAACCTCACAGAAGAGAAACCTCACAGAAGAGAAACCTCACAAAAAAGAAACCTTACAAAAGAGAAACCTCACAAAAAAGAATCCTCACAAAAGAGAAACCTCACAAAAGAGAAACCCCACAAAAAGAGAAACCTCACAAAAGAGAAACCTCACAAAAGAGAAACCCCACAAAAGAGAAACCTCACAAAAGAGAAACCTTACAAAAGAGAAACCTCACAAAAGAGAAACCTCACAAAATGAGAGCGACGAGTGTGTACATGTCAGGTCTCAAACTAGGTACGGAATGCGTGTGTACATTACAAATATATGCATATATACCTCGTCCTGCAAAATCCTCGACTCTCTTGAGGCATTAGGCCCAGAGCGTCTGCGCTATTACGCTCCTTGGGTGTATAAACTAGATCATTTAAGTGAGACCCAGCTTAGTATTTATCAAATAGGGTCATTATAGGGAGGCTTTTAAAAAGATTAAAAGTGTCAGTTTAAAATTCAAAAACATAAAGGAAGTTGAACATTGTGTGATCATCTTATATAATGATATGTGCATATATAAATGGTATTAATGACCCATGACACCTTAAGATTAAATCAGTCATATCAACAATCCACTCAAGTTTTGGATCATTTCATAGAGTGATTGAAACAAACTTTGCAAAACTTTTCTTATGCAATACTTTATCTTTTCTTATACAATACATTACCTATCTCATGCAATACTTTTCCCTTTTGCTATTCACATATAATGAGGCAAAACTTTTATAGTAAGCAGAAAGAAGATCTTCAAATAATCCAGCGATTGGCTGATGTTTGGAGCAGAGTTGTTTTAATCATGTGCAATAATGCCCTCAACAGCAGTGCCTTCAAATTATAAAGGTTTCAAACAGCAGCTTGCTACAAACAAGTCTTTCGAGCTGCAGAGATGTGCAGCTGCCAATGAGAAGCACTATCTAGAGCTAGTTGCAACAATGTGATTCAGCTCAAGCTCCAAATGATTCAGCTCAAGCTCCAAATATGATTTATGTCCAAAGCATGCAAGGCATTTGGGGGTCGAGAAATACACTGCACAGTCACAACAGATCCCACCAGCCTAACGTCCTACTCATCTTAACATGCAAGCAATCATCCTCACCATCAAATATTAAACTATTTGATTTATATGAACCATTAAGTGTTTGTTTTGTCCTCTCGGCAAACATGCATTTCGTAAGTGTTGTGAACGCAGATGTCATGGTTTAAGCTCTGGCTTCATCAATCCACTTGTGATGCTCAGCATACTCCTCTTCAGTTAGTGCCAAACAAACACAGCATCATCAATCTTGTCCTGTGCTCTCCTTCAACCTTTTCTGCAGACATTCCTCATCATTAGATCCTAAAACTTCTGATGTTCTTTTATAGGCTACTACGGGATGAGGTTCGGACACAACCTCCTCCTCAAAATCTGTGCTGTCGGGAACAATTATGACATAATCATGGTCATCTATAGTTCTGTTCTGATTTTCACCCGCTGAAACTGCCGTTGATAAAAGCTGCTGGACTGTCTTCAGCCTGTCCAAAGACGCAGTGTCTTTCACAAGCTCTGCAAGCTTACTCACGTCCTCAAATATTTTGGCTTGCATGGTAGAAATTTCTGCGATTATTTGGTCATTCTCTACCTGTACTACTTTATGAATTTCATTGTGTTCAGCTTGACCATCTGCTATTTCAGTAGTTTCAGTATTTCTTCCCGTCTTTACATGAACTGCATGGACGTGCTCACACGGATATGAATGGATCAAAAAATCCACACAGGTACAGTTGTATAAATGAACGCAGACAAAACAGCTGCTGCATTTCAAGGCACACAATTGAGGGCAAACTAAATTTGATTCTGTTACTTTGTGTGCTTCTGCGTTTTCACCAGTAACCAACCACGCCTGTGGTGAAGACTCCTCTTCAATAGGCTGCACACTAGAAATCTCAATACCTCTCTCGTGACGAACTTGAATTTCCTTCACCTTGAAGTCAGACCTGACTTTTTCTTGCTTTGACCATTGCTCAAATGCCTTATCCTGTGCTATCTTCAGCAAGATGCTTAGAAGATAATCTACTCGTCTATTCTTCTTCTTGTTGAAATAAATGTACTTGAGCGTCCTCTGAAATGCTTCCAAGTAGATGTTGACGCTGACGTTGGTGCATGCATTGTAACACGCTGCCCACATCTGGGATTGTGTCACATACTCTTGGAAATGTTTGTGAAATTCTGTGTGTGATTCACTCAGCCAAGTCAGCACTTCTTGGAGGAGTTTTTGGAATGTTTCTTCATCACATTCATACTGGAGCGATTTGAGGGCATGGTAGACCTCCAGCTTAGCGTCGTCTTCTTCAACGGATTTCAGCAGCTCTCTCCACACCCGGTCAATATACCAACTGCACAGCAGACGACGGGTGGGCTGTGTGAAGACCTTGGTCCATGCATTCCAGTACGAGTCTGGAACATCCGACATCCAGGTCTGCACACTGATGTCTCCACATCTTGATCGCAGACTCTTGAAGAAAACCTGAAGAGTTGCTTCATCTTCCTTGTTGGAAATAAGCCATGCGACTGGTATCCCGTCCCCAAAATCATCGATCACCATCACAGTGACCAATAAAAAGTCTTCAGCTGTGGTGTTGTGAAATGCGCCAATGCATACCGCCGATGGGCCATGAGAAATGAGCATGTCACGTTGGAAATCTGTCTGAATTCCAAGAAGGAAATCGTCATCGTTCATGTCTTCCATTGGCTCATCCTGCCTCTTATAAATGAGAATGTTGTTGTACTGCTGCTTTTGTAGGTCATCCACCCAAAGGTCAACACTTGTGGGGTCACTCTTATGCTTGGTTACTGTATCAATATTGTAACTCAGTCGCAAATTCTCAATATCTTGCTTCTGAATGAGCCGTTCCCTGGTTAAGTTCCCTTCAAATTGATTCCTAACCTCGTCCCAAATAGCTACTATGTTGACTCTTTGACCAAGCATACCGACCACCTTTTGCTTCAGATCATCCTGTGGTGTGTGGAATGTGTGTTTCAAACAGCACTCCACTGAGACCGAGCCAGACTTAGTGTGGAGGGCTTTCATATATGCACAACATTTACCGCCAATTTTGCAGCTTCCTTTTGCCCTTGGTGCTCGCTTACCCTGGCTAACTGATGCATAGGTACCAGTTCTGTTACATTTATACCACTGTACCTTCCCTACCTGTGAAACTTTCGGTCCGTTGGGTTTCACAAAAAACGTTTTTGTCGATTGTTCAAGTGCCCTCTTCCACTGTAAAAATTCGTCGCCACTGCTGAAGTTGTGCTCTTCAATCTTCAGTCCTTCGTTATGCTTTGCATTCAAGTGAACAACAAGGTCTGTCAAAGTAGCGCATCTGTAAAATGACAGACAGAATTACAATGAAGTTATCAAAACAACAATGAAGTTATGGTTATTACTAATGCTCATCAAGATTAGAATTAGAGCTGTGACCGTTTAGAGTGTACACGCTACACGCTCGCAAATCTTGTAAACGTTTACTAAATACTTCATTGCGAGTAATCGTTTTTCTAGTCAGTCTTGCCGTTGAAAATCAATATTGTCATTCATGATTCAAATCACACACATCGGCTGACAAAATTCCAATCAATGACTTTTTACAAACTAAACCCGATTAGCATATTCCTTTTTAAATGTGCAAATCACAAATGCGCAGTAATCACCAATGAATGGGGATATTATGCACTTTGATTTCGCCGAAATCTGAGTAATCTAACTTGTAAAATGCACCGCGAATGTGCCGCAGTAAACAGTGAAACTAACAATAGGCCTAAGGTAAGGCCACAAGGCTTAAGTTAAAGTTTAAATCCCACGCAATCAAGGCCCGTTTTACAAGCTCTTAAATCAACCAAAAAACACTTGAATCTTGACAATCAGTACACTTACATGTAAATATTACCTGATGAATCAAATAAATTTTGCAAGAAAGAAAATATATTGCATAATAAACAAACAGAAAAAGGTTTTAACAGAGCTGAAATTCTGCATGCGTTGCAAAGATGGCGGCCATTTTTTTGAGAGGACTGATATTTAGAACTTCCTGGGGTGGTGGCGTAGTTTTGAAATGTTTTACTGCTAGGTATCATAGGCCTAGTATGCAAGATTTTCACAGAAGAACTTTGAAAGCAGTAGCGAATAGGACAAAAAAGTTAAACCATGTTGAGTTTAAATGACATTGAAAGGAAGTTATCTGTTCTTTCTAAACTTAATTTCCATGCATATTTCCCATAAAAATGATGATTTATACTGTAGAAGTAAACTTTATACCATTTGGAAAGCAAAATTCAGTGTCTATTTGGGCAATAGAGTCAGTACTTTTGCCATACTGGTTGCGCGATTTTTTTTTTACTTCGCCTTGTAGTTTTGGAGCAATTTTGGTGTATTTCCGAAAATTATGGTACTAAATGCGTGTACACGATACACGCTCGCTTTTTTTGGCGTGTACACGTTTACTCAAATCACTAAACGTTCACAGCTCTGGTTAGAATCAATTATAAAATTCCTAAAGTTCTAAATAAATGTCAAAAATCTTCCCACACAAAATCGTGGCAGAAATAATATCAATGTAGTAAAACATCTTTATATGCTCATACTTTATCACACATAATCCCTCTTTCACATTTTAACTAACTCTCCATCGCACAATTACATGGGGGACATTCTTAAGAGTAATGAACCAGAAACCTTGAGGACAAAATCTTAACTTCTTATCATGTATATTTTGCTTACTCAAGACATCCCCCCTTCCCCACCCAACAAAAAAACATGTAAGATAATATTTTGTGTTTTAAGGTGTGTTTTTTGGTTTATGAAAAAATATATTTTTTCCCACGAATTTCTGTTTTTCCCAAGGTAATATATGCCACAACTATGGCCTTTTTCCAGGTCTGATCTTGTTTTACTTTTTATGGACCACATAATCTGCTATCACAAAACAAATTATGTGTATGAAAACAAACTCAGGCAAGAAGAGAAACAAGCACAGTGGATAAATCACATAAATTGCTTTAAATTCTTTTGGAATTCTCTTGTTTTACGATTCACATTTTAAATTGTGATGACAAACTGGACTCTTTTCTTAAATATATGTTTTGCTGTTTTGATTGTCTGCTGCAATTTTATGTAGAGGAGCAGTAAAAACCATACCATAACCCCAATCAAAATACCTTAATAATATATTTAATGATTCAAATTGAATACAGATATTCCAAGAATGGTATAAAGACTTATAATTGTATTTCCACATATATAACAGAAATCTTACATATATTGAAAAATGCAATTTGTATTAAACGGAAGGAACCGCAGACCTTTAAACTTTACAACAAATGTGATGCATTGTTAGATCGGATTCAATCAATGTCCAGCATTGATCAGCTGATGCTTGCTTGGAGGGCCTCTAGTTCTAATATCTTGTTGTCCAACATGACCAAATTTTCAAAGACATGCATGCCTTTTAAGAAAATATATTAACTGCAAAAATTGAAAGGAAAAAAATGCACACTTGTAGCTGTCGCCTCTTCCCTACGTTTAAGTGACAATCAAGCTGATAGTAGAAAAAGTTGAAAAGTGATTTTTGTTGCAAAATAAGCCATATATAAATATAAACCAAAAAATTAGAGGACTTGGAAGTTGGATCAACATGTAAAAATTTGTACGTTTTGGTAGACTGGACAAACCAACAAGCTTATATCATATCGATTACCTATTCAGAGACAAAATTTGACAAATCTTAATGCTATCATAATCAATCTACAGTATAACCAACCAGAAAACCGAAATGTTTAGTGTTCCGATGCATTCTTTCATTGTTGCTTGATTTTCAAGTTTTATACTAACTGGCATTGCATATCACAAAATATGCTAAAATAAAATATTCATAAGCCATGCTCATCATGCACATCAATAAAATAGAACCTGTTGACAACACTACAAGTATGATGCAAAACATGCATACAGTTGCACATTTATCACTGTTTGACATAAACCCCACCCATAACATCAATACCAAAATTTGTTGCATATTTTATAGAAATATCTTGGAACTTATACACTCATTGGTTTGCCATCACACCTGCAATCAAGATGACATTCCACCATATGCCTTGCCACCCTGTCCCATATACCATGCCTCCCTGTCCCACATATTATCCATCCCTGTCCCATATACCATGCCACCTTGTCCCACATCCCATCCCTCCCTGTACCATCCTACCCTGTCCTACATGCCATCATTCTATGTACCACGTGCCATCCCACCCTGTCCTACAGGTCATTCCATCCTATTCCACCCTGTTGCATATGCCATCCCACCTGAAATCCAGATGACATGCCATCCTGTCTCACATGTCATTACACTCTGTACCCCATGCCATCCCACCTTGTCCCACATGCCATCCCAGCCTGTCATAAATGCCATGACACTACTTGTTTCACATGCCATGCCACCCTGTCCAACATGCTATCCCACCCTGTCCTATATGCCATGACATCCTGTCCCACATTCCATGCCACCCTGTCCCACATACCATCCCACCTTCATCCTAATTCCTATATCTAGTAATCATTCTACCATCTTCCACCCAACATTCGTTCCCTTTAACTCCCATGCTCTCACTTCTATTAACTCAATTTCCCCATTCACCTACCATCCCCCTTCACCTGCCATCCTCCGTTCATCTACCATCCTCCATTCACCTACCATTTTCTATTCCTCAACATGCCCCATTCAAGTACCATCACCCATTCACCTACTATCCCAACCCACCTTTTGCCATCCACTTATCTACCAACCATACTCTTAACCAACTCATCATTCAGACCTTCATTATACCCTTCACTGACTCCATTGCTCTACAGCCCCCTCCCCCAGCCTTAACTTAAATCTGACACTTCCAATAGAAACTCGCTCAACTTTTTTCCCCTTATAAACCAGATAGGGCTGATCTATCTACCAAATCAGAAAGAAAATTCAGTACAGATTAATTAGCAGATTATCTTAAGTCTATTACATGTCCAAGCGATTCAAGTTTTTTTGCTATTCATTCACAAGACACTTTCATATAAATTCCATTCAGTCTTCAGCTCTATTATTCAACTTTTATTCATCCCAGAACAAATCCTTTAATTGCTGCTATTCAAGTCTGGAATGCATTTGTTCTCTTTTATATAAATTTCTTTCATAAAAATAGATAAAATTCCTTTCCTAGGGCAGCAAACATTTGTTCCCTAGTATCTGAACATTGCATGAGGCCAGACGGACAATATTTGTGGACGGATGGACGAACGGTACAGATGCTATCTCCCTTCTTCACCAACTTTGTTGGCAAGGGAATAATGATAATTTCAATCACCTGGAATAGGTGGCCTGCAGGATCAAATAGTAAATAATCACATCATTTACAAATTACTTCACCCAAAGATTGCTTATTTCCCACATAGCAAATCCCTGCTTCACCTCACTGATCAAGAACAAGCAGGTTACCCTGTAGTTTGACCAGTCCATTGACAATTTTCTCTTAGGAAAAAGGAAAGACAAAAATAGCACATATTTTGTTTCATCACTCACAGTGCCTACAGTCATCTAGCTACAGTATGCATGACTTATTTTGAAGAATTGTATCTTACTCTGACCAGGGAGTTGCAAGTTAGATGACAATCCCGTTTGTGGGAAGATTAAAGTCCAGCTAATGACAGTTTACACTTAAATTACATATATCCGGTACTTCAACTAAGTGACAGTTTACAGTAAGTTATTGGGATGTCAATTGGATTGATGAAATAGTCATTAAGCCTAGTCTTAGTCTAATAATTAATATTCATGGCATCATAACCTAAAACAAAAAGGACATATACAGACCACAATACATCCATATGCCAAGTATGACATAATTTCACTGCACAGTTCTTAAGATATTGTGTTAACATGCTTTTCAACACAATTTAAAATATAGACCCGCCTACAAATTAATAGTCATCACACCAAAAACATCAGGTATCATCTACCTACCACAACACATCCATAAGCCAAGTATGATATAATTCCACTACACCGTTCTTGAGATATCATGTTAACAAGCACCTTAACAGAATTTCACTTTAAAACCCCCACTTACTAATATTCATGACATCAGCACCAAAATCAATAGGGATGGTCTACAGACTATACACATAAACATGCCAAGTATAACATAATTCCACTGCACCATTCATGGGAATCGTGTTAAAAAGCTTGTCACAGACACACATACATACCAACAAGCTTCTGTTACAGACACACATACATACGCCCACACATACATACATACACCAGCAAGACTACAGAGGTTCCTTATGCTATAGCATCAGAACCAAAATACCGTTCTTAGGGGCATTATAGGCAGAATGCTGCGATTGATTTTACAAAATCTGAAACTACTATCAAGTAGAAGGTGAAGCAAATGCAAAAGTATCATCATTTTCGCACTCTACATGCAGTGGCTCTTGATAGTCAACATGGAATAGAACTATGCTACAGTACTTGGATCCTCATCTATCAAATGAGTGAAACTAAAAGCAAGTAAAACTTACTTGAATTGGTCACACTTCATACACGAGACAGGAGGGTCTCTCTTCTTCTCTCCCGGGTGCTTCCGCTTCTTGTGTTTGTACACACTGTTCCTTGAGCTTAATGGAATATTGCAGTATGGACAGTAGTACACCTTCTGTGTTTGCAAAACAAGACAATTTTACATGGGTAAATGTATATGCAAGTTATGAGCTGAACACACTGCAATTAGATTTGAATGTAAAACGTTCATCATTGTACATCTTGTTTACATTAATTTCACATTCAGCCCTTCCTATTCATTCATATTCCTGAAATTGAAATCAACAGGGCTATTCTACATACCATATAGTGTAAATGTACTTCATTCCCTTCTACAATTTTTCAGTTATATTTCTACCTAAAACCAATAGAGGGATTTCATCACGTTGACTCTAACTCAACTGGATCCCGTTTGGCAGGGCAGTGGCACCGTTGAGTTTCACGCATCTACACAGGGCCCATTCACATCACACCTACAACAAACATACTACATGCTAACCTACCATGAACAGTTCAGCGAATTTTACTAATTGCAATTTTTTGTTCGCTTCCAATTTAACTTCATATTTTCTTTAAGTTTTATATACTCACTGGGTATACGAAGAGTAACTTTAATGTTAACGCCAGGTGATTGTTTGTTATACTCAGACAAAGCCTACAAGTGCTCGCTACAAATCATATGAGCCATAGGTCAAAAGCCGTCGCGTTGTACGGCAGAAGTTGGCTTCAAAGGTTGATCAGGATCAGATGGAAATCGAGAAAATGTCTTTTTATTCCCCGCACACATCTATTACTGCAACCAATGGCACGGCTAGGTTCCGGCATAATCATATCACAAAAATGATCTTACTTAACAACATGCAAATGTATGTAAGTCTAATTAAGTGTACAGCAGACAACAGTATTTTTGACCAACAAAATGGCGGTGTAAACAAAGTCATGTGACCTCATGACGTCAGCTGAAACACCCTTATAGGAAACATACTGTAAGTTAAAGGTAGGTATGTATGCACCACATAAGTCATCATCTCCCACCCGAGAACCTGGAAAGAAACTCATATTCCCTATTTCACAGCAATGAGCAATGCATGTTGCACATAACTTGACAAAGTGCAGGAAATCCTTCACTGTATGTTGACTTTATTGCCAACTTCCCAATATGAACTGGATAATAAGGTCTAAAGTTTCCTTTCAACTTCCTGAAGTTTGTGTTTTATATAATAAATATTTCACCCACTGTAGATAGATAGAAGTAGATTTAGAATGAAATAATTGCATCTTTCGTCATAAAATATAAAACCTTTGCAGTTATACTATACAGTACATCCAATTTACCAGTTTTTTAAACACTGAAAACTTATGTTCAAATACAAATCTAAATGCAATCATTACTCTTTTAAAATTTTCATGCTTATTTTTTGCAGTCTCTATACATAGTGACCTATATTATCTCACTGCATATAACAATCAAAGGTATATGGACGGGCATAGGGATTTCCTTATTCACCAGAAGAGCTTTAAATTCTGAGCAGAAAGTCTTCAATTTACAAATTATGGGTAAACAAAGTTGAAAGAAGTTGCATTGTACACATGATTGGTTGTATGTATGAAAAGAGAAAGCAACTCAAAATCGTGTATGAAAAGAGAAAGCAACTCAAAATTGGAAGTGTAATTCTTTCAATTTATGTCCTAAATTTCAGCCACTAAAAATCAGACCATTTTCTTCGGCTAAATTTTGATTGCAGTTATAAAGGACATTCAAAACCTTTGGTCATTAATACTGCTCCCATTCAAAGAACATTGATGAAGAATTGGCAGAACAATAAGTGAGCCTGAGGAAATTCCCTGGTTTTCACTCGTAATTTGCTATAATAAATCCTTCAAATTTAAAATGCTACAAAATGGTTAATTTTTCAACCGATTCTGGTGAGCTTTTTGTTACTACTTATCCATAGATCTTTATTGAGAAAAGAAATTCAGGAAAAAAATACAACTTGATATGATGGCCACTTTTTTTACCTTGTTTTTTTTCTGTGACTGTTCCTCAGCCTCTGTCCGTTCTTTCTGCTGTTTGATCATATCAACAAGAACAATGTACTCCTCATCCCCTGTAATTGTCTCTTGAGAAGGGTAGCAAAAACCCTTTGGATAATCACTTTCTTTCAAAGAAATGAAAGACGAATTGATGCCTTTGATGAACCAATAGATGAGAACTATTCTCATGTATTTACCATAAATAAAAGGCTCGTGTAGATATGTGGTACTATTAGAAAGATACGGATTCAAAAGATAATGCATAAACTTGCTTTCGCAGCAGGCTATGACAGTAACAATCGCTGCTATCACGCCAGAACTATTTCCACACGACTGGTAAGGAAGGTTCATACAATCAGACGGATTGCATACATGGGCGCCACCATCAGGGGTGGGTTTGTGGGCAAGGGCTATTTGCCTTGATGAAACATCTACCCCTAACCACTTGGCATATAATGAGATGTGCTCCAGCAAATCTGACGGAAGATTCCACGCCAGACTGTTATAATAAGTTATTTTAACAGATGATCTTAGCCTGACTAAGGCAACAGTCCAGTGACTTCCCAATGTTTGTGACGTGTTGACCTGGACTGAACAATTTTCTGTTTTGACAACATTGATGAGAAAAATCAATTGTTTAACATTCTTTAAATCTACTATTTTGAACACTTTTTCCATGAAATCTTCAGGATTTGATCCATCTATACAGATGCAGATGGTGTTTGTGGTATTTGTCCAATAGTTTAACTTATCAGCTATCCAGTGTAAATGGGAATGTTCTAAGGACCTGCTACAGCATAACTGTGCCATCTGGTTTGTTGTCATCCCTGCAAATGAGAGGAAGAAACGTTTGAAAAATGGAGCCGATTACAAAGCAAATACAAAACAGACATTTTTTAACATATTTTCTGGAACAATATAAAAACATATACTTAATTTTCAAGTTATTCAATGTGAAGTCACTGAAGTGGTAGTGAAAACATTGCCCAACAATGCAAAGGGGGTTCACCACTACATACAAACTACTTTGATTCACAATTGACCATTCTGTTGCTGTTTTGACCCAAAATCTTAGTAATTTTGTTAGAATTTCATATATCACATAAATGAAAAGAATCCAAAAATGACACTTCAATTAACTTTTCTATGCTCCAAACAACAGAATTGAGATTTAAATGTATGTCACAGAAACAACTTCTTTTATTTTAAAGGAACATTATCGTCCCATTAATAAATTCAAAATGAATGCTGCCGTGCTGGTAACGTCACTTCCAGTTTTAATTTTCCTTATTGGTTGCAATAATCTGCGATGTTATCGAAAACACATGTACATGTAGGGGAAAATAAAAACCAGAATGTTACCAGCACACTTCTGAATAGATTTATGGGACAATACCTTTCCTTTAAATCCCAAAATAATATCAACATACCACTGCAATTTCACAAACGGAGGTACATGAGCACAAAGACAGGATACAGTTTTTTTGAAAATTGCTTTCAAATATTCAGTGTATAAGTGTTTGGCATATAATCAAATCTCGTGCAAACCATTACAAAACTAATCTTTGATAGAAATTTCCCCATGACTCAGATTATTTATGTAGACATGTTTTCCAAACTTACATCTCATAAGTTGGATATGTACCTAAAAAACAAAGCAATAACTTTTATTTCCTACACTTACCGAATTCAGACAGTATCAAATCTGAAGGATTATTCCACAGAGTAGTTTGAAATCCTCTCATAGGAGTCTGCAGATCAGGAATATCAGTTAAATTATCTGGCTTAACAACAGGATCACTGAACCACTGTATCTCCACCTGCATTTCTGCTTCATGAGACACACATCTTGTCACTTTTTTCTCTGGAAAAAATAAAAATCTATGTTAAGTTTTTCTTCAAAATTTTCAGAACTGATGAAAAACTGGTATTAAATTAACCCTCTTTTAACAAACTTTCCATGTAACTTAAGGCCTAGATGTTGATTAATTTCTTTAAAGGCTACACTTTCATAAGGGTGTGGAAAACACTGTTCCCAGGGACAGAAAATAATGTTATCTGGTGCAGAAGATAACTACAATTGTGGCCAAAAGTAGTTGGGACAAATCCCTATTCCCTTCCACCAATGTTGTAAGTTGCAATTCTCAAATTTCTTGCAAATCATGCAAAGAGCGTAACATTAAACGTGACGGGAGGGGGCTATCTGTGTACCAAATGTGATATGAATCCACAGATATCGTGTTTACAAGCTCTTTTTAGCAAAATCATATTAAGCCTTGCCCACTATGCATATTAATGAGATTCAACATTTTCATCTCGTGAATATGTGGACACTAGCTAATAACATATTAATATAGGCCACCAAATATGAAACAAAACGTTAAAGCAGTTGAAATATAAACAATTTTTTTTTCTTCACATTAAGCCCCGCCTACTCATTAATATGTATAAATATCATCCCCAAAATTAATAGGGCACATCTGCTGACCATGGGCTACCTGTGTACCGCATATGACAAAATCCAAAGTGGAGATTTCGTGTTTACAATCTCTATTTGGCAAAACCACATTAAGCCCCACCCACTATGCATATTAATGAGATTCAACAATTCTATGTGGACACTAGCTAACAACATTATTATTCTAAATATGAAGGAAAACGAATGAACAAATCATGAAACTTTGCTTAGCCATAACTTAAAAACTAAATAAAAACTATTTTCGATTTACCGCAAACGTGATTTAGGCCTAGGTTAGTTGGCCTAGGTAACCTTACTGTAGGCCTAACGTTTAGCCTAGGCTCACTTATAATTCTGAACATTGAAAATAGAGCATACTTACCCACCAGCTTTGGTCTGATAACAGCAAAGGTGCTTTCGTTTATTTGGTAAGTAGGTCTGACATTTACGTTAGGCTTAGGATCGGGCCTAAAATGCCTAACTTCAAGTTCAACAGCATTGACATCCAGCTTAGAATTAGATTCAGAAACTGAAACTTGCTTAACCTTAGGCTTCGTCTGGGTACTCTTCGTGTTAGGCTTGGCCTTCGTTTTACGAAGTGCATATTTCGACTTGGCTTTCTTTTTCACTTTCCCTTGAGAGTTTTCTTTTTGCTTGTCTCCACTAGTATCCTCCTTAATTTCTGGTTTTTGATCTTTTGACATTATGATTGTGAACTGGAGCCAATTTCCTGAAAAAAATACAATTTTTGCTGGGCTACGTACGCGATATTACATTTGGAGACGTGCAAAAATTGATTAACCGTGAACCGTTGGGGGATTGGTCAATATTTTAATGTTTATGCTCTTGCGCAGTATTAGTTTAGTTCAGTTCTGTTCAGAGCCGAGGTTATATCGAACAAATGATATCATGCATCATAATACAAAAGTATGTACACGTTTTTGTTGGAATAACATATATTGGACACACCATGAAAATACACTGGCCTAAAAATCATGTGCTGATATGTGACGGTATTTTTGATAACGCCTTGGACTGGTTTTCATCATATTTTACATGTTGGACTAATCATCATGTCCACCTAGCTATTAATCTATACAGAATTAATCTATACAGTAATTGTCTGGTACAACATTACCCATGAATAAATAATTAGAAGGTCGCTTCTTGTACAATCAGCAATATTTTGGTGTTCCTTCGTCCATATAGAACTCAAGGAAGTATAATCCTACCAATATTGCCAACGCTTGGAACCATTGATTGTCTTCCTTCCCGCACACCATTTTTTTTTTTTTTGTATTTACTATTTTAAACACCAAGAGAAATATGAATATGCAAATAGGTATTCTTACAAATGGATCACATTGTTGAAAAGAGTATATATGAGCAAGTTTTCTGTAGTACGTATGAAATCAAAAACAAAGAAACTGATGATTAGCTTAGTTTGTTACAAAGTGTAAAAACTTTATAGGCCTATTACTCAGACAAGCAAAATGAAAACAATGATTAGCAAATTATGGTGAGCCCCCATGATCAGCATCACGTGATGGTATTCCTTATTATACTTCTTATAAGATCCTTTTTACGACAGATTTCCTCCTGCCTGATGAGAATTCTCATCAAAATGAGTTAGTATGGGTTTAATACTTTGCTCATAATTGGTTGTTCCGGATCCTTAAAGGATTAGTTCAGGGGTCAAGCAAGTCCGATTTGCCATAAGAAAGGTATCATTACTAGGGTATATGTAGCAAAACAACACAGAAAACAGATGATAGAGACTTATAAATATATTCCAACAACTCACAACTGAACGAGAATCTTAAACTGCGTGAAAATACGACTGTTCTTCTACGAGTCTTCAACCTTACTGCATCGCTTGACCATTGTATTTACACTGATTAAAACAATGGAAGGTTTCTTTCCATCTTGCTACAAGGGAGCGTCGAAAATTTGGGTTCCTATCATATCAAAGTCACGTATGATTAAATAACTATTTGGCTTACGGAATGAGATCCGTTAGAATACAAAGTTGAAGAAGTTTTAAGATTGACAAACTGTCAATCAGATAAAAAACACAATGTTCTCTAACACATCTTATATGAAAGAAGACTTTAAAAGACATGCATGAAAGAAAAAAAAATATAAAAAAACAAAAAAACAAATGGTGCAGAAAGCATAACAAAATCTTACTCCGTTAAAGAGATATTTAACATGCCAATATTTTGCCCCGACATTTACACCATCATCAGATCATTTCTACAAAGATAAGACAAAGATTTAAGCTTGGATATCTCCTTAACGGAACAAGATTTTTGAAAGGTTTTTCCACCATTTTGTTTCTTTTAAAGTCCTGTTTTATCTATTCAGTCCGGTCCGCGCTTCCGAACGGGAGTTCTCCCAATCCGAGAGAGAGAGAGAGTTGAACACACAATTACAATGACGGGGTCGTCGCCTGCGTATTCGCTTATGATTTATCTAATTCATAACATCGACAACCAAGTCAATGTCCACGGCCTTTGATAACCAGTTGTGGTGCACTGGCGTGGGATTCGGGGCCTCGTGGTCTGTAGACAGGTATTCCCAATCCGAAGACTTTTTGTCATTATAACACATAATGCATCTTTCCAAATTCAAATCGCGCTGAAGAAATACATAACGGTTAAATAGGTTTAAGTCAAAAGTAGGAAAAATGCATGCTTGCGAAATAGTCAATTTTATTGATATAACAGAACGATGAAATTATTATCTTCCTTTTCACCTGCGCAAATTTGACTTTCACCAAGAAATTTTAACGTAATCTTTCAAAATTAATTTCCAATATTTTTTTGAAGAGCAGATTTTAACATTTTAGTCATCAGCAAAAGCTCAAATTATACAGAAATATTAATTCCAATATCATTTCTAAAGTATACAACTTAAGAATAACATAATTTGACAAGCAGACCACCACCGCCGCCGCCGCCGCCGCCACCGCCACCGCCATCACCACCACCACCACCACCACTAATAATAATGATAATGGCTGAACTTATTAGCAACAATTTAAATTATGGTCACTGCGCATGTCTCGATCTTCCAATCAGGAAATCTCCCGATCAGGATCGTGGACCGGACTATATTCATATTAAATGAACTTGTTTGACCCTGAACTAAATTTAATCCCCCCCCCCCCCACACCCCTCCCCCCACCCCCCAACACACCTCGGAAGTTGGACCCCCGTATGACAACTTCCCCATTTCCCCGGGAAATATCCTTTATTTTCGAAATTTCTTCAATTTTCAGGAAACTTTTTCAGTGTCACCAAATTGATTTACCTTCAAAAGAAAAAGCGTACAACCGAGAAGTTGAAATCCTTATTTTTCTTCTTTCTATATATTTGAGCATTCCCAGTCAAAATAACGCACCAGCATATATTTGAATATTGTTAATTCAGTTAAATTCATCTGAGCCATTAGGCTCATAGGACCGGTGCTTATCCCCGGTTTCCATGGCACAAGCAGATGAGAGTATATGACTGCCCATAGACGGGACGCCAGTTCATCGCAGGTTAACGCACCAGCAGCGCTGGTACTCAGCTTACAGCTGAGTGGACTGAAGCAAGTAGAGTAAATTGCCTTGCTAAAGGACACAATGCAACGCTCGCGGCAGGAATCGAACCGTACCTTTCGAATACGAGCATGACTCCTTAACCACTAAGCCATTGCACCTCTTTGAATATTGTACCTGTCAATAATTTATATTACAATTTCAGTTGTACAAAACGTTATTATTTTCCAAAGAATACCTTCAACAATGTAAGGGAGCAAAACAATTCATTTGGGAGTGAGGGAGGGTGGGGGTTGTAGCCAGAATTGATGTTTTAAACTTTTCTCCCCCCCACCTTCTCAGAAAAGAACAAAAACGCCTATGGGCAAATCCCACACATGTTTCAGAATTGAGTAGTTCTTTGAGTCTAAACAATGTCATGTATATTCTGTATGGTTATTGTCGGTTTCATTTGTTCACTGCAACAATTGAAAGTAAATTGACGTTCTTTATACGAAGACATTACCAACTACAGACTTGGTGGTATGTTGTAGGGTCATATACCTTAAAGGTCAAATAAGTGATTAAAGATAGTACATTTTGTGTCGCGATATTTGGTCGGTACTTTGTGGGTGGTGATGTAGCCTGTTGTGTCCCGTACAATATGGTACATATGCCTATGTCACTTAAAAAGTTAGAGGTCAAATAATTGATTTAAAATGGATTTTTTTGTCAGTCGCGTGTCATGGAAAAACCGTAAGTGCAATTGAGTTGTTAATTGGTGGTTCTTGAAGAATTATGTAAAATTGTGTCTCGCCAAGGATGTGAAATGTCTGTAAAAGGTCAAATAATTGATTAAAAATAGTACATTTTGTGTCGCGCCTCCTGAAAAAACCGTAAGAGATATTGGAATGGTACTAAGGGTTGTTGGATCTTGATGTAAGGTTGTGTCCCGCACAAAATGGTATATGTCATTATTAAAAAGTCAAGGTTAGAGGTCAAGTAATTGACTTTAAATGGTAACTTTTAGTCGGTCGCGTGTCATAGAAAAACCGTAAGGGCAATTGGGTTTTTCCTTGGTGGGTTCTAGAAGGAGGATGTAAAGTTGTGTGTCGCAAAAGATGTGACATGTCGCTTAAAGGTCAGAGGTCAAATAATGCTAAATTTTGTATCGTTATTCCTGGAAAACCCGTAAGTGATACCCGAGTTGATAATTGTTGGGTGATGTAGGGTGATGTAAAGTTGCGTCCTCCTCAAGATGTAACATGTCACTAAACGTTCAAAGGTCAAATGATATATTTTATATCATGCATGTTTCCTAAAAAAACAGCTGATTATTTTTTTAAATTTTATGCGGCACTGAGAGACGATTAAGATCAGCAACTCCGTGGATTGCCATCTTGTTTTTATATTGAATTATATGTATAACTACGAAGATGTTCATATTTTTTCCCCAATCGTGTTTTGCCCCTCCAACTCAAATTTAATACAGCCGCCTAGCGCCTATGAGAGAGAAAATGAAACTGAATGATTGTATGCATCACAAAATTTGTCTTGGTTTATTTTTGCAAACTGTCCGAATGCATTAATCGATTTGTCTGACTTTGGGCTGAACTTGTTGATACTGCCTATAACCAAGGCAAAGGGCCCTCCCAAACGTTTGTGAAGCAGGGACCAAGAGTTTAGGGGAAGCCTGGAATCCATGCGACTGTGGCCATTGTTAATGTTACTTATACTTTGTGCAGGGGAGGCGGGCTTAAGTCCCCCAGCTCCCGTTTCCGCATATTTACACCACATACCAAACATTTCGGCCATCTTTTCTTACACATTCCATAAAGGGAACTTCAGATTTCCGTCATTCTTAGACAAACAAAAAGACCTTCAAAGAGGACCCATGCATTTTGGCGGCACGTTCCCGTATTCCTCTTTTATTGGAGAGTGAGTGACGACACATTTACGCAAAAAGAGATTTAAAAAGGTTGCAGGGATTTAAAAACCTAGGGTTGCATTTCTGGTTTAGTTTCGTCAGGTCGTGGCAGTGGCAGCGTGGGGGGGGGCAGGGGTCCAGCCCCCTTTCCAAGATTTTTGAGGGACGCCAAAAGAATGAAAAGGGCGGTAAAATCATGATAGCTTTTCTTAATTAAAAAGGAAATATTTTGCTATTACAAGCAATTTTTACCAAATGGACGTTGTGTTGAATTTTTTTTACAAAATGGACATTGTGTTGAAAAATCGTTTAAAGCTATGGACCCTCCCACTTCATGGGGATTACCCAACATTATGCCAGCTTTTCGCAGCTCTGGTAGCTATTATACCTCTTACCTCTGCGACAGCAGAGCGAACATTTTCATCGCTCAAAATGATCAAAACACACCTTCGGTCATCAATGTTGCAAGAGCGACTGGGAATCCATTCTTCCTATGATCGTGGAAAGATAAATTTTACTATCAACAGACGCTCACCGCATTATTCATATCTTTGGAAAAGGACCTGCTGAACTGTCTAAAGATCTCTTTTAATTTTTTTGACAATTTTTGTTTTTGTACCCAATATATATATAAACATTTTTATATATTTTTGAAACCCTTACCATAAGATTGTCATGACCCAAATGGGAACTCACAAGGACCTGGTTCCAAACAGAAAGTACATAGACGGTGCACCATGTTTTAAAAAAAAAAACTGCTAAGAAACAATTCATAAAATATATGCTGTATATTCTTTTGATAAAAATCACAGAATTGATGAATTAACAACAAAACATGAATCACACAATCCCACACCCAAAAAAATAATAATAAAATTACACATCAAAAACAAATTACGAGACCCATTACCCGTAACGTCACTATGCCTGCTACAGTTCTACGACAGTTGTTGACAAGTTTTAATGAGCAATTCAGCATATAAAACCCAAGAGCTATTACAAACTATATATATAATGTATACCTTCAGATTGTGTGACACATATCACACAGACAGTACACACCCCCCTCCCCCCCCCCTCCACCTGTGCCTAATTCCCTTCTTGTCCCGTAACGTTCTAGAACTTTGCCACTTGAAAACACACCACGCGATTTGACTTCCATTTTAACGCATTTCATATCTCTAAAATGCGTTAATTTCTCAGGGCTTGCTGTCAAGTATTAAGTCTATTTGAAGATAACATCTATTTTTGTAAAATTAAGCTAAAATATCTATGCGCTGATACTTGTCAGTACTCATTTGATCATAATTATATTAAGCAAGAGTGACTGGCACTGAGACAAGAGCCTAACAGGGACTGCCAATGGATTAACAAAAAATGACAGACGTTTCTTACTGTCTTACACCTGAAATCTATTATCTATTTATTTTCATTTTCAAATACGAAAAAATCAACATGACTGTAATTGTGACAGCTTTCACATTCCAATTCGCTCATATTGCGAATATCACCTTTACGCGAAAGTTATCTTTTCTTTTTGGCCCAATTTGACTCTATGCACACAGTCACAAATTTATAGAATATTCACTTTTATTAAGGGAGCCTAATGGTGCCTTGTTTGTTCTCATTGATGATATTAGCGCTCAAGTCCTTTTTATCCATTACATATAAGACAGTAGACGCAGATGGATTAAAATAAACCACCTTGATGAAAACAGATCAAACATACGACAAAATTCCAGCAATACTTCTGATAATGCATGAAACCAATGCCGTGTTTGTTGGATAAACAGATCAACGTGATGGTGTCCATGTGAAAATCTGAAGCTCCTGCAGTACGCGTTGTTTTATGAAATATTTGTCTTGTTCATTGAGATCCTTTGTAAAATGAAACAAATCACAAGTTGTCTTCCACAGCTTTTTATCCGGGCACCCAAAAACTTTGACCAGTTGACTAATATCGTTCACATTGCCGAATTGCACCAGGTAGTCATGTAATTACTATTGAAACTGACCCGTTAAGGGGATAACTGCCCCCCGTTTTTTCCCCGAATTTATATCTTTTGTATGTTGATTTTTGTATCCTAGCGCAATTTAATTATTCTAGCGCCCCCTTTTTTGATAGGCAGATTTAATATTTTGTGACTCCCCCCCCCCCTTCCCCTCCCTTTCTACTTTCGGAAGGTAAACCCCGATGATGCACTGACCTAACCCTTTTCCCAAAAAAAGCGTTTTTGCAAAATCATCAATTGATTTCTCACATCTTCATCACCACTTGCTTTCCAATGCATTCATCATCACTTGCTTTCTCATACCTTCATCACCACTTGCTTTCTCATGCCTTCATAAGCACTTGCTTTCTTATGCCTTCATCACCACTTGCTTTGTCATGCCTTCATTACCAGTTGCTTTCTCATGCCTTCATTACCAGTTGCTTTCTCATGCCGTCGTCATTTCTCGGATCATCATCATCACTTGCATTTTCACATCTCGTTTTCTCGCATCTTCATCACCACTTACTTTATCAATGCCTTCATCAGCACTTAACTTTTTCATATCTTCTTCACCACATGTATTCTCGCATCTTCATCACCACCTGGTTTTTCATACCTCCATCACCACATGCTTTCTCATACCTTCACCACCACTTGCTTTCTCATGCATTCATAACCACTTGCTTTCCTATGCCTTTATCACTACTTGCCTTCTCATGCCTTCATCACCACTTGCTTTCTCGTATCTTCATCACCACTTCATTTTTCATATCTTCATCACCACGTGTTTTCCCGCATCTTCATCACTACTTGCTTTCTCATGCATTCATCACCACTTGCTTTCTCATGCATTCATTGTCACTTGCTTTTTCATACCTTCATCACCATTTGCTTTCTCATGTCTTCATCACCACTTGCTTTCTTATGCCTTCATCACCACTTGCTTTCTCAAATATCTTCACCATCACTTGCTTTTTCATATCTTCATCATCACTTGCTTCCCTCTATCTTCATCATCACTTACTTTTCCATATCTTCATCACCACTTGCTCCCTCATGTTTTCATCATCACTTGCTTTTCGATATCTTCATCACCACTTAGCTTTTTCATGTCTTCAGCAGCACTTGTTTTCTCATATCTTCATCAGCACCTGTTTTCTCATATCTTCATCATCACTTGCTTTCTCATGCATTCATCACCACTTGCTTTCTCATGCCTTCATCACCACTTGCTTTCTTATGCCTTCATCACCACTTGCTTTCTCAAATATCTTCACCATCACTTGCTTTTTCATATCTTCATCATCACTTGCTTCCCTCTATCTTCACCATCACTTGCTTTTTCATATCTTCATCATCACTTGCTCCCCTCTATCTTCATCATCACTTACTTTTCCATATCTTCATCACCACTTGCTCCCTCATGTTTTCATCATCACTTGTTGCTTTTCGATATCTTCATCACCACTTAGCTTTTTCATGTCTTCAGCAGCACTTGTTTTCTCATATCTTCATCAGCACCTGTTTTCTCATATCTTCATCATCACTTGCTTTCTCATGCATTCATCACCACTTGCTTTCTCATGCCTTCATCACCACTTGCTTTCTCATATATATTCATATATATGTATATCTTCATGGCACCACTTAGCTTTCTCATGTCTTCAGCAGCACTTGTTTTCTCATATCTTCATTATCACTTGCTTTCTCATGCCTTTATCATCCCTTGCTTTCTCATGCTTCAGCATTCTCATGCTTCAGCATTTGCTTTCCCATATCTTCATCATCACTTGCTTTCTCATGCCTTCATCATCACTTGCTTTCTCATGCCTTCATCACCACTTCCTTTCTCATATCTTCAGCACCACTTGCGTTTTTCATATCTTCATCACCACATGCTTTCATGTCTTCATTACTACTTGCTTTCTCATGCCTTCATTACCACTTCCTTTCTCAAGCCGTCATCACCACATGCTTTCTTATGGCTTCATCACCACTTGCTTTCTCATACGTTCATCCCCACTTGCTTTCTCATGCCTTCATCACCATTTGCTTTCTCATGCATTCATAACCACTTGCTTTCCTATGCCTTAACACTACTTGCCTTCTCATGCCTTCATCACCACTTGCTTTCTCGTATCTTCATCACCACTTCATTTTTCATATCTTCATCACCACGTGTTTTCCCGCATCTTCATCACTACTTGCTTTCTCATGTCTTCATCACCACTTGCTTTCTTATGCCTTCATCACCACTTGCTTTCTCAAATATCTTCACCATCACTTGCTTTTTCATATCTTCATCATCACTTGCTTCCCTCTATCTTCATCATCACTTACTTTTCCATATCTTCATCACCACTTGCTCCCTCATGTTTTCATCATCACTTGCTTTTCGATATCTTCATCACCACTTAGCTTTTTCATGTCTTCAGCAGCACTTGTTTTCTCATATCTTCATCAGCACCTGTTTTCTCATATCTTCATCATCACTTGCTTTCTCATGCATTCATCACCACTTGCTTTCTCATGCCTTCATCACCACTTGCTTTCTCATATATATTCATATATATGTATATCTTCATGGCACCACTTAGCTTTCTCATGTCTTCAGCAGCACTTGTTTTCTCATATCTTCAGCATTCTCATGCTTCAGCATTTGCTTTCCCATATCTTCATCATCACTTGCTTTCTCATGCCTTCATCATCACTTGCTTTCTCATGCCTTCATCACCACTTCCTTTCTCATATCTTCAGCACCACTTGCGTTTTTCATATCTTCATCACCACATGCTTTCATGTCTTCATTACTACTTGCTTTATCATGCTTTCATCCCCACTTGCTTTCTCAAGCCTTCATCACCACATGCTTTCTTATGGCTTCATCACCACTTGCTTTCTCATACGTTCATCCCCACTTGCTTTCTCATGCCTTCATCACCATTTGCTTTCTCATGCCTTCATCACCACATGCTTTCTCGCCACTTGCTTTGGTATGCCTTTATCACCACTTGCTTTCCCTTGTCTTCATTACCACTTGCTTTCTCATGCCTTCATCACCACTTGCTTTCTCATTAATATTCATATATATGTATATCTTCATGGCACCACTTAGCTTTCTCATGTCTTCAGCAGCACTTGTTTTCTCATATCTTCATCAGCACCTGTTTTCTCATATCTTCATCAGCACTTGCTTTCTCATATATATTCATATATATGTATATCTTCATGGCACCACTTAGCTTTCTCATGTCTTCAGCAGCACTTGTTTTCTCATATCTTCATCAGCACCTGTTTTCTCATATCTTCATCATCACTTGCTTTCTCATGCATTCATCCCCACTTGCTTTCTCATGCCTTCATCACCATTTGCTTTCTCATGCCTTCATCACCACATGCTTTCTCGCCACTTGCTTTGGTATGCCTTTATCACCACTTGCTTTCCCTTGTCTTCATTACCACTTGCTTTCTCATGCCTTCATCACCACTTGCTTTCTCATATATATTCATATATATGTATATCTTCATGGCACCACTTAGCTTTCTCATGTCTTCAGCAGCACTTGTTTTCTCATATCTTCATCAGCACCTGTTTTCTCATATCTTCATCAGCACTTGCTTTCTCATGCCTTCAACACCACTTGCTTTCCCTTGTCTTCATCACCACTTGCTTTCTCATGCCTTTATCACCACTTGCTTTCTCATGCCTTCATCACTACATGCTTTCTCATATATATTCATATATATGTATATCTTCATGGCACCACTTAGCTTTCTCATGTCTTCAGCAGCACTTATTTTCTCATATCTTCATTATCACTTGCTTTCTCATGCCTTTATCATCACTTGCTTTCTCATGCATTCATCACTTGCTTTCTCATGCCTTTATCACCACTTGCTTTTCCATATCTTCATCACCACTTGCTTCCTCATGTTTTCATCATCACTTGCTTTTCGATATCTTCATCACCACTTAGCTTTCTCATGTCTTCAGCAGCACTTGTTTTCTCATATCTTCATCAGCACTTGCTTTCTCATGCCTTCAACACCACTTGCTTTCCCTTGTCTTCATTACCACTTGCTTTCTCATGCCTTTATCACCACTTGCTTTCTCATGCCTTCATCACCACTTGCTTTCTCATATATATTCATATATATGTATATCATCATGGCACCACTTAGCTTTCTCATGTCTTCAGCAGCACTTGTTTTCTCATATCTTCATTATCACTTGCTTTCTCATGCCTTTATCATCCCTTGCTTTCTCATGCTTTAGCATTCTCATGCTTCAGCATTTGCTATCCCATATCTTCATCATCACTTGCTTTCTCATGCCTTCATCATCACTTGCTTTCTCATGCCTTCATCACCACTTCCTTTCTCATATCTTCAGCACCACTTGCGTTTTTCATATCTTCATCACCACTTGTTTTCATGTCTTCATTACTACTTGCTTTCTCATGCCTTCATTACCACTTGCTTTCTCAAGCCTTCAGCACCACATGCTTTCTTATGGCTTCATCACCACTTGCTTTCTCATACGTTCATCCCCACTTGCTTTCTCATGCCTTCATCACCATTTGCTTTCTCATGCCTTCATCACCACTTGCTTTCTCATATATATGTATATCTTCATGGCACCACTTAGCTTTCTCATGTCTTCAGCAGCACTTGTTTTCTCATATCTTCATTATCACTTGCTTTCTTATGCCTTTATCATCACTTGCTTTCTCATGCCTTCATTACCACTTGCTTTCTCATGCCTTCATCACCACTTGCTTTCTCATGCCTTCATCACCACTTGCTTTCTCATATATATTCATATATATGTATATCTTTATGGCACCAGTTAGCTTTCTCATGTCTTCAGCAGCACTTCTTTTCTCATATCTTCATTATCACTTGCTTTCTCATGCCTTTCTCATCCCTTAATTGCTTTCCCATGCTTCGGCTTTCCCATGCTTCGGCATCCTCATGCCTCGGCATCCTCATGCCTCGGCATCCTCATGCCTCGGCATCCTCATGCCTCGGCATCCTCATGCCTCGGCATCCTCATGCCTCGGCATCCTCATGCCTCGGCATCCTCATGCCTCGGCATCCTCATGCCTCGGCATCCTCATGCCTCGGCATCCTCATGCCTCGGCATCCTCATGCCGCGGCATCCTCATGCCTCGGCATCCTCATGCCTCGGCATTCCCATGCCTCAGCATTCCCATGCCTCAGCATTCTCATGCCTCAGCATTCTCATGCTTCAGCATTCTCATGCCTCAGCATTCTCATGCTTCAGCATTCTCATGCTTCAGCATTTGCTTTCCCATATCTTCATCATCACTTGCTTTATCATGCCTTCATCATCACTTGCTTTCTCATGCCTTCATCACCACTTCCTTTCTCATATCTTCAGCACCACTTGCATTTTTCATATCTTCATCACCACTTGCTTTCCCATGTCTTCTTTACTACTTGCTTTCTCATGCCTTCATCACCACTTGCTTTTTCATGCCTTCATCACCACATGCTTTCTTATGCCTTCATCATCACTTGCTTTCTCATGCCTTCATCACCACTTCCTTTCTCATATCTTCAGCACCACTTGCATTTTTCATATCTTCATCACCACTTGCTTTCCCATGTCTTCTTTACTACTTGCTTTCTCATGCCTTTATCACCACTTGCTTTCTCATGCCTTCATCACCACATGCTTTCCCATGTCTTCATTACTACTTGCTTTCTCAAGCCCTTCATCACCACATGCTCTCTCCAGCCTTCATCACCACATGCTTTCTCGCCACTTGCTTTCTTATGGCTTCATCACCACTTGCTTTCTCATGCCTTCATCACCACATGCTTTCTCGCCACTTGCTTTGGTATGCCTTTATCACCACTTGCTTTCTCATGCCTTCATCACCACTTGCTTTCTCATGCCTTCATCACCACTTGCTTTCTCATGCCTTCATCACCACATGCTTTCTCATGCCTTCATCACCTCATGCTTCAGCCACTTGCTTTGGTATGCCTTTATCACCACTTGCTTTCTCATGCCTTCATCACCACTTGCTTTCTCATGCCTTCATCACCACTTGCTTTCTCATGCCTTCATTACCACTTGCTTTCTCATGCCTTCATCACCACATGCTTTCTCGCCACTTGCTTTGGTATGCCTTTATCACCACTTGCTTTCTCATGCCTTCATCACCACTTGCTTTCTCATGCCTTCATCACCACTTGCTTTCTCATGCCTTCATCACCACTTGCTTTCTCATGCCTTTATCACCACTTGCTTTCTCATGCCTTCATCAACACTTGCTTTATCATGCCCTCATCATCACTTACTTTCTCATATCTTCATCATCACTCGCTTTTTCGTGCCTTCATCACCACCAGCCTGCTTCCTCAGGCTTTCATCATCACTTGCTTTGTTATGCCTTTATCACCACTTGCCTTCTCATGCTTTCATCAGCACTTGTTTTCTCATATCCTCATCATTACTCATTTTCTGATGACTTCATCATCACTTGCTATTTCATATCTTCATCATCACTTGCTATTTCATATCTTCATCATCGATTGCTTTCCCGTATTTTTTTAATGTTTATATTTCCATGGATATCAATTAAATCACAAACACCGTTTTGGATTCTTGCTTTCTTATGCCATCATCACCTTCATCACCACTCGCTTTTTCATATCTTCATCATCACTTGCTTTTTCATATCTTTTTGAATGTTTATATTTCCATCAATATGAATTACAACACGAACACTGGTTTGAATTCTTTGTCATGTATATTGTTTACATCAACATTAATGATGATACATTTTTTAACACCAACACCATAACACACTTGATAATATTTAACACTTACCACATAATTGGACAAACTTCTGGCAGTTTGTTTGTTTGATGAGGTCTTAACGGCACCACGACAATAAAAGTAAAATTAAATTATAAAGTAGTAAACGCTTTAATGAAAGGCAGATCGATAACGGGTTGATATTAAAGGAAAGGTATCATTCCATAAATAAATAAAGAAGTGAACACCGCTGAGCTGGTAATGTCACTTCCAGTTTTTAATTTTTCTTATTAATCGAGAGATATCTGCGATGTTATCGATCACACGTTCGCCGGACAGAAGATACATGCCTACGTGTGTTATCGATAACATCACTATACTTTCTCGCTATCAGTAAGGAAAATTGAAAACCGGAAGTGACGTTATCAGCACGGCAGCGTTCTCTTCTGAATATATTTATGGGACGACACCTTTCCTTTAAGTAATGCCAGGATCAGTTCAGTGGTGCAGGATTGGAAATGGTGAAGAGAGTGTTCTAAAATCTTAGGCTGTTCAAGAAATATCAAAGTTTTATGAACAGCAAGAGATTTTACGTTCTCTGAAATCTTCCCCTGACATTCCAGTCAGTAAAAATCAGCAGACTTTTTTTTTCCTGCTTTGTATTGTTTGAGGGTATGATGGAGTTTCAAAACTGTGTGTGGTAATACTCTACTGCTTCCATTCAAACAACGTTAGTGAAGGATTGTTAAAGGAATCTTCCCATAGAATTTCATTTTTTTGTATCTGATAGAGACAAATTTAAGAAACAGATTGACCAGTAGAAAAGCCATGTTAATACCTTATTTGTAGAAAAATTAGTGAACAACATAAAGATTGTTCTTGTCTGCATAATAATGACTTTTGTACTGAGTGTTAGTCATCATTATGTCATCACAGCAATTTCCTATACTAATCTTTATGTATTTCTTTGAAAATTGATCGCTAATTTTTCATAATTCTAACATAAGTTACAAGAACAGATTTAAAAACATAGTAAATTTTATTCTACACTTAATAATTTTTGAAGAACAAAATCTTCCCAATCATTTAGAAAATACTAAATTAATTTTCAAAGAAATACATAATAAAGAATAGTACAGGAAGTGCTGTGATGACATCATAGTGATGCCTTAGACTCAGACCAACAATCTCTATTAGGCAGACAAGAAAAATATTTAAAATTTGATAACTTCTTGTAGGAATAAGATATTAACTTTTTTTTTTTGCACCAATCTGTTTCTTTTATTGTCCTCCATCAAATATATCAAACTGAAATTCCATGCATTATTTGTTGTTCTGCTCCCTAAAGTTTCAAACAGTCAGACCCGACCTTATACATAACCAGGTCGGGTCACATTTTTCCTCTTTATTTTCTTTATTCTGAAAACCTTAGTTTTTGTGGAACTTAGTGCTGAGTATCATATTAGCAATGGACGAAGTCCTTATTGTGTGGTTATTTTAATTAAGATAAAGTGGGTTCACTATTTGCTACAGTAAATTTGTGGTTATGATTTGCTGGAACAAATTTTGAAGGAGAAGGACAAGTCATGTGGGAATATTCCTTACGCCATGTGGGAATATTCCTTTAACCAATAAGTTGACATAAAGGAAATTTGCAGATTTTCTTTATTTGTAGATTTTCTCTTTCTTATATTACAAATATACAGAAAGATTTCAAAATTTATTACGTGTTGCTAGTGGTTGCTACCTGTCCATAATCCTTAAGCTTGATCACATTTGGTAATCATATCCCCATTCTCCAGAAGTTTTGGGTATATCACACACAGACAGTCTGGGAGAGATCCTAAAATAAGGAACCAAAAGGGTCCTTAAGTTAGGAACTTTTCGTGACGTGGACATCTCTGCCAAAAATTTCTTTGCCTGGCAATACTTAATAAACCTTTGTTACTTTCATGCATAAATTATATCCACTCCTTTTTTTGTTTACCACGTCGTTTTTGAAATATGAGAAAAGTCAGGAAAAAAACTTGGGCTTTTTGGCTCGAAACAATCATTTTAAGATTCAAATATTTGTAACAGTATGATTTTATCGTTAAGATTGTAGATTCTAAGAAATAGAATTACACATCGCAAAGTCTTACATTCTATATGACAAAATGACCTCTCATTTAAATCTTTCTGTACATTTTTATCGCAAAATATGAACAAAATGGCTGCAGGACATCTTTCGTCTCAGGTATTTTACTGGTTCCATGCTGAAAAGTTTCTCTTTAAGCCTACCAGCACCAGGCACCAGAGTTATCCCGAAAACTCAGGTATAACAATTACCAAGCAGACTTCCTGTTTAGTGTATTGTGTTTCCACTCCAAACAATGATTGTTTATCTGCCATTCCCATGCACACCACAGCCAAGGAGCCCAAGGTTAGTTGTATGTATAAGATTACACAAAGCCACAACTGAATATTCAAGCCTCTTTTGTGATTTAAATCACTCATCTGTGTTAGGTATTTTAGTATGAGAATTTGTTTTCAAACTAGTGATAAAAATAGCTGCATATCATATGCCTGAGGTGATGTTGAGGTGATGTTTATGCCTGCCTGAGGTGATGTGTATGCCTGAGGTGATGTGTATGCCTGATTGGTGTATGCCTGTGCATGCCTGAGGTGGTGTGTATGCCTGAGGTGATGTGTGCATTAACTGTGAATGATTGACTAAGGAAAGATATTACTTCATGTCCTTAAAATAGTCCCCCTCCTGGACTGACAGATAAATATTTAGAGGTTTTGTGGCTTACAAACCTTGACCATGTCAGAGAGGACTAAAATTGTCAAGTAAAATTAAGTGATTGTTGATGGGCCAGATATGACAAATAATTTGTAATAAGTAAAAGTGAAATCAACTTTCAATAAAATACTTAAGTAATTGTTAGCAAAGTGGATTGTAACAATCCTCAACTAAACGGAACATGATTTTTTGAACATTTTCTTCACCATCTTGTTCCCCTTCTTGCACTCTTTTAGATGACCATGACCCCTAAACTAATCCTTTAAAATGAGAATACAACATCCTCATATGATGAAGATACTACTTCAAAGTCAGACAACATATAAGTTTATCCAATTATATTAAAATAAAGATAACATACATACTGCATTGTACATGAAATTCCATCGGTTATTTTGGCAAATAAGTTACTGATCTACATAGAACATAATACAATGGAATGTAAAAAGTTTGAAAAGACATTGAAAGAAAATACATCAAATTTGACCTAAACAACAATCTAAATCCTAATTAACATTACTACTTTAAAAACCTAAGCTGCACTAAGCCTGCAAAATATTGTTACAAAAAAGAATGTTTTTATAGTGAGCTGTTACAACATGACACCTACCTGTTTATGCATATTTCAGATGGTTGGGATGCAATATTCAAAAGAAGCATCAAATTGACATCAAGCATCAAATCGACCTAAAGCACCAGATTGTATCAAGCATCAAATTGACATCAAGCACCAGACTGTATTAATCACCAGATTGTATCAAGCACCAGATTGTATCAAGCATGAAATTGATATCAAACATCATATTGACATCAAGCATCATATTGACATCAAGCATGAATTTGACATCATAGCATCAAATTGACATCAAGCACCAAAATGATATCAATGTAAATTCAGCTGCTATGCTTTGCTTTATAACCTCTTTAAATCTGTGAAAATAGCATTAAGGCAGAGTGATTCCAAGGGGCCAACTTCTCCCAGTTTGAGACTTGACTAGCCCCCCCCCCCCCTCCCCCTTCTCCCCTCCTTCTTCTCATCAGGAAAACTTTTGCAACTTGTTAGAAAATGATAGCATCAATTTTGTGTTCAAATAACATATTTTTCAAATTGTATCACCTCCTTCTACCCCAATTTACTTGATTGGAAATGTGACCTGAGGTCATCAGACCGCATAGCAATCGCACGCATTCACCCCGCATTGGAGTGAAAACAGGGCGATCAGCTTTGTTTATATGCCATACGTACCGCACACAGTAAACGCATACGGACTTGCCCACGTGTATCGCGCAAAGGTTTATTTTCACTCCAGGAAATGACATCTCTCGGAAGTGAGGTGGCGCCAACCAAGTGAATATGACAAATACTGTATGAGAGAAATGCAAGTTCCCAACTTAAGTTTCAAAAATATATATAAATATTTTTACATAAAACATCATTATTTTAACCTACATGTAAAAACAGAGAAGCTTTTTTTCCTCTTTGAAGTCTGTGGTGCAGGCCAGGACAAACTCACATACAATTTAATAATGCTCATGGAGGACACACTAATCAATCACAGAAATAACCCCACAGCATTTGCGGTTCTCATTTGAGTAAACTAAAAGTATAAGGAAATGTCGTACTCAGAGACACAACGCAGGGCTCATAAGATCTGCAATTCTGTGCCCTCTAAATCCAAACCTGAAACACTGAACCGATTCAACAAGGGAGAGGATGCTGCCTTGGGGATGCCCTCTTTTTGGGGGTCGGGGTTGGAGAGGGTGTGGCGAACACGAACTTGGAACTGCTTGGGTGAGAGGAAGTTTTTAATAAAGGGAGGTGGCCTCTGAGGCCGATGGTGTGAAGCTTGCAGGTGATGCCGTATTTCCAAGTGGTGTCGAAAGCTTTCTCGAGGTTGAAAATGATGGTAATAAGGTGTTCCTTTTTTGCAAAGGATTCCCGGATAGGCGTGTGGAGCATAATTAACTGGTCCATGGTATTGCGACGTTTCTGGAAGCCGCTTTGGTGAGGGGAAGAGGATTCTGTTGGTCTCAAGGAACCAGTTTTGTCTCTGGTTAATGATCCTCTCCATAATTTTACAGAGACAGCAGGTCAGGGTGATGGGTCGGTAGCTGGAGAGGTCGTTACTGTCTTTCCCCAGTTTGGGGACGGGAGTGATAATAGCTGTCCTCCAGATAGGAGGAAAGGAGTGTGAGGACCAAATTTGGTTGAGGATAGTGAGTATGGTAGTGGTGGCCTTTTCGGGAAGGTGTTTCAGGAACTGGTAGGGGATGTTATCTGGGCCCTTGGAGGTGCAGCCAGCGTCGTGGATGGCTTGGCTTATTTCAGAAAGGGTGAGAGGGGTGTTGTAGCTCTCGGTGTTGTCAGAGGGAAAGGTGATACTCGGGCTTCATCACGAGCTTTTTTAGCTTTGAAAGCATTGGGGAAGTTGGCAGAGGACAAGATGTTGCTGAAAGAGGCATCGAGGTGGTTCACGATGTCCTTTTTTCAGTGAGGTTACCATTTCAGGGAGATGGGAGACTTGCCCATCCTGTCATGGAAGCTGTTAACCATTCTCCAAATCTTCTTAGTAGGGGTGTTGGTGGTGAGAGAAGAGATGAAGTTGTTCCAAGTGTTAGTTTTACTGTCCTTGATAGTGCGCCTGGCTTTGGCATGGCTGATAAGAAAAAGGTTGAGGTTGTGGATAGTCTAGTTAGTTTTGAAGTTCCAGAGGGCCCTTTTTCTGTTCTTGATGGCTGTTTTGCAGTCATCGCTGAACCAGAGGTTGGGGGTGGTTAGGGGTTTGGAAGTTTTGGGAATGGAGCAGGTGACGATGTTGATAGGGATGTTACTGAAGTTTGACATGGGATTCTCACCCTCAAGGAGATGGGAGAGAGAGATGAAAGTCGCAGAGTGTTTCGAAAAGGGGCCAGTTAGCTTTCTTGAGGTTCCAATTGGGAGTGTGGTCTGTGGGGGTTTAAAGATCAGCAGTGACTTTCCAGCTAAAATCAAGGTTGGATGAACAGATAGACAGGTCAATACAGGTGAGGGAGCCTGTGACAGGGTGAAGATAGTCAGGAGTTAGTTTTGAGCAAGGAGGGGCTGTGCTGTCAAAGAGTGTTTTCAGCAAGCTTGCCTCTGGGGTGGTGGTCAGTGCCACGGCCAATTAAAAACAAATCGCGGAAATACTTTAGAAAACCACTTTACAGGTATCAATAAGGGCATGAAAGTCTGGTCACAACGGGAGACCCAAAAAAAGGTCTCACTGAAGCAGACACCCACCCACAGAGTGAGAATCCTGGAAAAAGAAGATGCAAAACAAACATTAGGTGGAAAAGTGCAAGATAAAGTGTATCGGAATGAAAAGTTTGAGAGAATAGAATAGAAGTCAAGTTGCTCTAAACACGTCTCAACCGGCTTTTTATGAGAACATTTTTTTAAAGTCACTTTGAAAATTTGTAATTGCATGGTGTGGTAAAAGCACAGTATAATTAGAAACTTCTGTTTGGAACCAGCTGTTTGCAGCTGGAAGAAGCTGGTAATTGTGCCAAAGAAAAATTCCAGCTGGAATTAACTCAAACCATCTGGAAATTGTGCCAAATTTCAGACAAAAAAAAAAATTCCAAGCTGGAATTTTCTCCTGGGTACTTTTTAGAGGAAACAATGGAGAAAACTGCAGAATAACATCAGGCAGTGAACACATGCAGTCCTTTGTTCTGTGTTAATCATATATATCAACTCCATATCTTTACACAGACTTTTCATTTATTTCAGTTAATAATGATAATAATAATAACTTATAAGTTTATAGAGCAACCTTAATATCAATCATTCAAAAAATAAGCTGCTGAAATGGAGACTTGTGAAATATACAAAAATTAAAAAAATAAATAGAAAAAATAGAAAATTTTCAAAAGTAGGAATATTTTAAAACTGCTGTTACTGATTTTGCACACAATTGCACAAATAAATACCATTCAAAGGTATCCGCATATTTCAGTAAAAACAACAAATATCAGTTCCTACATCTGTGTTTCATCAAATTTCACTTCTTTAAAAACTGCTAAAAATTTCTCAAGTAACAAACATAAGCAAATCTGTTGAGCTATCACATCAAATGTGAGCATATGAGTGTTACAGCAATGAAAGCCCTGCACAGAGTGCAATCTTGGGCCCTGGTAAGTGAGAAAGAACAAAGCCAAATGTAAATATACCAGACAAAAGCTTCTCTTTGCCTGCAAGCATTTGAAAGAAAAACAGTGCAACAAATTTGAAGCTTAAAAACCATTTCATATGCAACATTAACAAAGTACATTTAAAATGTGTTTTTACCAGGCATAGAGAGAAGATATTTTAGTAAGTAATTAACCTCTCCAATTAAGGAAATAAGCCACACCCACCATAGCAATGCGGTAACTAGGTGGGGAAAACAAACCTAAAATCCACAATCATGCATGACCAATGCATTGATATTTTGATGTTCACGTGGCCTGCTGCAAGCTTTGATCCATTTATGGCACTTCTCTGAATCTTTCAAGTTTTTAGCAAAAGGAATAATAATAATACTTATAGCCATTTAAAAAGTGCAAAATGCATAGGCCTCAATGTGCATGAATCAAAATAACATAAACAAACAAAATAAAAATTAATAAATAAAACAAAAGGAATAAACAAAATTCTGTTTGCTAACCATTCTTGGTAACGGGAATCGGATTTACAAAGCCTGTTGCAAGCCCGTAAGCGCAAATTTTGTTCACCATTTTGGTGTCACTCAGATTGTGTGTGCAGAAATTTGTTTTATACATTATATTGCATTGATGGCGTGAGCACACTCTGCTAGCTAACTGTACTGTACCAGTACTGCGTAGGATTTTAGTTGTTATGCAGATTTTGTTGCTAGGCAAATTCATGCGGTGATTGGTCGAGAAAGTGGTCAATCATCTAACTCAGTGAGGTTAATTACCCAAACAAAGATGGTAACAATACAATAAAGCAGCTAATCAAAACTTCCTACCTGAGCCAACTTAAAGACTGTGTCTTTGTAACACTTCACAATAATCCTTTCTAAAAGTTAAACAAAAGCATCAAGTTTTCAAAATTTGCCTCAAAACAGTTGCAGGCCTCCCAGTGACTCTTTTTTGAAATAAAGGTTTTTTTAAAGGTTGGAAAAGTTGAAATTAAGGTTTTTAAAGGTTTTGGATTTAAATAAAAAGGTTTATAAAGGTTAACTCATGGAATAAATTTTCATACAATGAGCATATTCTGGGGCAAAAGGCAGTTGGTGGCGCCAAAAGTCCATTACTTATGTGAAGTTGGAAATTTTATTTTGGTCCTGCTACTTTTTAAATGTGTGTTGGGAACAGATATGCTATTAAATGGATGTGTATACTTACCAATAAAGCTAAAACCTTAGCACTCGAATCATTTACCTTACTTAATTTTAAAAATAAAGGTTTTTAAAGGTTTTACAGGTTATTTTGAAAGGAATAAAGGTTCAATTTGTCAATAAAGGTTTCTAAAGGTTTTAAAGGTTTTTAAAGGTTTACCGGGAACCCTGAGGTTGTAAATCAGTGTTTATCAACATCATTTTCACTGGGAGAGCTTGATTTTCACTGGGAGAGCTTGGTCTGGAATAAAATATTCCATAAATCATTTAAACATTTATTCAAATCCCCCTTCTCCATTCAGGCTTGATATCTGTCAATGTTAAAAGACATTTAAAAGTGCTCTCGGCCCAAAAGTGAGGGCGTATTTAGTGTGGGTCTCACACTAAATCGAATACCTTTGCGATACGGAATATCATAAACATAACTAAATCCTGACCAGAGTACTCAAAATTTGTATGTGTTTTCCCATTAACTTTTTGGAATTTGTTCGCTTGTGCATAATGGAGTGAAAATCTCTGTAAAAAGCAGACCATGTGAGGTGACTTCTATTGGTTAAAATCTACATAAATTAGCCACAAGAGTATAAAATATATCTACGAAATGAGCAAAAACTAACGCCCTCACTTTTTGGCCGAGAGCACCTTTAAGGTAAAAAATAAACATGCAAGGAATTTGGCTGAATAGGACACCATCAACCACCACTCAGAGCTGGGTCTCATTTGAACAGTTTCATATGGGTGGAGGAGGGAATTTTGTGTCCCTCACTCCCCATTTAATTATATAATATAAAAAATGTTTCTACAAAACACCCGTATTCCACCATCCACAGTCAAGTAATCTCAACAATGATGTTTAAAGTATGCAACTTATCACTAGTGAGTACAAAAATATGTGACACCTCTATAAATAATTAACCTATACCCTTAACCATACCCGCAATGATTATTTGATTCACCTTAAAGGATTAGTTTAGGGTCTAGCAAGTCCATCTTATATGAAAAATGACTTTAAAAGAAACAAAATGGTGAAGGAAGCATTAAAAAATGCTTATTCTGTTAAGGAGTTATTACAGTTTAAAACTTATCTGTGTAGAAATGACTGGTGTACTTAGTCTACTATGTGAGGTTGGCACCTTCATCCTCACATTCTTAACAATTGTTAATGTATTTTGAAAAATTAAGATTTTTACTATTTGAATTATTATTCTTTGAATTTTCTTCAAGTGGTAAATTATAATTACCCTTACTAAATTTTGTTTGACTATTTTCCTGACATATTTAATGGTTGTTAAGCCACAAAGTTGCAGGACAAAATATTCTAGAATACATAAAGACTTTAGAGAATCTGAGGCTATGACATCACATACTTAGTCTGATTTCAGTTGTTTCTAAACAAATAATACAAAAGTTTAAACTTAAATATCTCCCTACTGGAATAAGATTTTTGAAGGTTTTTTTTCACCATTTTGTTTCTTTTGAAGTCCTCTTTCATATAAGATAGACTTGCTTGACCACTGGGCTAATCCTTTAACTTCTCAAAGTATAACTTGTTTACTGGACAGGTACTGGTTCCGCTTTTGTCAAAATCTTCATATAGTTTTCATCCTCACTAATACACAATGATGATTGGGTTGGAATACGCAGGATTGTCTGTCAAAGCCTTCCTGTCATAAATCATTGAAGATTCGCCTTCACTCACAATGCCGCTGTCTGCCCTATCATTAAGACAATGACTGATATAACTGTCAATGCTATTGGGCGGTGTCTCAAGATGAATGACATTAGAGTTATAAATGCATGGTACATCCTGATCCCAATCTTCACCATCTTCATAAGTCAAAGCACCCTCATCAAAGTCCTCACATATCACCGGCAGAGCTCTGTCTCCCCTTAGTAGTCCATCGCAAATATTACCCATTAGCTGCTCTGTATCACTGGACTGCGCAAGCAGCGGGTTGATCTCCTGCATATGCAAATTAGTGCCATGTATATTCACGTCCGAGTCACTTATGTCTTCATAAATGCTTCTACCAGCACCAGAGTCTTTACTTGGGATGTAATTTAATTGCTGAATGAAATCATGTTGATTTGAGTCCCATTGATCTGTTCTAAGTGGATCAAATACCTCCTTTTCAGTAACAGAAGCAGGTGGCCTTAGAGTTCCAGTCAAAGTTCTACCATCCTGCCAAAAAAAATCATTTAAATAAAACTATCATCACTGAAAGTATCAAAATCAATTCAGCAATACAAAGTTGGATCATTCATTATAAATCATTCCACATCAGCCAGATTACTCAGTTTATACAAAATTTCTTACAAATAATTGCCTCCAAAGAGAAACTCAAAACGATCACAAAAAAAAAAAAAAAAAAAAATACCTTATCAAGTTTTCTTCATTTTTGAAGCTTTGCATTATGAGAAATGCAGACACAGCTGTTACAACAGTTTATTTCAGGTCAGCCTAGCCCAAATCCTTAAATATATCAATTTATTCATGACAGGCAAACTTTAAATTTGCATAAAGCTCTAGGAATGTAATGCAAGTGTGTAATCGAAGGAAAAGTGTGGCAAATGTTTTGGAAATTGTCTCATCTCGAGTATTGGAATTCCTTTGACTGTTTATTACTTAAAGGTTTAGGGAGTGGTAGGCAATGACCACTCCTCCTATTCATGTTTTTTTGTTGAAGGAGTCTGACAGTGAGTTTGAGGCATCCAACTGTTCAGTGTGCCCCTCTGGGTGGTGTAAAATTTAAGATTTACCGACAGCCTAAAATTAGCATACCATTTGGAAAAAACTGCATCCCTGTAAAAAAATTAATTATCAAATCGGTATTTTTACCGACCTGATACCAGATTCACCAACTGATATCAAATTTTACCAACCAGTCCTAAAAATAGGGGAGGGGGGAAGGTGCAGCAGCATGTCTAAGGGGGATATTCTCCCCCTACCCCTAAAAATGTTGTAGCCACTTTTGGCAAAGCAATACATATAATTAACTGAAACATCAAATGAACCATACAGAAAACACATGTTGGCAATGTTTTAATTGTATCGATTGGGTACAGAAAGGGCCATCTCACGGAGGGGAAAGAACTCAAATTTCTTCCTGGTAATACAAATTGCACTGGTTAATTGAGTTTCCATAAAATCTAGCTGCTAATTGGGAAACTCTCCTTGAATTTTTGTGAAATCTCCTTGAATTTTCAGGAATTTTGCTCATTTTGAAGTTTTCATCAATTTTCAGGAAATCTTCATCAAATTTCAGGAAATCTCCTTCACTTTTGTCAAATTTCCTTCAGTTTTGTGAAATTTTCTTCAATTTCCGGGATTTATACTTACAATTTCCAGGAAATTCTCTTCAATTTCCGGGAAATCACTGTCAATTTCAAGAAATTTTAAACAAATGTTCACAATTTTAAGAATAATTTATCCTCCCAAGTGGGAAACAAGCATGCAACTGGGAAGAAGTTTGTTTGTTTGATGTGGGCTTAACGGCACCACAACAGCAAGAGTCAAATTGTGCCTGAGAGGTTAGATCATTCCAGAGGTAGGAAGGAAGGAAATAGGAGGAGTCTGAGAGAGGAGCTCGGCTATAGAGTTGTGAGGGGTGTGGGAAGCTCTGGGGAGGTTTTACAGGGGGCAGATAATGAGAATGTAGTAAACTGTGAGGGGCAATGGCAATTGTTGTGGAAAGAAGGTATCAGTGTTTGAGGAGACTGTGCTCAAGTAGGAAGGTTTGGTGTGGAGGGAAGCGAGGAATTGCTTCCTGGCCTCTGGGTAAGTGGTGCTGGGATTTAGGGTTTTCAGTTTAGTTATCTGTTTTTCCTGAAGCCAGGTGGGGTAGTCTTTTGAGAAGGAGGGATGGTTGGCTGGGTGAGTGGTTGGCAATTGGTGCAGTTTTGGTGCAAGAGGTGCTGTCATGGTCCGAGGCTCCACAGTTGCCACAGCATGCTTGGCTGTGGCAGGATTTTTTTCATGGCCATACCTCTGGCACTTATGACAGCGGAGAGGCTTGAGAATGTATAAAAAAACTACAAGCTCAAATTGTACATTTTGTTCCAAATTGCAAGTTTATGCCAAGAATAGCATTTCAATTAAAAACATCACATAAAGTGTTTTACACTTAAATTGCAAACATTTCTCCATGTACCAAACATTTTGCAGCATTTTAGTCCATTCTTGATTGTAAAACAAAGGGTTTAAATCATTCAACATCAATTCCAAAAGACTCACCAGCCATGCTAAGACAGGTCCAACAAAAACAGGCTCTGGAATTCTTTTGTTGATATTTGACTGACACTTCATTATGTAGATGATGAGAATAAGGAGGAACAATATGGTAGGCACCAGAATCCCAAGAATGACTGTCTTCACTGTTCCAGTAGCTGCAAAGATGTGAAGAATGTCACAAATATTGTCAAAGAGATGCTTTCATATATTACCATCTTGTCCAGCCCTACATGGACAATGCAACTGAAGAAGATGCTGCAACATGGTATTTACCATGGGATGATGATGAGTGATGAGGATATACATTGATAGAGCTCTCCAATAAAAGCAGACACATACTGTTAAAGAATGTCCCCATGTCTACAGACCTTTAAAGAGTCAGTTCAGTGGTCAAGCAAGTTGATCTTATATGAAAGAAGATGCAAAATGCAATTTAAATATGTACTCTGAACTCATTCGACTCAATTTTGGCATGAACAACTGTCAAAGAAATCAAAGTACCCAATTCCGGTCGAATTTTGACTGATCCTACTATCGATATCTTTTTTAGGCAAAATTTGTGCCAAATTTGATAATTTTTAGCTTTTTGAGACCAAAATTTTGAAAAAATTGTAAGTTCTGATTGCAATACACCTAACGTACACAAAATGTATTGTAAGAAAAAGCAAGCTGTGTACTTTTAATTGATATCAAAAAGAGCAAGTACCCCCTCTCTAATCACATTTAATTTAAGTAATTATAAAGCTCTTTCTGTCACAGTTAGTCACTTTGGTCTAATGGCAAAACTCTGTGCACAGCACAGCGTTCGATCCCCACATTGGACACACGGCTTTATTTTTTCTGCTAGTAACTATTACAGCGGTGATTTGTTTTTATTTTTTATTGTTTTTGCATGTTTTGCTTTGAGAAAATAATTCAGACTGGTATCAAGGGAAAGGAAATCTCACAAACAATCTAAATATGTAAAAAAATCCTCATTTTTCATTATTCACAAGAAAAAATAAAAGGTCCAAAAAAAAATTAACCTAAAATGTGCAAATTTGCATATTTTTGTCGATAATTTCCAATAATTGTTTGTCACATTTTCAACCCCTGGGTCTTTAAGGGTTAATACTCTTTGCAATCACAAAACACTCCGCAGGCCACTCATAGAAACAAATACTAACTATGTGCTAAAATGTAACACTGTCAAACAACTTTCATATATACTTTGAACATTTAAAGAGTCCTGATTAGTTCACAGCCATTGTTAATTCTTAAAGATTAATGTTAGGTGGAGTGTTTATATCTGTTTTTAGTGCACAGTTAAAAAGACTGAGATTACCCAACTTTAGGAGGGTCATTCGCAAGTGCAAAGTCTTTTGGTCTATGTATATAAACATGAACGCATATAAACATGATGCCAAAACATTATAAAATTTATGTGTTAAGAGTCTTTAAAATGCATAAAAAACACTAAAAAAAGAATGAAAAACAAGAAAAGTTCAAATAATTTGTAACGCTTTGTTAAGAAATTCACCTGTTGTATAAATGGACTAAACCAAATACTCAGGTGCAAAAAGATGACGGCATAATAACACTTCTACTACGACACATGTGTGCAATACGTGCATGACCTTTGTACTGTACTTCAGTCCATTCAAGCCTACGTGTGCACATGATATGCTAGTTAATTGTGGAATTTAAAATGTTCATAAAAACATTTTCGTTGAATTCAGAAAACTGGAAAATTGTTTCAACATATCACAACAAACGGATTACTCGGGATTAAGAAACATATTTACAGGCCCAGAAAAATTACAAAAAATGCTGTATGCGGTTTGTGACTCAATCAGCATTCTAAATGCTTTGCTGTTGTATGCTAACGTGAGACATCAGAGTCTTGACTAATGGTGCTGCTGGTCGCGTCCGTGGTTTGTGATAAGCTCTCGGTGTGTTCAAACTTAGGTGCACAGGAAAGGGCTGAGTGAAACATGACTCTACGCATTTTGACACCAGCTTTTTTCATTACACATATTGCCGTGGCTCTGATGCTGTGATTAACGTTAGTACTAATACTACTTCTGCTCTGTGATAATTAATTCTGACTTTTACTCCCTTTTTCATGGCGCTTTTGTATTGGATAATAACCAAAATATTTTCATTTGCACAGAATTTTGCTTTGGAGTTTTATTTCCATCTGTTCATTGGGATATTTGGCAGCTTGGTAAGTTTTGCTTATAATGTTTTCAATTATTTAGTCATGTGCCTACACCTTTTTTTAGAAAATGGTTTCAATTTATATTTCCATTTCCTTAAGGCAAGCGGTCTGTTTATTAGTGAAAATTGCAATGCAGAAAGTTTTCGCTCATTGTATGCTAGCACCTAATATGGCAATCCCAACGTTAACCGTACTGTGTATAAAAACTTATAAACTAGTCTAGCCATGATTAGAAGGAATAATTCGAACCGTAAATAGTATAGGCCTAGTAAAAAATTTCACTTGACTTTGTGTACTGTGACGTTAATAGTACAGAGAAAACAGCTGATCACTCACACATACAAAATATATCAGATGACAAAAATAAAATGGCCCGGATACCGTGTGTGTTTGCCGGAACTACTTCCATTCAATTGTTTGTCCCATCATACGTATGATAAACCAAAACCGTGCATTAAAGTAGAGGATTAACAATGGTTGTAAATCAATCAGGATGCTCTAAATCTCCTAAGTTTATATGAACACAAGATAAACAACTGTATTTTCACTTCAAACAACATTAGTAATATTTAAAAGTGTAGCTAAATTGCTTTAAAATCTATGAAAAACCATCTATAAAAATCTATAAAAAATCTATAAAGAAATTTCATCAAAATCGTTTAAACACTACACTGGCCAGTTTACAGCTTTTTAATTCTCAGGCATCAATGTGCACACTTTATGGACATTTTGTGATGTATATGGACATTAATATGGCTATACGTTGTTTTTTTTCGTAGAGCATCCTTTTGTTTTTAAATTCTATCATAATTCTTTCAAAATGCTGCAGCAAATTTGAACCCGAAAGTTTTTGAGTGTTTACCATACACCCAATCAAACTTGAGCAAGAATAAACATCCCATCGTTTCAGAGACTAACAATTAAGAAGTTAGGGTGTATCAGCTGACATCAGGTCACGTGACTTTGTTTACATTGCCATTTTGTCGGTCAAAACCACTGTTGTCTGCTGTACACTTAATTAGACTTACATACATTTGCATTTTGTTATATAAGATTATTTTTGTAAGATAATTATGATGGAATCTTGCTGTGCCATTGGTTGCTCTAGTAGATGTGCGCGGGGGAATAAAAAGACATTTTTACTATTTCCATCTGATCCTGATGAACGTTCGAAGTGGGTTTCTGCTGTTTGACGCAACGGCTTTCAACCTACAGTAGGCCTTACACACTAGGATTTGCAGCAAGTACTTTATATCAGGTATGTAGGCTTTGTCTAAGTATAATGAACAATCAGATGCATGGCGTTAGCGTTAAAGTTACTCTCGTATACCCGGTGAAAATATAACTTACTTAAGGAAAATTTGAAGAAAATTCGTAAGCGAGCAAAAAAACTACAATCAGTAAAATTCGCTGAACTGGTACTGGTAGGTTAGCATGTAGTATGTTTGTTGTACACATGATGTAACTGACCTGTGTTAAGACACGTGAAATGCAACAACGCCGCTGCCCTGCAAAATGGAGTCCAATTGAGTTAGTCACGTGATGAAATCCCTCTATACATACAGATTAAGAGCTGCTTGCCCAGTCATATACATCACAAATTTCACATAGACCAAAACCTTATCAAACTTTCATCAGTCGTAAGTCAAAAAGTAAATGTGCTTTTCCCAAAATTCAAAACCCTATCTGCTTCGAGTTTAATAATCTTTCAACCAATATGGAAATTGTTACATCCCCATCGACCTTTCATAATGTTAACATTCTATTGCAGATAACAGTTTTGGTTATACTAAATCTCTAAAAATATTTTTTTTCATCAATTTAAGAATACATTGTCAAATACAAAACAAGAGTTACATTAGCTGTGGCTCTCCTTAAAATTCTGTTCCAGCCAGTCCAAACCACAAACCTAAATATTGTGACTAATATAACCAATTATCCTCCCTAAAATAAACCTCTTGCTAAATGATTGACAGTTCATATGGCATGCATGTAATGAAACACCTTGTTTGATTAAAAGGTCACTTAGGGTTGTCAAAGAAAACAATGGTTCCCTTATTGCCAGAAGTAGTTACAACTACTGTGTGAACTTTTATGAAGTGTATTTACTGTGTGCAATTATCTTTGGACATGTGGGTGTAATTTGAGTAACTGGTGTCTGGAATATTATCAGTGAGTAGAACCTGAGCTTAATTGCTTGTGGTTTCAAAATAAGAAAAAGATAGAAAAATGATAGGGAAATGTCTGGCCCGATCTGCTTAACTTTGACATCGGGTCTGAGTGTTTATTTTTTTAAGGACAGGACCAGCTAATGCATTAAATGCAAGTAAGGCCAATTGTAGTAAATACATACTTACATCCTCCTTTACACCAAAAACCGTACTCATACTCAATCGTCTTTGCAGGGCCCTCAAACGTCTTCCCGGACTTTACATCTTCTGTAACGGCTGCCACTTTGAATTCACCTTTGAGTTGCTCATCTTTCTCCTCGCACTGGATGGAAATTGCAACTTTCTTTGTGTCTCCCGAAACATTTTAAGAACATTTCCATCCGGTTATACACTATATAGTGCGCGATAGGACCATTGCGAACAGACGGCACCCCCCAATTCAAAGTGAGTTTTCCCTCATTGTAAGAGAGCTTTAACTCTGTTGGTTTCAATGGTTCTGAAAGGATGAAGATGTAAGTAAATTTTGAAACAGTTTGAGATCAATTTTTCATTCAAATAAAAATTTCCCTTACAAAAGTCTATGACCATGTAGAAGTCACTTTTTCAGTAACTATCTTCTATAGAGGCTAAACCATAAGAAATACGCATAGTACTCCAATAGAATTAACTTTTGTGAGAAAATCATTTTTTAGCATGAAATAAGAATCAATGCAACATTGACAAGAAAATCTTAATCTAGTTAAAAGCTCACATAAAAACAACAAAGTGCATAAATTTCTCAATTGCCATTAAGTCCTTTATTTAAAAAAAAAAAAAAAAAAAAAAAAAAAGGAAAACATGAAATCTTTAACTCCCAATCACTGCCCTGTTATATAATTATATTCTTAAGCTCACCTTCTCTTTGGGTTTCATTTATCTATGACACGATCCGCCACATTTTACTCCAAGCAAAGTAGTGAATCTCTATCTCTCAAAAGCATCTCCCCTTATTATTTTTTATTTACTTATTGCTGTAACTTTTTTCTCAAAACAAAGGGACTTGATTGGTTTTTTAACCTTTAAAGAATGATTTCTAATGACCATTATGACAAAAAATAATATAAACATGTAACGCATATTACTTACGTCCAACTGGTGTGGTGACCGTCAAATTCCTTGACCAAGGCCCTTCTGACAAGTCTTCGACTGCATGAGTGATGGCTCGTACCTTAATTGTGTAAGACACACCCCCCTCGACTTCTAGACTAACAGATGTATCCAGTGTATCTTCCTCTCTCTCTGTATCTTCTGATTTGAGCAAAACTTTGTATGTCTTCAACACCCCATTTAAGGTTCTCGGTGGGTGCCAAGACACAGTTGCATCTGATGTTGTTACATTTTGTATTTGCAAATTTCTTGGAGCTGATGGTGCTTCAGAAAAAGAATTAACTTTATAAGTAAAATAAAATTTGTAAAACAATCTTTTTTATCAAAGTTCAAAACTTTTAAGATAAGGTAAATGATGTCAAAACTGTTCTCATATACTTTTCAATCTTAAAGGTAAAATATTGACAATGTTTTGTTTACATGGCTAGAAATTGTTTAATTCTTTTTCCTCCAAACTCTTTCCCCCTTAATATTTAAAGATTAATGTTGAGGTAGAGTGTTTTTATAGGCATTCAATGCACTGGGCAAAGGAATTTGGCCCTAGTGGAATGTGGGGCCTTTAGGAGGGCCATTTGCGAGTGCATATATGTGTATGTGTGTATATGTATGTATATATATATATATATATATGTGTGTGTGTGTATATGTGTATATATATACTGTGTGTGTGTGTGTGTGTATGTATATATACAGTATGTATATATATTGTGTGTGTGTGTGTGTGTGTGTATATGCAGTTAAGTAACAGGCCGTAAAACCGCAAGGAAGCAGCTGTAAGGTGTTAAAGTATGGAATGAACCATGCGTGCGTTGTTGTAATAGCTACCCCCAAACGTAAGGTTGTCTATCAAAAGGCCACCTATGGTCAAGAAAAATATCCTTCATGGAGGTAATATTGACAAGTAGGGGGTAACATTACTCGTCAACCGTGAGTCATAAACCCCAACACTGGGGTAGAAATCACGAAAGAGGTGACGTCCTGTGTATACACGGACGTTAAATGTGCACCACGGAGCGAAAGCGGCGTGGCTACTGGGGACTTCGCCGTGACAAAGTCAGAACCCGTTAAGTATTATAGATCCGTTATGGGTCTACAAATCAGCATGACAAGTAAAAACCACGAGTCCTCCGCCAACGATGTCGCTGTGCACCCGGAGCAAAAAGCTGGTGGCTACGCGAGGGGGACAACTGGTACTTGCGTGTAGCTATCAGTACCAAAGGACCGTCTAGGTCCACGATGGCGTTTACTACACCTGTCGAGTCGTTATCTCATTATACCTCTATTCACCACGGGCCACAGAGTAAGTGGCTGTAAACTGATACGTGTGCACGAAACGCCGCTGAACTCAGTAGTTCATGGCTACTGGTCCTCTTAGCCGCGCGCTGCTGGTATAGGCGTTAACTCCGTTTGTATAAAATCACAACGGAGCCGCTGGCCGGGCGGCTCTGGCTGGGGACTGCCGTCGAACGCTAAAAACGCCCCAGCAAGAAAAACGAGAACACTGCAACACGCGGCTGCCCAATATCGAAGTTCCGTTACCGGGTTTATGTGTTAATATCTGTAGAATGTGAGCCAAGGTCGTTCGGCGCTAAAGAATCACATTCAGAGTAGTTTTGAATTTAACACGGAGGAATGATGGTATGCCTTCGTAAAAAGAAGGAAATCTTATGCGTTAGGCCTCGAAACCCGAGCAAGCGCAACACGCGGCGCATCCTGGGAGCGTGCGCATCGACAAGCGGGTTCGCCCCGTGTCCATGAACTGGTGAAAAACATGCAGAACCATGACGTTCAAGCGAAAATCTCACCAAGTCAGCTCACCCAGGCGTGGGGATCTCCGAACTAACGGGTGTGGCGACGTCGACGTTACCTTGCTGTAGAACTACAGCACTACAGACCCAAAGCGTCATCCCATGCCCCGGAATGCCATTGTGTTAGGACCGGACTTGGGGCGTAAAACAACCGTGGGGGCCGTATGGAACCGATTACGGAGCCGTGCGGACCCTAATGGACCCTAATGCAAGTGCAATCCAATGGCTCTACAATGAGTCGTAAAAAGGACTAACTCACGTAAGGCCCGTGGGGGCGTCGCTCTTGTGGGCCTACCGGTCCCATCGCGGAACCGAGGACCACAGCGGTAATGCGGGTTTGAACATGTCGATAACACCAAAGCGCAACCTAAGAAGCGTTTACATGCGCACGCATCGCAGGACAGTCAAGGCGCAGACGACCGGACACTAGGGACCCGCCCGTCGTCGGCGATATAGGCGCAAAACAACGCGAACTGTGGCGTTCAACGGAAAATCCTACAGAGGCAGTGCACACGGCGTGGAACAGCCGTGAAGGCGACCAAGCAGCTTCCTAGCTATAGCGAACTCAACCGGATTCATCGTACGGTGCTCGTTATCCCGTTGCTGAAGTCGTACAGGCCCGTGACGGTCTAGAGAAGCGTTTGCACGCTATCAAAGCGGGACCTCTGAGGGTGCGTATCGCCGGCGCATGGGGCCTGTCCTCCGTGCCGACAATCTGGTGAAAGTAATTGCGGAAATGTAACGCTATAATGTATAAATGGATTCCACATGATCGTGGAACCTGCGTAGCTACGGCCACGGAACCATGAATAGAATAGCTCTCACGCGCTATACTACTGTGAAGATTATCACTTGTCACCTGTCAGCGGGTGCATGTAACCGGGTTTTCGATATCCTTTCGTCGCATCCGAACACCGAGCCGCAGCTTCCTCGGCCGCACCTTGAAAAATTGCCGCGTGGAGTTGTGCTCCGACCACGCGCTTGAACCCTGTCGCTGCAAAGAGTACCACGAATGGACTCAGCATAATCTGCACGCAGAACGCGTGAGATGGATGTGACCGAGCGTAAATCAAAGCGTTCACGCTCTACCGGGACATCAAGGGTGTGTAGAGCATCGCGCCCGAGGGCCTGTCCTCCATGTCCATGATACTGGTGAAAATAATTACGGAACGTAATGTTCAACGCAGACAATCTTAATTGCGTTTGCGAAGTTGGAACTGCGTAGCTAACGGCTACGGGACCAAGAAAATAGCTGTCGTGATGCTACTTCTTGTAAAGAAAGCCATCTGTCACCTGACCACGAGCGTAGTAGCTAGTGGGTATAACCCGGGTGAACCGCAGTGTATCGTTATCCCATTAAAGATAAGTTCCGCTCACTGGAGCCATCCAATTAAACGGACCGTGGAATCGTATGGAACCGTGACGGACCCGTGTCAATGGAACCACGGACCCGTGAAACACGGACGTGGAACCCGTCTGGACCGTAAACATGGGCGTGGAACGTAATGTGAGCCCCGCCTCCCTGGCTTTGACCTGGGTGGCGGTGGGGAGACGAAGAGGGCCTATCAGACCGTCGCTTCTCCACTTTCTCCGCCGCTCTTTGAAAGTACTGGCCGGTCGGTGAGTCTGTGCTCCGACCACGCCGCTAGATCCCAATCGCTGCAAAGAGTACAGGGATTTGAATGGCTACAGGACCAAGAAGAAAAATAACTGTCAATGCTATACTTCTTGTCAAGAATGTCACCTGTCACCTGACCACGTAGCTAGTGGGCGTATATCGATTAAACCGCGATGTCGTTAACCCGTTAAATACGGACCGGTAAACACGGGCCGTGGAACTGTCAATGGAACCGTCGCCCATAACAACGGGCAGCGGAACCGTATATATATATATACATATGTCACGGAACCGCCAGTCGGGTGTGTATATATATATATATATATATATATGTGTGTGTGTGTGTGTGTATATATGTGTAATCTGACTAAGCTGCCGGGGTAGCGTGGAAACACCAACCACTGTGTACTTGAGGTCATACAGTCCTAAATGTAATATGATCCCTTTTCTTCTCTACCACTGTCATTTCTTTCTTCAATACTTTCTTTTCTATGTTCTCCACCACATCAGATTCATTCACAGCTTCTTGTTATGTTAATTCAGTCTTGTTTATTTTGACCCACCCTCCTACCCTTGTTAGGCATAGATTAGTTTTTTTGGCTTTGTTTCCTACATTTGTGGCCTATTTTACCGATTATTCATGCTATGTATGATTCTAGCATGACACGTATAATTAGCCTTTAGATACTCTGTATGGTAGCAAGAATATTGTAAATAATGTAACTGCATATGGTGACCGTAACGCCAATAATTGGTTCGATAGTGATTGTCGTGCTTTTAAGTCAATCTTAGTGAGGGCGCTCAGACACTATAAAAGTGAGAGCACGTCAGAGTCCCGCACTAAGTATTCTGATTCAAGATGAAGCTACCATAATTATTTATCCCTCAAAAAGATTTTTTTTATTTCCAATAGAACTGATGACTTACTTGAGGCCGCTAGGCAAAGGATACTAGGAAATTCTGGTCTTTTTTTACAGATCTGCATCCAATATACAATTGTGTAACTAATAATAATTGGTTTTTCTACTTTAAATCACTTTTTGATGATGGTGTTTGTAGTAATGATATTTATGATAGTAGTTATTACATAATCGATCGTGAGATGAACTTTACTAATAAAAATATTTTAAAATCTGATATAAAGTTGGATGAGGTTAAAAAGCAATAAAAATGCTCAAATCAGGTCAAAGCTAGTGGCATAGATGGTATTTCACCTGAGGCTATCAAGTATGCTCATTCTGACCTCACTAGTTTTATTCATAAGCTATTTCAAACATGTTTTTCCTTCGGCATTTATCCAGAAATATGGCAAGTTGGGGTTATTAATCCTGTTTGTAAAAAAGGTTAAAAAGTGTTCCTGCAAACTACAAGGCCTATAACACTTCTTTGCATGCTAACAAATTATTACAAAAATCTTGACGCAAAGGTTGACCAACTGGCTAGAAGACCATTACATTTTGTCTTATGCACAAGCTGGTTTTCATTGCAATTACTCCACAATCGATAGCTGTTTTGTACTTCATTCAGCCATTAGTATAGCCCTTAGTAAACCACGTGGAAAACTATTTACTGCATTTGTGGATTTTAAAGCAGCTTTCAATTGTATCAACCGGGAAATTTTGTTTCAGAAACTCTGTAGCTTGGGTATAACTGGCAGGTTTTTCGATATCCTTCTTGCAATGTATAAAAATGTAAAATCATGTGTAAAATGTCAAGACGGTTTAACTCCAGTTCTTCAGTTGTACTAAAGGGGTTAGGCAGGGGTGTAATCTCTCACCTATTTTGTTCTCTATTTTTATTAATGATTAAAGATTGCCTTAATCGTTCAACGTATACTGGTATCAAGATTAATGATACAAATATATGCTGTCTCTTGTATGCGGATGATCTCGTAATTTTCTCTGAGAGTGCCTATTCTTTACAAAAGCTTCTTAATGTCCTTGAAACATACTGTGACTCAAATGATCTTACACTCAATTGCGAAAAAACTAAGACTGTAGTTTTCATGAAAGGTGGTTATCTAGCAAGATCAGATAGGTGGTACTTTCAGAGAAAAATTGCTTAGAATGTTAATTGTTATACTTATTTAGGGCTAGGATTTACTCCAAAGGGTGTATGGACTGCTGCACAAGAAAACTTGAGCTGCTCAGCAAAAGAGGGCGATATTCAGTTTAAAGAAAATGATAGCTAAAACACTGGATTTGCCAGTTATGCTCCAAATCTTTGATGCAAAAATAATGCCTATCTTAACATATGGGGTGGAGCTATGGGGTGGAGCTATGGTATCATGGAGCTATTTGCTTGGTCTTCCTTTAACTGTATTGATATTCTATGCTCCAAATGCAAGTATCATAAGTGTTTACAATAATTTCCATAAATATTTGCTTGGTCTTCCCTTTTAACTGTATTAATATTCTTGCATTAGGTGAACTTGGGAGAGCATCTTTCAGATTTCAGTCATCTCTAAAGCTTATTTATTATTGGCTGCGTGTTATTAGACATACGGAGGATAGGTATACTAAGCTTAGTTACCATGAACAATTTCGCTTAGCTTCTAATAATCTACCGTCTTGGGGGTTAAGGATTAAAACTTTACTTTGTTCTTCTGGTTTTGGTTTTGTTTGGAATAATCAGGGTGTTGGTAATGAAAAATCATTTTTACATATTTTTAGAGCAAAGGATTTTAGATATGGATAGACAAAACTGGATCAGTGATGTAAACTATGGATAGTCTTCGGTCATATATTATTTTGAAGACAGAGAGTTGTGTGGAACCTTATATGTTTCTCATCAATTTTTTTTTAAGAAAACTTATTGCCAAACTACATTGTGGTACCCTTGAAATTGAGGTAAATGTTGGATGCAAGAAAAAGATTCCATACAATCAAAGAATTTGTCAATTTTGTTCTCTGAATCTAATTGATGACGAATTTCACTTTATGTTTATTTGCCCTTTCCTCCATTAATTGTGTGCAAAGTACATACCAGATTATTATGTTAAGTACCCTGATAAACAAAAGTTTAAGAGCTTATTGTGTCCATGCACTGAACAATTGTGTAAATCGCTTTCTATTTATATCATGCATGCCATTAAGTTTCGTGAAAAGTAAGGTATGTTCAGCACATACTATGCTTAGTTATTTCTTTTATTGTTTATCTGTTTGAGACGATCCTCGATCCTATTCTTATTTTTATATATGTTGTTGATATTTTTGTACATATTTTGTGACAAGGGCCAAGTGCACTGATTTAATAAATGAAATGAAATGAAATTATGATATATTATATGCTCACATCAATTTAGCATCAGGAGCAATTATTTCTCGTTTATCTCATGGGCTCAGCAATGGGTTTAAGCCCAGTGGGCATTTTGCCATCATTTTGGCACGTATTTGTCTGGTTTTGCCATCATTTTGGCACGTATTTGGCTGGTTTTGCCATTATTTTGGCACGTAATATAGGCCATAATTTTGGCCGGTAAGTTTATGTTTTGTGGCAGGTTCTGCCAAAGTGATATTTGCAGCTTGTGGCAGGTCTTGTCTATTCTAATAATAAAGGTTGTGGCATTTGCTGCCAATGAACTTGAATTCCTTTGCTTTTTGTCAGTTCTGCCAAGTGTCTGAATAACCTACAATATATATATGATGGCAAATTTATGAACGCATTTTACACATTTTTGCATTCACCACTATTCTTCCCAGTGGCATTCTTGTCCAAAAACAACCAAATTCTAATTGAAGGTACACTAGTATATTCATCATGTTCGACCTTTAATTATGCTTGAAATTTCCCCATATTGATTGTTGAATTGACAGCACTTCGACATTAGTAGAAGTCAAAGGGTTAGCAACAAGAATTTGATGTAAAAAACAGACAAATTTAGTTTGTAAAAAGATATTATGTCAGACTTATATATGCCCTTGTAGAATCGCACCTTCAGATTTCTCTCTGGACCAACAGCAAAAATTCAGTGCAAACCACATCACAAATGTATTTTACCCCGCCCCCCCCCCCTCCCCCTCTTCTCTCCAAGCTCCTGCAATCTTGAAATGAAGCAGAAATTTATCACCAGGTTCAATCAGTATACATGCGTACTTACTTCCTTGTGCTGTTCTACATCTAATGGTTAGAGAATCTGGTCCTTCACCAACCTCTGTGAAAGCTGTCATCCAAATCAAATAGTTGGTGAATGGATAAAGGTATGTTACAGCTGCAGTCAACCTCTCTTGGACAACATCACAATCATCAGTCACACCTACAATAATACCAACAAGATATGTATCAGTTATTATCATCATTGGTCAGCTGTAATACAGGTCGACTGTAAACATTCTCCAGCCCTTCCTATCACTAGCAAGGTTGGCTATCTGGCTTGGGAATATCTGGTCACTATTATCTCCCAGTAAGAGTTGCTATCGTGGAGACAAATACAAAACAAGGTCTGCAGTGCACAGTATGAAAGCATGAGAAAACCATTTTGTTAACTTTGGTCAGTCCTTCAATCCAGCTACCCCACCCTTCTTAGCAAGCTTTATCACTGGTGTCTGTCACATGGTTAAAAAAACGTATTTTGAAAGGTATCTAATGTCTTTGTACTGCAGTTCCATGGCATTTCTAGTATGTTCAAAGATCTTTGTTTATCTATTTTCTGGTTATACATCCTGTCATGGGCTTGCAATGGGATGTGTCCTAGCATGGAGTCAGTGCTTGCTAAATGTAACATACATTACTGCTGACAAAAGTCTGACAGGAGGGTAGTGAAGCAAATGTCAAGCTCTATAAAATAAATCTTTGAACATTTGTAATCGACAGTGAATACTGCACCTAATGATCTAGTTATATTTTAAGGTATATTACAACATACGTGAAATATAATTGGCAGAACAACAGGTGATGATGTCCAGCCATAATTTGCTTGACAGGATCTAGGCAGAACTAACAATGGGAACAAGCAATTGACTGACATACAACAATGTCAGGCATGTGGGTGAAAGATTTTAAATAGCAAATGATGAAATACTGCTACAATTACATTCACAAGTTAATAAGGTGCTATAAGTTGCTGCTAATCCAATTTTCTAAACGCACTCAAAAATTAACATCTGCCATGATCCACAGTCATTCTCAGTGGATTTTTACAGATCGGTTCTGTCCCTAAAATAGCCTCTATTTAAAGGAACATTCACATGTTTTTTCGTAACCTTTAACAAAAAAGAGAAATTTTTTAGAAACAATTTAGTACAAAAATCTTGTTGATATGTTATTCCTACCAGGAGATATTCAAATTTTAAGCTTCACAAAAAATGCCAATAAACGAATAGGATAAGACTTCAGTATGACATCACAGCAACACATTCTCCTACAAACTTGATGTATTTTATTAAAATCTATCACCTTTTTTTAATTAGTAAAACCTGCTAGAAAAATAAATTGATGAAAGTTAGGTATTTGTATACATTGCCAAGTATACCATACTTCAATAACTTTTGGAAATTTTTTTCTAATCATACAGAAACAACCAATTAACGTTCAAAGAAATACATGAACATTTGCAATGGAATTGCCTCTATGACATCATCAAACACGAATTCATCATACTGTACAAGAACTTTCAAATACAATTGGGAAACCTTTAAAAATCCATCTCCTGAACGGAGTCTGATATCAACCTGATTGTTGTACTAAATTGGCTCTAAAGTATGCTCTTTCAAATCAAATTTTACAAAAAACCATGGGAATATTTCTTTAAAACCTGCTTCTTCCTTGAAATTAAATGGTTACACTCATTTGCTTTGCATGGAATAACATTATGCAGCTCATAATTAGTACTTTTTAATACCTTCTAGCCCCAATAAACCATGGGAGGGATTTTAGCTTTTGAAAGTGAACCGAGAAAAACAATCTGCTTTACCATGGCAAATACACAATGCTTACACACACTTTTATTTAAGCAAGAATTTTAAAGGATTAGTTCAGTGGTCAAAGCATGTTTATCTTATATGAAAGAGGACTTCAAAAGAAACAAAATGGTGAAGAAAGCATTGCAAAATCTCATTCCGTTAAGGAGATACTTAAGTTTAAAGTTTGGTATCATTTGTGTAGAGACCGAAATCAGACAAGTTGTGATGTCATAGTCTCAGATTCCTCAAAGTCTTTATGTATTCTATCATATTTTGTCCTGTGATTTTGTGGCTTAAAAACCATGGGAGAAAAAAAGTAGTAAAACTGAATCTAGGAATAGATTTATAATATACCACCTGAAGAAAGTTTGAGAAACAATGATTTAAATAGTGAAAACATTAAATAAACTTTCTTTAAAATACATACAGATTTTGAGGAATCTGAGGCTGTGACATCACAACTATACCAAACTTTGAACTTGAATATCTCCTTAACGGAATAAGATTTTGCAATGCTTTCTTCACCATTTCACCATTCTGTTTCTTTTGAAGTCTCTTTCATATAAGATGGACATGCTTGACCACTGAACTAATCCTTTAAAAGAGTTCTTGTTGTGTGCAATACAGGTTAATTAATCCATCTTACTTTGGGTGGAGTTTGAAGCAGGTACATCTACTCTGGAGCATATTTTGTACCCCGAGGTGTTCCCTGGGTGCGGTGGGTTCAGCTCTGACCAAGAAATGTCCAACTGTTTGGGTTTGGATGTTGGTGGACTCACTTTAATTCCTTTTGGTTGATTGAGTGGAACTGTGATAATAAAACAAAAGAGCATTTATTAGCATAACAGGGGAAAAGTATACTTTATCACTAAATTAAAGCTCTTTCTCAAATTAATTGTGCAGACAGGCAAGAATCCCCTAGTATTTCATTGGTCAATAAGATTGCCCTAGTATACAATTGGTCCATTATGGACACATGGATTTTGGTCATGTGACATTGAAATGGATTTTTCCAGAAATTGCTGATTCAAGTTTGAAAAGGTAATGAAGACAAAGTGAGTTGATATGTATAATTTCTGTACACATAATCAAATTCATTATCCAACTTAAGGACTAGACTACTTACTTTGATTGGGATTACATCATTATAGCGTTTTAATTCTAAATTACCAAAATTAAATGTCTAAAATATTTTATTGGAAAAAAATCAGATTAAATATAATTGATTTTCAAATTTCTTCATGTGTAATAATTAATATTGCAAAAATATGAAGATTTTCCTTTAACTTCTAGCATAACTATCTTTGCCACTTCTATGTTAAAAATACATCAATGATAATCCTCAATAACCTCTCAAAGCACCAGAAATAAGAAATAAATGAGCTTTGGGCTTAAATTTGTTTTACTACAATAAGATTTCATTCTCTAAATTAATCTGCTTGTGGCATACTCCTTCTACAACCTTAAAGCTAGCTCACATACATGAAAGTTTCAAATATCTGTCTGTAATTGTATAATCACACAATATTATATTTGGATCAATCACTTTATGAATATATATGGACTGAGGAAGTGCCTCAGCTAATTCATACAACATAAAAATGACAGCTTTGAATGGCACAACACAGATCAAACTAGCACTCTGCAAAATGCATACCTCTGCCTGCTTTGCAATTGCAATATGCCTAATAATGTAAAGCACCCTACCCCACCCCCTCCCCATACAATCTAATTGACGAATCTTAGACCCATCAAGTTTTATCCCCAAATAATCTCTTCCTGAGTTTTAATCAGTATTGCCTATTTGCATTCTAAACACTTCAGAGTTATCTTAGTACAGTACCTTCTGACTGATTTCTTTCAAGGCCGTATCATTGCTTTCACTTTTATTCAGGCTAAGCATTCAATGTTTGAGTTCCTTTCAGACAAGATTCACATTCCATCATTTTCAAATCATGCAAAAAACTAATTGTTTTAATTCTGTTTTAAAACCAACCACTGATTTAATTTTCTTTAGAGTCCACATGAATTGTTTGGATTTCTTTTCAGGCATGAATTCATTGTTCAGCACATTCCATTGGAAAGTTTCAACTTAAGACTTGACAGAACTTCATCCTAAAACATCCCCAACCCTCAATTTCTGCCCTTCCCCTGTTCCAATATACATTAAATTGATTGTTTAAATTCTTTTCAGGGCATAAATTAATTGTTAGGCCATTTCATTGGAATCTATTGAAAAGTTTAACTATATAAGTCTTCACAGATCTCATTTAAAACTTCCCCACCACTCAATTTCTGCCCTTCCCCTGTTCCAATCTGTCCCAAATTTTAAGCACTTCTTCCTGAAGCAGTAATAAAACAACACACAAATCTTAATCAAATTCTAATCATCCGTTATTGAGAAACCTTGATAACAAACAAACAAACAAAAAGAAGTGAAAACATAACCTCTGTCATCTTCGTTAGTGGAGGTAATTATAGTTGCAAATACAAAATGGTACACATATGAACTTGAAAAAATGTTTTGACCTTTTAAAACTTTTTTTTGTGATGAACACAATATTTTGTAACCTATGCAGTTACAGACCCACAACACGATTTGCCTGTCTTCCTCATTTATAAAAGAATATCATCAACTTGCTGTCAATTTACACCCAGTTATGCAACTTACCTCCTGGCTTTGTCCTTCCGTATGTGCTTGCTTCTACTCCATGCTCATCACTGGTCAAGCTTTGGGTCATGACCTGAAATTTATACAGTTCATAAGTGTCCAATCCAGTGATTTCATAACTGAAATCAACTTGACCATCTGTCATATTTACATATCTGGAAATGGTATTCCTGAAAAGGGAAAAAAAAAACCCATGATATATAAAATATCCAAGAATTGAACAAATCTTATGTGTCTTGATGTTTGAAGGCACTCAGAAGCAGTGGGCCATGACCCTCCAACATAGGCACTCAGATGCAGTGGGCCATGACCCTCCAACATAGGCTGAGGAATCAGATGGCACCTCCCTTTTCACCCAGGAACCCCCTTTTCCAAGAGAAAAGTTTAAAAATCCTTTTTCTGAGGGAAAAGCTTTTCCCTTTTAAGAAGAAAAAGTGCCCTTCCAAAAAGGGACAAATGTCTTTTAGAGAAGGAATGTGCCCTTCAAATATTGAAAAACTTTATCTGCAAAAACTACATATGTGATGTTTAACAAAAGTAAAACAAATATCGGCCTAAAAAGACTAAAATTGTGACATTTTGGGGGGCCCAACATATTGATTTTTATAGCCCTCGACTGCCTACCTTTTGTTTCCCAGCTTATAACTTGTGAAAACCCTTTTTAAAATAGGGCCTTTCTAGAGTGTGCAAGCCACCCCAAAATTCATTGAGTGGCATCTTTGAAATGGGTCATGCAGAACAAAACTTACTATTTGGATCCGGGCCATTGTTATGATATAAACTAAGGTGCCCTGCCCCATCTTCTTTGTAAAGTTTAAAAGGTGCCCCTTTACAGAGATAAAAAAGTGTTGATATAAAAAATATTAAAATATATCTCAATGCCCTCATTACTGTATTATAATTGATATTTTTATTGATAGATTGAAGAAAGTAACACAAACATCAAGTAAGATACCCCAAATTTCACTATTGGAGCGCCTTTCTTTAAATTGGGTTCTGGAGAATTTTTATAAAGTTGTTTTATTTTAGCAAATTTTCTTAGAATTTTTGAAGCTGTAAATTAAAAAAAAGGGAAAATGGGTCCCCAGTAATTTTTGGATCAATGAAAGTTTAGAAATTTTCCGTGGGACACAATAAAGCTATACTGCTGTGATACATGCTTTGAAAATAAGAGAGTTGGAAAGTGCCCTTAAATCCTGTGTTCCCTACCAGATTAGAAATGTAGGTATTTCATCTCAGAACAAATTGAGTAATATTTAAAGCAACATTAATAGCTCAGTTAAATTTCTGAAGATATTGTGAAAAATTCTCTATCAATGATTTATTACATGTTCCTAAAAGATAATCAAAAAACAGCAGCATGTTGTAATAATCTGTGTTCTTTTCTTGCTGTAAAAATCATTTCTACTCTTTGACAGAGAACAATGTGTCTACATTGTGGTCATATTACACCAATGATGTCACAGTGCTGATTGCCAAATTTAAAAAATTTTCTTTGTCACAGTAATTCAGAGGGATTTCAATCACACTTTCACAGGAAAGTTATATTTTAATCTATGATCAATTGCATGGGATAAAATTTGAAGAATTTTTTTTATATTATATTCTCTGTGTCACCTCTTTTATAGCATTCCAAATGTCAATCACATTGAAAAAATTTAATTGCTCTGCCTTTGCAGGCGAAACTGATGTATTTCTTATATTTACCTTAAATGGCTCTCTGCTTTACCCCAAGTCACAAAGAAACCTTTAATGAAGCCATTGGGTGAAACTGGCTCCTGCCACAAGAGTCGCACTGAAGAATTTGACACAGGCACCACATTAAGTCCATGGGGCTTACTGGGGGCTGACGGGAGAAACAAACACAATAGTTATCCAATACAGGAGGATATCTATGAACAATCAACAATTTCTTGGTAGATTTTATATTGTTAGAGTGCCACCCCTGTAGAATACACTACAAAATGATCACCACATGCAAATTTAGCAGCCAAATGAATATCTTTAGTCATCAAATTTGTAACATTAGCTGTACTATATCTGAACACCATGTAAAAACAACTGCACAACAGAAGTTACATTAAAATTGCTGCAAGGATTGCTACATTAAAAATTGCTGCTGGTCCCATATGCCACTAACCTCACATTTTTTCTACAGATCATTCATCCACACTTTCCTGACAAAGAAGATAATGGGACAATAAGAATATAGAAACTTATAGAAACCAATTTAACTTACAAAATGACACCAAGTTACTTAAAATTTAAATATTTATTTTTCAGTAGTTCAGTCTGTGTAAGGGAAAAAGTTGTTTAGTTTTTAGATACACTAATAACAGCTTCTATTTTCAAAATAGATTTCTATTGTCAAAATAGACTGGAATAAAGTTTGACATTACCATTATACTCCTCTTTTGGTACTTTATCAATTCTGTACCAGAATAGCTAACACAATTGTTGTTTGCTATTCTGGTACAGAGTGTATTAAGAACCAAAAGGGGGTTTAATGGTAAGTGAAGGCTTTATTCCAGTCCATTTTGACAATAGAATTCTATTTTGAAAATAGAAGCTGTTTAACTTACTTTGTTAAAAGTTTGTGGACATGTATTAACTTCTATTTTAGATAAAAGGGTACCAAAATCTGAGCAGATCAAGTTTTGGATTCTAAAAATAGCACTTTTAAGTTTATATCGTTAATTCAACCCGATCAATCTTTAATTTGTGATCAATCTTTGATGAAAATTCTGTACCAGAATAGCTAACACAATTTTTGTTTGCTATTCTGGTACAGAGTGTATTAAGAATCAAAAAGGAGTATAATGGTAATGTGAGGGCTTTATTCCAGTCCATTTTGACAATAGAATTCTATTTTGAAAATAAAAGCTGTTTAACGTAGTTTGTTAATAGTTTGTGGACATGTATCAACTTCTATTTTGGATAAAAGGGTACCAGAATCTAAGCAGATCAAATTTTGAATTTTAAAAATAGCACTTTTAAGTTTATATCGTTGATTCAACCCGATCAATCTTTAATTTGTGATCAATTTTTGATGAAAATTTTGTACCAGAATAGCTAACACAATTTTTGTTTGCTATTCTGGTACAGAGTGTATTAAGAATCAAAAAGGAGTATAATGGTAATGTGAAGGCTTTATTCCAGTCCATTTTGACAATAGAATTCTATTTTGAAAAGAAAAGCTGTTTAACGTAGTTTGTTAATAGTTTGTGGACATGTATCAACTTCTATTTTGGATAAAAGGGTACCAGAATCTAAGCAGATCAAATTTTGAATTTTAAAAATAGCACTTTTAAGTTTATATCGTTGATTCAACTTTGATCAATTTTTAATTTGCGATCAAGTTTTGATAAAAATATCTTTAAATTCTTTAAATTGAAAATGATAGCAAAATTTACTCCTGCTAAAATTGGATTAGGGGTATTGTGAATTTGCTGCACAACAACAAAGAATGGTGATAGGTAATTAGAGAACGGATTTACACAAAAATTAATCTGTAATACATCACAAATTTGCATAATGATACAAATTTGCATAATGATGCCTGAGATTTTAAAATGGTGTCAATTTTTAACACATTTTGATGATTTATTTTAATGATTTTTCGAATAGATTGTATGTTTCTTTGATGAGGGCTTAATGACACCACGACAATGACAAATTGTGTCTGAAAGGAAGTTAGATGATGCTAAAGGTAGGAAGGAAAGAAAACAGCTAGGGGAAGATTGAGAGAAATACGAGAACTAAAAGTCAGAAAGCTGGGATTTGGAAAGGAGGTGCATGGGTGAAGAAATAAACAAAGTAGTGAGAGGGGGGTGGGAGAGGACTAAATATGGTTGTAGAGGGAAGCATGATGAAGGAAGGAAATAATTTTATCCGGACGGTTTTTCTGGAAGAACTCGGCAATTAAATTGTGGTGAGCGCGGGAAGCTCTGGAAAGGTTGTACAGGGGGCAAGGAGAACGTGATGGACTGTGAGGGTGCAATGGCAATTGTTGCAGAGGGGTGGGGGGAGCCAATAAGGAGGTGGGAGTGAGTGAGGTTGTAAATTGTAGATTGTAAATCAGCATAACTAATGTTACCTCTACAGGTGCATATACCATACTTTTTAAAAAAATACAGTATTTGATTCAACAAAGAATCTTAGAAAGATAAAATGCAATAATTATAGTAACAGAATGAACAGCATTGCACTTACTTCTCTTGGTCAAATCTCTTATAGTCAAGGTGTTTTCTGACCCACTTCCAACTTCATTCACTGGTAGCACCTTAACAATATATACCTTAAACTTGCTGATACCTGCAAAAATAAGAACAATGTAAAGATTCCAACAATAACATTCTGATGAGGGAGGGAGAACTTACACATGAATCCTAAACAAATTGCGCAATATTTTCAGCTTTCTGAGGTCAAAGGTGATCAAGACACGCCTATCTTGTTCAATAGAGACCAAAGAGACAAACACAACTGTGAAGAATCTATGTCAAACTCTTTTTCCGTTCAGCAGATATTGAATTCCCTTTAAAACATTGCGAATATTCTATATAATATTCTTATTTTACCTTTTCTATCGCATTGTTGTATTGTTTGGGGTTATACTTACTCTAATCATATTAATAAGCTTCACATTCTACAAAAGAAAGTGCTGCGTGTAATATATGGTACTCCCTACAATAGCCATTCTAACCCTCTTTTCCGTGACATTAATGTATTTACCATCATTGAACTAGATAAATGATAGTTCCTTTACTAGAATCCGTTTAATATTTTGTCCAATGGATGCAACTCACAGGATCTAGGAGTAAAATACATTTAAACACACAAAGAATGAGGAATAAGAGGATGTAATGTCACACATATTCTGATTCCAATATCAGTTGTTTCAACACAAATAAGACTTTTTTGGGTACTTTCTCAACCATTTTGCTTCTTTTCTTTCCTATGTCATAAAGATGAATTTACTTATAAACTAATCCTTTTGAGCATTATCCCCAAACCTACCTCGGTAATCTCCTGCTGAGTGCCTGAATGTCCAATATATCATGTTTAAACTGATACTCAACATTTGAAAAAACATTTGAATATATTAAAACTTTCAGTATTACAAAAAGAACAGGAAAGTGAACCTTATTTTGTACTCATTTATGAATAATGATATAAGGCATCTGTAAAGGTATAATAGATCGGTACAAACGTTTACTGTTCAATCATGTACCCAACAGAGCACTAAACACTCGAGTTAAATAGTCATTGAATTTTGAAAATAGCATGTGTAATTTCAAGTTGTGAGTAATCAAATATGAAAGAAAATTTTTTTTTATGTATTGAAAAAATGTGATGTATGAACGGAAAACACCTCAATAATGGTTTTGTGCTTCCCAGACCTTGAAAATGTTCTAAATGCCTTTTCCAGCTTAAGGTTGGTTGGGGGTATGGTAAAGATCAAATCTTCTTCATTAGAATGATCTTCCCCTTTTAAGAAGAAATGGCAGAGGGTTAAAAAGAATAGATTTACATAAGAAAATGAAAATTTTGTCCCGTTCATACATCACAAGAGTATCGCAAAAATTTGCCCACAATCTCCACTAAGATAAAAATGGCAAATTTTAACAAATTTTGACAAAATATTTTGCTTTCTTAAAGTTTTTTAGTCGATGTTAATTCAATTTAGCTAATGTTGCCTGTTCCTGTCCATGAAGCTTTAACAACAAGATATGAATCCATTCATATATAATCCATACATTTAACAGAAGATCCTACATAATACCTTTGAGGATATACTGTAGTACAGTACTTACTATGAAAGACAAAAGAGTTACTCTCAGTCTGGATTTCTGTAATAACTGCAGAGCCATCCTGGAGGGTTACATTGTAATGAAAGTTGTTTCCCCTTCTATATTTCTTCAAAAAAGCCTTAAAAGAAATAATATGAGACTTATCAAAACATCTTGTTGACGTTGCAAAGAGATATCAAAATTCATTCATTCAAAATTCTACATCAACTCTCTTATTCATTACTCTGATCTTCACTTTATGGATCAAATTGTGTTACCTTGACAACATCTTTCCCCCCAGAAGAAAAATTATTACACTAAAGATAAAGAAGTCCATTTGCATAATTTGAAGCTCATGAATTTTGAAACATATGTAGATGCTTGAAAGGCATTTTACTTTGGAGATGAAAATAGCAATGACATGGTCAGACACACTCTCTCCCAAAAAATGTGAATATACATTTATACAGTGGTGGAGTCACCAAGCATGGACCCCCCTGCCATCGAAAGCACCTTGGGGTCATCAGACCAAAAACCTTCATTCGCCGATCCGATCAAGGGCCCTCTAACTTAAATCAACATTAAACAATGTCTTGAGTTATACGTTTGCATACAACATACAGTTTTGTGCTATCATATCTGTGCAATACATTTCATTTAAACTGGCAACTTGTTGTCACTACTTCTTGCTCTGCCAAAAAAGCAAAAGAAAATATATGCAAGAAAATATACATGTATTACACATTTCATTCAAGTTTTAACAGTTCCTACTGAGTTTCATATTACTGTACAATCCAACCCTGGTGACACAGAAGATTTGGGAGATTTTAGTCAAAGTTATTGTAATTGCAAGGGACATCAGCTGCTGTACAAATGTATACCAAGTCCTTGTGAGGTCTATTCTCCTTTACGGAGCAGAAACATGGACCCTACGAAAGGAAGATGAACACAGACTACTCAATTTTGAGATGATGTGCTTCAGGAAGATTCTTGGGAGTATCTTGAATAGACAGAATCCAAAACTCAAATATACGCTAAACACTGAACACAAAGACCACAGTCCTTGACCGCTTACAGATGGAAAGACTGCACTTCTTCGGTCACATCCAACAAATGCCTCCCACAAGATACCCCAAAATCCTTATGGAAGCAAGGAACCCGTCAAAGAGGAAGGCCTGCAAAACGATGAATGGATTGCATCAAACAAGACCTTACACCCATGCACAACACATCATTAGTCAAGATAGGAGATTGGCAAATGACCGAGAGACATGGAAAGACATCATAAACCAGATGGCAAGGCAGTCTGCTCACCCACCCATGTCAATGTATTGTGATTGCAATGACATATAATCTTGGTCTAAAAACGTAATTTTTAAGCCCCCAAATTTGCTTCCCTTAGCGGCCCACTGGCCCCGCAGTATCATTAATATTAACTTAGACCTCCCTGTTAGATTACTTGGACCCTGTGCTGGAACGTTTCTAAAGCCACCACTGCAGCAGTGGGATGCTCATGTTCTTACTGCAATGTGGGGTATATTAAGACTTTATAAGTTTCTTTGTTTGTTTGATGAGGTCTTAACGGCACCACGACAACGAGGGTCAAATTGTGCCTGAGAGGTCAGATCATTTTAGAGGTAGGAAGGAAAGAAAACAGGGGGTGAATGAGAGAAATTCAAGAACAAAAGTCAGAAAGCTGTGATCGAGAGAGGAGGTGCATGGGTGAAACAAAAACAAAGTAGAGAGGGGGTGGAAGAGGAGAATTAAACATGGTTGTAGAGGGAAGCATGATGAAGAGAGGAGATAATTTTATCCATAGGATTTTTCTGGAAGAACTCAGCAATTGAGTTGTGGGGAAGCTCTGAGAAGGTTGTACAGGGGGCAAGCAAGGAGAACGTCATGGATAGTGAAAATGCAGTGGCAATTGTTACAGAGGGGTTGGAGGAACCAATAAGGAGGTGGGAGTGAATGAGGTGGGTGTGACCAATTCTAAGACGAGTAATATCAACGTTGTCAATACGAGAGAGGTTGTTGATGGTGGATTTGATTGGGATTGTGGGCTGGATGACATGGAGTTTGTTATCAATTTAGGAGTTCCATGACTTTATAAGCACCAGTTATGACACTTGAGGATTTTTTAATGACAACAAAGAGAAGATGAATAGTGCCAGATATAAATTTCAAAAACTTCAGTGATACCCTTCCTTACCTGCCACTGGACTTGAACATTTCTTGTGTATTTACAATTATTGCACTCTACAGACACCTCTTCCAAATATTGCACTGCACCATAAGGCTCTAGAACAACAAATGACAAATAGTATGAGCAACGCACGCCAGAAATGGTACCTCTCACACATCAAGCAGGTAAGCGATTGCATATACTGTACCTCACCACCACAAAGAGCATAGTAAACAACCTACACAGATTGAAAAAATGCAAACTTGTTTCAAATCTGATTTCCTTGTAACTCCTTTCTAAAAGGTACTCTTAGAAGAGCCTGTCTCAATTTGGAAGTCTATGGAAGTGTTAAGCAAAATGACCTTGCTTGCGGTAGAATCCTAGTAGCCAAAAATTGATCAAAATCAACTCAAAATTGGCCATATTAGAGCTTTTGATTTTCAGGCATCCATATGCCAGTTTGAGAATCTCCTAAAAGTAGGTTCCTACTTTTAAGAGAAGACATTTTCCTGACTGTTTCAATTAGCTGAACCCATAATCAACACAATTTTCTGAGGCCTAATAAGTGGTCTTCTACGTTTTAGCCACTTGACCGCATAGTAATCAAAGAATTCAGGTCAGGGTCAGGATTTTCCGAACCAAATTTCTCAAAATCTAAACAATGAAATTTCTTGAAGCAACATGTTTTGTTCATTTACTCTTAAAATAACCGAATCTCATTATCCTATGTCGTACCGAAGCCTCAAACAAATTTCCCAACCATTTGACCCACACACACTTAGTGTATGGGAAAGCATAGGGCATTATGGGTAATATCATGTAATGGAGGCACCCATAGCATTTCTATCTCCTACTTTTTGGAGATATTTCATCCCCTACTTTTAGGAGATCTCCCAAACTGTATGCAAATTTGTGATGCATTTTTATTGAACAACCATGGTATTTTCTTATATAAATTCTTTTGTCTTTTAATTGCCTAAGATAATTCTTTGAAAGGGTGCAGCTAATTCTGACAAAATGTTTTGAATCTTTACTTCACCCCCTATCAAATTCTAGTGCAAATACTTTCACATTATTGTAACCAACTGAAATTTAGGAAAAATTTATAACTGATTTCCATAAAAGATTTTGAGCTGTACGCTGAATCATACATCACAAACGTTACTCATGTTGAAAATTCCTTCATTGATCATTCATAAGTGGGAAACTGAACATCTGTATTTTACATCCTAATAATTTGTTTTCATTTTGTTGAAAAGTAAATTGGATATGTTCAAAGAAGAAAGGAGTGGACCAAAACTGGAATTCCTGAAAAGTTGGGAGGTCATGGCTGCTTGCCCCCTCCCCTGCTTTTGGCTACTGACATGTTTTGTTGTTAAGTTTGGTCTAGACTTAGCAATCATCAATTTTTATACAAACAAACCTTTTACCTTTGTACACACCCGAACTCAACAAATTCTCCTCATATTTTATTTATATCTTTCATAAAAACTGCCATATTGATTTTATATAAGATTATGGGTGCCACCTTATCTCAAACTCCACAAGATGTGTTTGAAAGAGACATTCTTGGTGGGTGTGCAGAAGCATTGCATGCGAAACATCAGGATGCACTTACTTGCAGGGAGACTTGTTATATTCATCTCTTTCCAATCACTAAGTTGTGAACGATGTTCACTGTTAATAAATAAAACAGCCACTCTGACCAGATAATTCGTAAAATGTTTCAAGTCATTAATGATCTTGTTCAACCTTTCATCTCTCTCAGGCTCTTCTGTCTACAAAATTAATTATCAAGAGAAAAAAGAAATGACTTATTTCAAGTTTAAAGGATCAGTTCAGGGGTCACGCAAGTCTATTTTATATGAAAGAGGACTTAAAAAAAAAAGTAGTGAAGAAAGCATTTAAAAAATGTATTCCGTTAAGGAGATATCTAAGTTAAACGTTTGATACCATTTGTGTCAAAGCATCTAAAATAAGACTAGTTGTGATGTCATAGCCTCAAAATCCTCAGAGTCTTTATGTATTCTATCATATTTTGTCCTGCCATTTTGTGACTTAAAAACCATGGAATATGTCAAGAAAGTAATAAAACTGAATCTAGGATGGGTTTCTATAATATACCACCTAAAGAAAGTTTGAGGGAAAATAATTTAAATAATATGAATATTAGATATACTTTCTTTACAACACATTAAAAATTGTTAAGAATGTGAGGATGAAGATGCCAACTTTCCATAATATACTTACTTCACCAGTCATTGCTACACAGATAAGACAGGGCATTAAACTTGAATATCTCCTTAACGGAATAAAATTTTGGAACGCTTCTTCACCATTTTGTGTCTTTTAAAGTCCTCTTTCATATAAGATAAACTTGCTTCACCCCTGAACTAATCCTTTAATCTGTGGTTAAAATACATATAATAGCAAACAGTCACTGTTACATTCAGAGCACAACGGCAAGGGTCAAAATCCTCCAATCCTCTCTGATGGCATGGCATCAACAAGAATTTTATTATTGGGACAAAAATTGTGCTTATGACCTTTTAAAATTAATGTGTGAATTCAGAACATCAAAGAATTGCATTTTGATTGAGTAGTCCTCAATTTTGTGAGCAGAGACACCAGTTGGTCCTCTTCAATTGTAATCAGGTAGTGAGAAACTAAATATCTTACCATGCATCTGCTTTGCCCAGTGTTCAAAACAGGCTATGAATCATCACCAAGACAAATACTACAATTTACTACTATAGCGACAATGAAGGTAGCAACAAGAAAACATCTGCTGTATTCCACTAAATAAAAATAAAATTGTGATATATGGTGCGCTTGCAAACAAAAAGAGCTTATAGAGATTATTTATACCCCTGATGTCTATCCTTCCATTTCTATTCCCATGTTCCCTCTATCCTCCTAATCTTCCTCCATCCACCTACCCTCCATCCATCCACCTGCCCTTTAAACCATCCAACTGCCCTACACCCATCCAACTGCTCTCCACCCATCCACTTGCCCTCCATCCATCCACCTGCCCTCCATTCATCCACCCGCCCTCCAACCATCCTCCATCCATCCACCCGCCCTCCATCCATCCATCCAACCACCCTCCATCCATCCACCTGCCCTCCATCCATCCACCTGCCCTCCATCCATCCACCTGCCCTCCATCCATCCACCCGCCCTCCGTCCATCCATCCACCTCCAACCATCCACCCGCCCTCCGTCCATCCATCCACCTCCAGCCATCCATCTACTTGCCCTCCATTCACTTGCCCTCCTTCCATCCATCCACCATCAATCCATCTTCCTGCCCTCCATCCATCCATCCATCCACCTGCCCTCCATCCATCCACCTGCCCTACATCCATCCACCTGCCCGACATCCATCCATCCAGGGGCCCTCCATCCATCAATCCATCCACCTGCCCTCCATCCATCCACCCGCCCCTTCATCCATCCACCTGCCCTCCTCCATCCATCCACCTACCCTCCCTCCATCCATCCATCCACCTACCCTCCCTCCATCCATCCATCCACCTACCCTCCCACCATCCATCCATCCACCTACTCTCCCTCCATCCACCTGTCCTTCCTCCATTTATCCATCCACCTGCCCGCCATCCATCCATCCACCTGCCCTCCATCCATCCATCTACCTGCCCTCCATCCATCCATCCACCTGCCCTCCATCCATCCATCTACCTGCCCTCCATCCATCCATCCACCTGCCCTTCATCCATACACCTGCCCCATCCATCCATCCACCTGCCCCCATCCATCCACCTGCCCTCCATCTATCCACCTGCCCTCCATCCATTCACTTGCCCTCCATCCATCCACCTGTCCTCCATCCACCCACCTGTCCTCCATTCATCCATCCACCTGCCCTCCATCCATCCATCCACCTGCCCTCCATCCATCCATCCACCTGCCCTCCATCCATCCATCCACCTGCCCTCCATCCATCCATCCACCTGCCCGCCCTCCATCCATCCATCCACCTGCCCTACATCTATCATCCACCTCCCCTCCCTCCATCCATCCAACTACCCTCCCTCCATCCATCCACCTACCCTTCATCCATACATCTACCCTCCATCCATCCATCTTTTCTCCATCCATCCATCCTATTTCGGAAAAAATGTGCACTTTTCATGAAAAGCGTGAAAATTGGTACACTTTTAGAGTTGAACCTGCTGAATAATTCTGGATATAGGGCCAAATCGATTTCTTCCAAGATGGCAGCCAAATTCAAAAAGGTAACCAGCTAAATAAAATGATGACATTTTGACATTGTGAGCTGTACATACACAAAAATAAACAACTGCATGCAATCAATATCTGTTTAATATTTCTCCCACATTCTACCTCAAACTTAAGTTTGAATTATTTCAAAATGGCTGCAGAATTCAAAATGGCCGCCATGAGCTGGTAGGAATCTGAAATGCTTTCCTGTGTCGATCGCTAAACATAGTTCACAGAATTTATCTGAGCAAACAAAGATATGGAAAAGACAGCCACATCTGTATCTACTGTGCATAGCACATCCATAGCAGCATCCACAGCTTGCATGTACAAATGATATAGTGTTGGCTTATGCACGTTTACATGGAGATTATAAAGCTTGTAGGTTCCCTTTAAGAACTCAATATTATCAATTTGCTTATTGCAGGAATGAAAAAAGGTGGTGAAAATAGCTGCCTAATCAACTTTAGGCCATCGTAGAAAAAACTTCATGCCTTGATCTCTGCAAAAACAAGATATATTGGTTAAAGAGAGACAGAAGGCTGAAGCTGCTGTCCATGATCTAGTTGGCTGGGACTGTCATCAAGCCAGGTACTGGAAACTGGACAAGCAGGTCAGGACAAGTGCCAGGAAGGACAAACAACAGCAGCTGGACAAGACTAAGCAAAATGGAGCACGGACAGGTCACCATACGATTCTCTATCAACTGGCAAAGAATGTGCCTAGCAAGATCTGTGCTACCATGTCAAAAGGAGATTATGGAGTATTCCACAAAGATCGCAAGGACGTGAAAGAGCAATGGGCTAGTTACTTCAAATAGCTTATGAATCGCCCACCACCAAACCGCAGACTACATTGGATCAGACATATTTATAATATGCTTTACCTAGGTGAGGAACTACCAACAAGAGAAGAAGTTAATGCAACAGCAAAGTTATGACACTGTGAACCACAGATGTCTTCTCAGTGAGATCTTATAGATGACACAGAACATTCGGCTAACAGAGCTGATAGAAGACATGCTGGATAACAGGCTATTCTTTGTTGAGTTACAAAGGAAACAAAACAGATGGTGTAGGTTGTAGGGAATGTGCTTTGCACCTCTTATCTTTAATATCTACACGAATGATTAACCAAGAAGTGATGATACCTGCCACTTTGTATATGCTGATCATCTGATGCTGATGATCTGTTGTAAAAGATAGCACCCTGGATGCCTTCCACCTAAGACACTGTGAAGCCAAATGCCAACTACAGGTAATCTGGTCTGGAACAACTTTGGATTGCTGCGAGCACCCAGCATACCTCTGAGTCACACTTGGTTGTTGTCTCAACTTCAAAACCCATATTCAGATGACCACAGTAAAAGTGAGCACACATAACATCATTGTTAGCAAGCTCACAAACTCAATGTGGGGTGCAATTCTGTTGACCCTGTTTTCCACTGCTCAAGCTCTTTGCTACTCAGCCGCTGAGTATGCCAGCCCATGCAGTATGGGGAAGATCCACTTATACCAAGAAGATAGACCCCGCTCTTAAAACGAGCTAATTACAGGCTGCATTAAACCCACAAACACTAACAGTTTGTATCCTAGCTGGTATAGCTCCACCTGACATCAGAAGATCAGCAGCTAGTAAGATCAGTGTCAGCGGCAAGAAAAAGATGAACGGCATCCAATGTATGGACATATTCCAGCTCAGAATCTCCTTAAGTCAAGGAGAAGCTTCTTAAAGTATGTGAACCCTCTTGATACATGTGTCACCATGTGGAAAGCAAGATTCACCAACCTTCCTCCACCTGTAACAGTGGGGCTGATGGCAAAAGAAGAGCTTCTAGATGGTGCAAACTCAACCTGGCCAGAGTGGACATGCCTTAACCTCTTAAGGATGGGAGTTGGACATGCTAAGGTCACTCTGAATAAATGGGATATGCATCAGAATCAGTTGACTGTGACTGTGGTACAAAGCCCACACACAATGGAACACCTCTTGAAATGTTCCCTGTTGGAGGAAACATGCGTTGTTGTTGAGCTTGCAGAATATATATGACAATTATGTACAGTAAAGTGTTTAATTATGGATGAATAAAAAATAGCCGTTGTTATGTGGATTCGATAAGATGAAGAGGCAAGGCTTATGGTCTTGATGGAATTGTTGCGAAACTAATGTTTAGCCGGAAGAATTGGTTTCAAAGCGGCACCAGCTTATATTTAAAATATGGCTGAGGGAAGAGATATCCGAGGACTGGACCAAGAGATTATTATTCAATGTCTACAAGAAGGGTGACAAGTCTCTCTGCAGTAATTACTGTGCCATATCCCTCGTCTGTTCCAGGCATAGTTTTTAAGGCATATCCTCCTTCATAGAATGCATGATACTGTAGAAAGTGAGCTCTGTGAGAACCAGGGAGGTTTCAGACCAAATGAGGATGTACCAATCAGGTTTGCTGTCTTCGAATTCTAATGAAAAAGTGCATAAAAACCAGCTACCCACTTTTGCTATATTCGTGGATTTCAAGGCAATACTATGGTAATCCTAAGAAATATATTCGCCTAATACATGCTGTTTACCAATATTGTGAAGCAGCAGTAATTGTTGACAATGACAGGGGCACAACAAGGGTACGACAAGGTTGTGTGTGGTCCTCACTCCTCTCAGGACATTGTCCTCAGGAAGTCGAAATCTTTACAGAATTTCTATACAAGTTTTTAAATGAGAATTTGCCCATTGCCCTCTACATACCAGATGGCACCCAAATCTATTGGAATATTGGAAATACTGCAGGCACAGCCCATCTAGATGTGTCACTGCAGACAGAAGTCCACTTTCAGATACTGGGGTCCACTGTTATGTCCAATGGAAGATTAGTCAATGAGCTGGAGGTAAGGATTGGCAGCTAGAGCATCAAGTTTCTGTGGTCAACTGTTCAAGGTCTGAAGTAGTAATGTGAACCTCAAGATGACCTTCCACACTCCTCTATGCAGAAGAAACACCATTTCATGGATCATCTTCCACACTCCTTTATGCACAAGAAACACCAAATTATAGATCATCTTCCACACTCCTCTATGTAGAAGAAACACCAAATTATGGATCATCTTCCACACTCTTCTATGTAGAAGAAACATCAAATTATGGGTCATCTTCCACACTCCTCTATGTAGAAGAAACACCAAATTATGGATCATTTTCACTCTTCTATGTAGTAGAAACACCAAATTATGGGTCATCTTCCACACTCCTCTACGTAGAAGAAACACCAAATTATGGGTCATCTTCCACACTCCTCTATGTAGAAGAAACACCAAATTATGGATCATCTTCCACACTCTTCTATGCAGAAGAAACACCAAATTATGGATCATCTTCCACACTCCTCTATGCAGAAGAAACACCAAATTATGGATCATCTTCCACACTCCTCTATGCAGAAGAAACACTAAATTATGGATCATCTTTCACACTCCTCTATGCAGAAGAAACAACAAATTATGAATCACCTTCCACACTCCTCTATGTAGAAGAAACACCAAATTATAGATCATCTTTCACACTCCTCTATGCAGAAGAAACAACAAATTATGAATCACCTTCCACACTCCTCTATGCAGAAGAAACACCAAATCATGGATCATCTTCCACACTCTTCTATGCAGAAGAAACACCAAATTATGGATCATCTTTCACACTCCTCTATGCAGAAGAAACAACAAATTATGAATCACCTTCCACACTCCTCTATGTAGAAGAAACACCAAATTATAGATCATCTTTCACACTCCTCTATGCAGAAGAAACAACAAATTATGAATCACCTTCCACACTCCTCTATGCAGAAGAAACACCAAATCATGGATCATCTTCCACACTCTTCTATGCAGAAGAAACACCAAATTATGAATCACCTTCCACACTCCTCTATGTAGAAGAAACACCAAATTATAGATCATCTTTCACACTCCTCTATGCAGAAGAAACACCAAATCATGGATCATCTTCCACACTCTTCTATGCAGAAGAAACACCAAATTATAGATCATCTTTCACACTCCTTTACGTAGAAGAAACACCAAATCATGGATCACCTTCCACACTCTTCTATGCAGAAGAAACACCAAATTATGGATCATCTTTCACACTCCTCTACATAGAAGAAACACCAAATCATGGATCATCTTCCACACTCTTCTATGCAGAAGAAACACCAATTTATGGATCATCTTTCACACTCCTCTACGTAGAAGAAACACCAAATTATGGATCATCTTCCACACTCTTCTATGCAGAAGAAACACCAAATTATGGATCATCTTTCACACTCCTCTACGTAGAAGAAACACCAAATTATGGATCATCTTTCACACTCCTCTATGCAGAAGAAACACCAAATCATGGATCACCTTCCACACTCTTCTATGCAGAAGAAACACCAAATTATGGATCATCTTTCACACTCCTCTATGCAGAAGAAACAACAAATTATGAATCACCTTCCACACTCCTCTATGCAGAAGAAACACCAAATTATGGATCATCTTTCACACTCCTCTATGCAGAAGAAACAACAAATTATGAATCACCCTCCACACTCCTCTATGCAGAAGAAACACCAAATCATGGATCATCTTCCACACTCCTCTATGCAGAAGAAACACCAAATCATGGATCACCTTCCACACTCCTCTATGCAGAAGAAACACCAAATCATGGATCACCTTCCACACTCCTCTATGCAGAAGAAACACCAAATCATGGATCATCTTCCACACTCCTCTATGCAGAAGAAACACCAAATCATGGATCACCTTCCACACTCCTCTATGCAGAAGAAACACCAAATTATAGATCATCTTCCACACTCCTCTATGCAGAAGAAACACCAAATCATGGATCATCTTCCACACTCCTCTATGCAGAAGAAACTTGGGCTGAATGACTGAGGAGAAATGACTTAATGCCTTAGACTCCCTATGTCTTCGCCGAATTCTTGACATCAAGAGGTTCCAAAACATCAGGAACACGGAAGTCAGAAGCAGAACCGTTAAAAAACCAGCATCTCTTATCCTGAAGAAATCACGTCTGAGATGCTATGGGCACGTGGTCCATATGGTCAAGACAAGACTCCCCAGAACTGAAATGGAAACCAGAGTCTGTGGGAGGGAAAAGAAAGAGGGGAAACGCAGGACCCATTGGTTGGATGTCGTTTTGTGTGATGATGAGATGGTGGGACTTGAAAAAAGGGACCTCAGCAACTTATTTCAAAAGATCAAAGAGGATGGAGGCATCTACTTGCACAGTGGATGTCGCAGACCCCATGTTATCGAGGTGAGTGAGAAATGACCTCATTTTGTTCAGCAGTTCAGACTAAACTGTGATTGATTGTTCAGAAAGAAAGGTAAATAGCCCTGTTCTTAATTGCTTGGATATTTGTATATGGTTTACATGCCTACTTGTACCCTTTCCATGCATGATTCTTGGTGCCGTCTTCAGAATATCTGGAAGATACTAGTCCCAGACGACATCTACTGTACCTGCTGTATTCAGTTGGGTTTCCAGATATGGCAACAAGATGAGTTAAGAATATACTCGTGGAAGGCTTTAACCAGACATGACTTCAACATGTTCACAATGGTGACACCATCAAGGAAAATAACCTCATGATTACAATGTTTTGAAGTAGGATGCTGTTCAAAACATCCTACTAATAATGTCAGTCTTAATTCCAGAGTGTAATACAACTGGAAGAAAAACGTACAATATTGCTTCAAGGATGCATATTTGTTCTTTTTCTGTAGACTTGTTCTTGGTCAACTAAACAGGAGAAGTAAATTCCTATTTAATGGGCTGAACAAAGACTGTTCTTTTGACTTAACATTCATGATTTCTTTTTTTCCAATCTGCTTTATTGTTCTGATTGTGGAGATTTCAGGTCCTGCAATGTCTTGTGTGTCAAGAACCAACAGATCACCAAATACTCTGTGAACCAGTAATAGAATTATCGGCTTTCTTTTATTGTGCCAAAATTTGGTTTATTTGAATGTCTTATTAGCAAATAAAAATTGCACTGTAATATCCTACGGGACATTACATGGCAGCTATCTTGAATTTGGTAGCCATATTGGATAAGATTAACCAACCAACTACCACAGATTGTGTTTTACAATATAATAAAATATACCACCATGGACAAGGCTATTTAGTAGTCTAGTACCATAGGACCTATACGCATATGAAAGATTTAATTCTCATATGGCAGCCATTTCGAAATTGGCAGCCATATTGCCACCATAATGGAAAATAATCAATTAAACTTGTAGATTATGTTGAGGATTATATCAACTGTTTCACCATGGATCTTAAATCCCATAAAAAATATATATTATAGCCATTTGTATTCACATGTAGTTAATTTTAGCCCACCTGGCGGCCATTTTTAATTTGGCAGTCATCTTGGAAAAAATCGAGTTGGCCTTATATCCAGAAATGATCAGCACGTCAAACTCTACACGTGAGCCAATTTTCATGCTTTTTAGGAAAATTGCAATTTTGCTGAAATTCATTGGACTAAATAAAAGGACAAATCAAAGTGAATTCTACATTAAGAAATGGAGGAATGTTTTCCCATGATATCATTCTTTTCCAATATTTTCTTGAATCATCAAACTGTTAATTTGAATAAGTTCTCTTTTTATTCCCTTATTTAAATCAAACCAGCTTTTATTCAAATCTTGGCAGTGTTCTGAAACCTCTGAAATTGGTCTCAATGGGTTAAGCCTACCAGTACAGCATAACTTACCACAGCTGTACTGTTTCCATCATTCAATTCTACTCGGAATGTTAAGTCTCCAGAATTTTTGTCCAGTCAACTGGTAGGTTAGCTTGAATTTGCAACCGTGTTGAACTCACTGGAATAACATTCAAATTCCGGACTGGACTTGGTTTCACTTGAAATATATAGAAAAAGGAAATAAAAAAGGTACATGTACTGCATAATAACTATCTTTTTTATTAGACTGAAAAGAGCATACAATTTTGTAAAGAGCATTAAAGAGTCTTTTAAATTTCAAAATAGAAAATTTAAATTTTGAGTTAATTTTCAGTCATTCTCAAATTAAAGAGGAAAGGAGACAATTGATGGAAAAGCAAATTGGTAAAAATCCATGTTGATTTTATGTTCTGTTTAATTTAGAATATTACAACAGAGAATGATGATTGATGGCTTGTCACAAAATGACATGTCACAAAATTTCAGATGTGTCACAAAATGTCTCAAATGTCATATAATTTTTGGCACCTTTTGCACAGAATGTCACATCAGTTTTGCCTTAGTCACAATTGATTAACATAGATTCACACATCATGACCAGTTGACTGGTGATACTCATAGAAAGGATCATTTGGTTATGTCTGTTTTATGAAAAATGAAATCCACCACTAAAATGCAACATCAATTTACTAATGAGTGTGAGTGAAGTGGTAAAACATGTCACAAAATTTCAGACAAATTCTTAATACATCTGTTTATATTCATTTTGTCACAAAATTTGTCAAAATGTCACAGATTTTTGGACAATGAAATTTTGTCATAAAATGTCAGCATGGCACGGGTGCTCCATTTTCTGGACTTACTCCTAAACGATATCAGATATCTACATCTTTGTCCACCAATTTCTCTAATAATCTTCTATCACATGAAAACTCATGGGAATATTCTTTTAATACAAATCCACATGAAAAATAGCACCAACCTTAAGCCTTACTCTACCTCGCGGCAATAATATCGCTGTTTTCAAACTACATTTTTCTAAAAATAAAATTGGGACCTTACCAAAATCCTATAGGGGTGCAAATAGTTTCAATGCAAAGATCTCAGAAAGATCTTTCAGAATATTGTATTTTTGGGAGAGTCTCTACTCACTTTTTTTGGTAACTTTTGTCAAACAAAGAAAATTCTCTTTTGTTTAAAATGTCCAAAAAATGCATATTTTTAAAAAATTGACAAAAATTGCTTGGAAAATAAATTTAGATTTTTTAAATATTTATATTTATATATATAATGTGCAAACAAGTGATACTGTCCAAATCTAATCGAATTTTGCTCACACCTAGTCATAATTTGTTCATTATTTGTAAAATATGTCAAATGTTGTGACTTTTTTACCCTTTTCGGTCAAAAATTGTGTAATCCTATATCGTAATGAAAAGTTTCAAACACCATTCTGTAGTAAAAACAATGTGCTTTCACATGGATTGCTGCAATAAAAGACATACCCCCTCAATAAAGGCTACCTCACCATTTTTTAGATTTATTTTTAGATTTTTTGACATTTAGGGTGAGATGACAGAAGAACGTGCATCCCGAATCTTGTTTCAAAGTGAAACTGAGGATGAGGAAGAGTCAGAAGGCTTATCGACAGTGATGAAGATCTTTTAGTACCTGGACCCAACCCAGAAGAAGCCCAGGAATATCAGAACCAGCTGAAATGGATAGCATGCTTTTTCAAATTTTTTGAAATCATGAGTGCATTTTTCTAACTTCATGCTTACTAACTAACTACCTAGGCATAGCATCCCTTGCAAAATAAAACAATATAATTTAGCTGGGATTATACACCAGTAAATGGGTCACTAAAATTTGACGTGATAAACATGAATTGTTCTTTCTATAGTAATTTTAGATGCCCCTAATTTGTAGGCAACAGTGCCAATATACCTATTTTGCGAAATCTCAATTCAATGTTGTGAGGTTGTGGCGCAGTGGAGTAGGATTAACATTTTTATGGGGAAAGGGTCAATGTTGGGAGAAAGAGAACCAAGAGACCCATTGTGGGGGCCAAGCAATCCCATTTAGGGGAAATCACTTTCTTTAAAGTAATTTGATCCTGGAAGGGACCATATTTTTGGGGGATGGCATTATCCCTGCCCCCCTCCTTTAAATATAAAAAAACCAGAAACCACCCCCCCTCCCTCATCCTGTACTTCTTTGAAAATAGTTGAAATTGTATTTCTCATAAGTATTTTATTTTTCTGTATTTGGACAAATTTGTTGACATTTCATATGCAGTACTAACTGTCAGTGAAGGATACCAAGTTTGGCAACGTCAACTTGATTACTGATGCTTTAAACCATTTTTAAGTACATGTTCCATTCCTAATGGAATCAACACAAGTAAGTTTCTAAAAAACATCCAGCAAAACCTGAATAAATAAAAGTATTTTCAAAGTCTCCAATGGCTAAAATTGGGTCATAAACTTTAAATTTAAAGTCTGTGCATAATAAATGAGGTAAATTAGCTAATTTGCATATCATTTTTATTGAATGGTGTAAACATTTTCTTTTTATATATATATTAGTTTTGTGCATCAAGGAACAATGCATGTTTATGGGAAAGTATAGTGCCATAGATCATTGGCAAAAATTAGGTCAAAAAGGTTAAAAATTTAAAATTGATGTACAAAATTTTTCCTTGCTCCCAAAAAAATCAAGAATAGCATCAAATGAAAGGTCCTTCTTTCAACAATTCATCAGTTCTATCAATTATTGTTTTTGTAATTAGCCACAAGAGAGCAGCTAATATCACTAAGATAGCAGTTTATGGACATCTAATAATCTGAATTAATGACCTCATTTGCATAAATTTGCATATTTGACTAGAAAATCATGCAAACTGAGGTAAAGTCCAATGTCTTAGTTTTTAAATAACATAGTAAACTTATAACAATGGCAAATGAAAACAAATTTGTGAAAAAAGCCCCCTTTCCAAAAAGTTCCCTAAAATAACACTGTAATCTCAAATGCTCTGGTAGAGTAAGGGTTCAAACTTACACACTTTATCATAAATAATATCCTTGCAGTAGACTGCTGGGTGACTGGAATTAACTGCCACAAGTTTAATAGTGGTATCTTCATAAATGGTATGACCATCATTAAAGTAGCAAAAGGAAGAGGTAGTAGCTGGAACCTCAGGTCCTCTTGTTTCATAATCAAGACATTTGAAGAATTTCCTGTGAAATGAGAAAAAAATTTCTTAATTCAATAATCATATATATATATAATATATATATATATATAAATATATATATATATATATATATATATATATATATATATATATATATATATATATATATATACATATATATATATATATACATATATAGATATATACATATACATATATATATATATATATATATATATATAAATATAAATATATACATATACATATATACATATATATATATATAAATATAAATATATACATATATATATATAATATATACATATATATATATATATATATATATATATATATATATATATATATATATATATATAAATATATATATATATATATATACATATTATAATATATATATATATATATATATATATATATATATATATATATATATATTTATATCTATGTGTAAGTTTGTTTTCTGCAATGTAATTGGAGGAGAGGGGATAAACTCTTAATTTGCATTGTAGTTTATTTCTGTGACAAACGGATGTTAAATTAATACATAATAAATGGCTGTTCTACTTTTTCATAGGGAAGCTACTTATCTCACTTTAGTTTTATCTTAATGTTTTAGATTTCAAAAGGAAAATAATGCAGATTCTGTTTTTGTATCATTTTCTCCTTCATTTCAAATATGGAAAATGTGCACGAGCAGGGTTTATGAACTTAAGTTTTCCATTGCATCCCTTTGCCGGGAGAATGAACAGATGATCTCACCTGCAGACTCAAATACTGCCTTGTTTGCTATTAAAAGGAACCCAACTGTGGACATTTTCCTGCGTCAAAGTGACTGTCAGGAAAGAGCTCTTCATCCATGAACCTTTAATAATGATACTCCAGTCTTATAGAGTATGATATAATATCATTAATAATACAACACTTTTTTTCTCAAAGCGCTGAACCTTAGGGACTACAATCCCTTACGTTGAGCAGCAAACGAGAGGGAAGCAGGTCTCATTTTTTAAGTCTGGTATTACCCGGCCGGAAAACAAATTAATTTGTGCAACTTTCTGCAACCTTTCTCAGGTCCCCATGTACTGTAACTAGGCAGCTCATCATGGTGCTCCTGAAATTAAACTCATTAAGTGCAATGGTGCCGGAATGTTTTCATAGTTGGGAGCATAAGGATTCTTTGAGAACTTCATTTACAACCAATCCAATCCCCAAGAAGAGGTTCATAAAATTCCACTAATTCGAACTCTTTGCCATAACTTCTGAAAATAACCAAAAAGTAAAGTAAATATCACATTTTATTGTGAAAAACTACAGTTCTAGAACTATTTACAATGAAACATATTCATTTCATATATTTACCGTATATTTCCTAATTCTAATACCCCCGCAGCCATGTTTTTTGTGTGGTGACAATCGAAAAGTCACACATAAATTAATTGGTAATATCGTAATATCAAAAAACACAGTGTGATTTAACACTAAGCTTCAGCCAAAACTCATTTAAAAACTGTAAAACTGCCTGAAAAATACACAGTCAAAAGAGTTGAACTTGATATGCACATCGTAAGTACATTTGAAATTTAACCTCAAATACCCCCACCCCCTCTTTCTTTTGAAAATATAACACCCCTGGGACATTTATTAGGAAATATACGGTATTCATGATTTTATGTCATTTGTTTCGTTTTCTGTTCAATATATATATATATATATATATATATATACATATATATATATATATACATATATAGATATATACATATACATATATATATATATATATATATATATATATATATATATATAAATATAAATATATATATACATATATATATATATATATATAGAAATATAAATATATATATATATATATATATATATATATATATATATATATATATATATATATATATATATATATATATATATATATATATATATATATATATATATATATAATATAAATATATATATATTTAAATATATATATATATATATATATATATATATATATATATATATATATATATATCTATATGTAAGTTTGTTTTCTGCAATGTAATTGGAGGAGAGGATAAACTCTTAATTTGCATTGTAGTTTATTTCTGTGACAAACGGATGTTAAATTGATACATTATAAATGGCTGTTCTTCTTTTTCATAGGGAAGCTACTTATCTCACTTTAGTTTTATCTTAAAGTTTTGATTTCAAAAAGAAAATAATGCAGATTCTGTTTTTGTATCGTTTTCTCCTTATTTTAAATATGGAAAATGTGCACGAGCAGGGTTTATGAACTTAAGTTTTCCATTGCATCCCTTCGCCGGGAGAGAATGGACAGATGATTTTCCCTGCAGACCCAACTATTGCCTTGTTTGCTACAAAAAGGAGCCCAACTGTGGACATTTTCCTGCGTCAAAGTGACTGTCAGGAGAGCTCTTCATCCATGAACCCTTACTAATGATACTCCCGTCTTATACAGTATGATATAATATAATTAATGATACAACACTTTTTTCTCAAAGCGCTGAACCTCGAGGACTACAATCCCTTACGTTGAGCAGCAAACGAGAGGGAAGCAGGTCTCATTTTTAAAGTCTGGTATTACCTGGCCGGAAAACAAATAATTTGTGCAACTTTCTGCAACCTTTCTCAGGTCCCCATGTAACTAGGCAGCCATCATGGTGTTCCTGAAATTAAACTCATCATGTGCAATGGTGCCGGAATGTTTTCATAGTTGGGAGCATAAGGATTCTTTGAGAACTCCATTTACCACCCATCCAATCCCTAAGAACAGGTTCATAAAATTCCACTAATTCGGAACTCTTTGCCATAACTTTTGAAAATAACCAAAAAAGTAAATTAAAATATCACATTTCATCGTGAAAAAGTAGTTCTAGAACTATTTACAATGAAATATATTAATTTCATATATTTACCGTATATTTCCTAATTCTAATACCCCCCACCCATGTTTTTTATGCGGTGACAATCGTAAAGTCACACATAAATTAATTGGTAATATCGTAATATCAAAAAACACAGTGTGATTTAACACTAAGCTTCAGCCAAAACTCATTTAAAAACTGTAAAACTGCCTGAAAAATACACAGTCAAAAGAGTTGAACTTGATATGCACATCGTAAGTACATTTGAAATTTAACCTCAAATACCCCCACCCCCTCTTTCTTTTGAAAATATAACACCCCTGGGGCATTTATTAGGAAATATACGGTATTCATGATTTTATGTCATTTGTTTCGTTTTCTGTTCCAATTTCTGTTCCGAGTTTTATTGAAGCCCTGATGCTGATAAACCAGAAGTGTTGTGTTGTGTATTGATGTACTTTACAGGGAATCACAGGCCTTTTAGTTTCTAAATTCTGTGTCATTTCATATCATATTTGTTTGATTTCTAATACTTCTAGCTATGTATGTCGCAATGAATTCTATGCATTCTAAACTTTAATACAACAAATTCAACGTTTAAAATCTAGTCTTGAGAGTTTTTCACTTTGGAATTTCTTCGTAATTTGATGTCATTTGTTTCATTTTCTGTGCGGATGGAAAAGATTTGAACAAGTTTGCAATGAAAGTCAAACCTATTATTGTACAGTCATTGTACAACCTGTTTAACTTTGTACATAACTAAATTATTTACTTGTATTGGTAAGCAATTATTTCTGGAATAATTCTCTCGCAGCACAGAACGTATGTGCTTAATTTTGTTGACTGTGACTTGGTGACATGTCTTGACATGTGCATGTGTGCGCATTGCCAGGAATTTATAAACAGTTTGCTTGCAGTTTTGTAATACTTTTTTTTTTTTTAATCAATGTACTGTGCATATTACCGCATGTAGCATTTATTGGTTGCTGACATCGCATGTCAAAACTGAAATTACATCACAGTACTTTTCCAAGAAATTCAAAGGATTTAAAACTTAAAACTTTTTTCCTTACTTAATATTGCTAATCAATTTGTTTGGATTGCTAATCAATTTGTTTGGATTGTTAATCAATTTGTTTGGATTGTTAATCAATTTTTGGTGATGAGTAGCAAAACTGCTAATCAAAGTTCCACAAACATATTGCTCCTTGCTTCTAATATCAAATGAAAGCTTAGAGCATTCTCTTTCTCGTCGTCATGTTAATTCTTCTCCATACTTTGACGTACAAAGAAAAGAAAACTTTCATGGTTTGTGCAATTTCACAACGCATTTCACAAACACACTTGTGAAACTTTTTGACATCAAAACTTATATCCCCCTTACATTTCACAAACACACTTTGTGAAACTAACTTTTGACATCAAAACTTCAAGCCTATAGACACACCAGTGCACCCCTTGGTCATCACAAATTTACTTCCTTTGCAGTTAAAAAGAGCTGGTCTTTCTCTACAAGGGAATATAAAAGTCAATCCCATTGGTCCAATCTTTCCTCCATACTTTAACCCACCAATCAAAGAGGCTATACAAGCCTCCTGTGATGGTAATGCCGATTTTAGTTCCTTGTTGTGTAGCTTGTCATTGACTTAGTGTGTGCTGAGCTTACACACAAATTCAAGGTATCAACCACAAGTTAAATGAGCATTAACCCGCAAATCTCTTAACAGGAGAAAAGGTTTCCATATGGGGGTGGAGGTGGGGTGGGGGTGGGGGGAGCTCTGAGAAATTCAGTATTTACCTGAGTTTTATCTGATCAAATATATGCTGCAAATAACATAATTTTACCTTTTCAACAACAATATTTCCTGTGGGGGACCATGGGCCAAATCTCCCAGAGTCTCAGGGAATTTCTGTGTTTAGCAAGGTTAGTTCACACTTTTCTTACACCCACACACATATACAATACAAACAAAATAGAAATGTTGAAAAGCATATATAGCATGTTGGATTTGATAGAAATCTTAACAATTCCGGATCACCATCCAGTCCTTACCATCTTTTGACAAACATCTCGTAATTTCCTTGGGAACTGCCAATCCCTCCTGGTGTCCACCAACAATATATGGAGGTAAGGTTCACTCCACTACATGTGATACCGAGTGATTCTGTTAAAAGAAATAGAAAACTTAATGTGTCACTAAACCATATAAACAAATTTTGTACATGGTTTTAATCAATTTTAGAGACATTTTTAATACTCAGAAATATTTGACTGATACTTTAATCAGAGCTTTGGTAAAGGACATCATAATGGTTTAGTCTTCCTTGGTACTCTTATTTTTTGATACATTAGTGTTTGCTGGGTTGCCATAGACACCACATTTAAGAGCTGTTCTATATATCTTAAGGTCAATGGCATATAGGAAGTTGTGGACCATGGCTTATCAATAATTTTATTGCTACCATTTTGGCTTTTTCTTCTTTTAATATGATAGAATAATAATTGTAATTAGTCATCTAAAGAAGTTTGACAAAATACAAAACAATTTAGCATATATTTTCTAATTTATTAAGACATTAATTCTGTCAATATAAACTTGCATGGGAGCGGCCATTTTGTTCATAATGCCCTCTAAAAAATGATGTCATATATTACCCAGTGCAGATAATAATATGTATTTCTTCATAATCTATTTAAAATTTGCTAACTTCTAAGAAATAACGTGTCCTTTGCATGGGTTTATGATTTTTTTATATGTATATGGTACCCTTAGAACTTTATATCAAAGGATAAAAAAAAGAAAATTTCAAAGAGAATTCTGAAGCATTGAGTACTACACTGTAAAGACTGTACATGTTTAAGACTGGCTGCTCTATATTTCCTGTTATGATAACTTAAAGGAGACATGATAAAGTCTGACTTTTTCTTCATTTAATTATAGAAATAATAATTATAAGTCATCTAAAGAAATTTCACATAGTACAAAACAATTTAGCATATATATTTTTAAATTTTTAAAACATTAATTCTGTCAAAATAAACTTAGAGCTGCCATATTGTTCATGTGCCCTCTAAAATATGATGTCATCCACCCAGTACAGATAAGAATATTAATGTATTTCTTTATAATCTTTTTCTAAATTTTTAACTTCTAAGAAATAATTTGTCCTTTGCATGGATATATGAATATGTACATGATTCAAACCTTTAGAACCTGATTTCAAATCACTTTAGAAACAAAATTCAATGAGAATATATCCTAGCACATAGGGCAAAATATGTCATCATCAGCATGATTTCAACACAAATAACTTGATACAAATAAAATTTTGACTTGCTGTTTTTGTTGGTTGGGTTAGATTTTATTCCTTTATCGTATGAAATCAGAAATGTTTTATATTAAATGTCTCCTTTAACTACTTCCTAGAGCATACCATGCATTTTTCATGTACATTAATTATTAAACATGCATCATGTCATAAATTTCAGCTTTACATTAATAACTCGAGAAATGTAATTCACTGTGCATCGCACATCTTATTGAGTTGTCTTCAACTAAAGATACAAAATATTTTAGAGTGTAATGTTGTAAGCATATGGTGCACAGATGTTCATTCTAATTAAGCAGCATGTGAAAAATTGCCATGCAATTATTACATATGTGTGTTTGAGTAGTTTTATGACTAAATTATGCTTAAAGGAATATTCTCATGGAATTTAAGTTGCATTATCTTAAGATAACAATAACATAACAAGATGACGGGCTAATAAGGGTGAATCACCTCATAAAAAGCACAAACTAACACCACCACCACCACAAAAAAAAAAAAATATGGCCAAAGTTTAAGAACTTTTAAATTTGACTTTGAAATTGTGAAAAGAATTGGAGATAACTACCCACTCAGGCAAACCATTACACTCATTAACGACTCTTTGCGAAAAGCTAAAACACCGAATATCTATCCGTGAGAACTCTTTGGTCAACTTCAAACTGTTACCGTGTCACATGAGGATTAGCTAAAACATGCAAGAAATAAACAGGAAATTAAAGCATCACTACCAGATAGAAACCTAAGAACCTGAATCATATCGCCACATACTCTTCTCAACTCAAGCGTGGTTAACAAAGAATTTGCAACCTAGATTCATAAGAGAGATTCCTTACTTTTAGAATAAGTCTAGTAGCTCTTCGCTGAACCTGCTCCCAACTTCATTCTTTTATGTCTTGATAGAGAAAAATTTAAGAAACAGATTGGTAAAAATTACAAATTGATAATCTCATTCCTAGAAGAAGTTATTCAAATTTTTCTTGTAAGGATGTACGGATATCCGGTCCGGCGGATTATCCGGCGATTTGAGAAAAATCCGGTTCGGTTCCGCCGATTTTTTCCAAATCCGGCCGAACGGATTTTTTAACAATTTTAACAATTGAAGATTTACATTATGAGACTGTGGTACATTACAACTATATGAAACATAAAACAAACATGAATATCTGGATTTTTCTCGGTATAGATAATGTATTTTCTTCTTGAAAACACTGATCAAATTGGCTTATGTTACGTGTATGATCATTTAAAACGGAATAAAGACATGTAGCTGTTTGAAATCAAAAGAAATTTTGAAACAGATTGGGCTGTAACAGATAATAAATAAAACCACACCAGTTGTTAACAATTTTACAGTTAGAGACATTAATGAAATTTGTAGATAAAAGTACATGTACATGTAGGTTGACTGAATTTGTTTTCCACAATTTTTCATTGCTTAGATTCTCCTGCCATTGAAAAAGAGAAAAATGTTTTTTCCCCGCACTTATCTAAGCCAACTGTTTTACAAGTAATTCAGGGTACCAAGGTGTTTTAATAAAATAACACAAAAATAATTCAGAGAATAATTACTTTCCAAATGTAAAACATAAAAGAATTCATATCCATTTCTATTACCTTGTTACTGTCCTTAATTATTTTAGTTTAGTTTTTACACAATTTTACACATACATGCACTTCAAATACATGTTAAGGTTAGATAAATGACCCTTTCCTCCCTCAATAGTGTCATTTGACTTTTTGACTTCCTCAGTAAGAACACATGTATGACAGTCTCAAGTTTTATAATATTAAAGATGTCAGGATTAATCCAGAACTTTCACTAATTTTGATTTGATTTCATCACAATATGCCCAATAATTATTATTTTCCAAAAAATTTGGGTTGCTAGCCATTAGTAGCCAACTTGACAATCCCCTGCCCCCACCCCTTTCCCTTTGTTTCTTAAGATTATGAGAATTGTTGTAAGCAATGAAAAATCCGGTTCGCCGGATTTTATCCGGCCGATTTCAACCTGGATCCGCAAAATCCAGTTCGGCGGATCCAAAAATTTGGATCCGGTACATCCCTATTTTCTTGCTTGCATAAAAATGACTTTTGTATTGAGTCTAAGTCATCGTTATGATATCACCACAGCATTTCCTGTACTAATCTGTATGTATTTCTTTGAAAATTCACAATTTTTCATAAATCAAATATAAGTTACAAAGAACAGATTGGAAAACATTATTGTAAATTTTATTCTACAATATTCTTAATAATTTTTGAAGAAGAAAATGTTTCTAATCATTTACAATATATGAAATTAATTTTCAAAAAATACATAAAGAATAGAACGAAAGTGATATGATGACATCATAATGATGACTTGACTCAGACGAACAATCTCTGTTATGCAGACAAGAAAAATCTTTAGAATTCAATAACTTCTCGTAGAAATAAGATAGTAAGTTTTTTTTTCCCCTCACCAATCTGTTTCTTTTATTGTCCTATCAAAAATATTAATTAGAACATCAATGATGTAGTAGCTCAACATATTTTGGGGGTGGTTAAGTGAGTTTTATTGGGTAGGCTTGGGTTGTTAGGAAAAGAATGCAAGCTTGATGGCGCAGCAAAAGCTTTTGGAATGCCTGGAAGGGTGGAAACCTTACAGGCCCTGGGCAAAATTGATTTGGGTCTAGTCTCTAACAATGACACTGCAATATCTTTGTTATTTCGGGGAAGCAGAGAGAGCATAAAATTAATTAGGGGGCACTTTTCATTTTAAAAAGGGGTGCTCTTGTCACTTGACAACTTTTGCTTGTCACTTTTGACTTTCCCACACTTTCGGTGAGCAAATTCCAACTTAGGTTTAAAAATTAGGGAGCCAGGACGAATTACCCATCGGGCAAACAAGTAAAAGGCTTCTTTTGAAAACTGCTGCTTAGAAAATTATAGGGGGCACACCTTTTCCCACCACAGCCCATGGTGTGGGTACCCTTGATAAAATGCTTTAATTATGTCAAATGTATACTAAATGTATGATCAACCTCTGTGTATTATGTAGTATTTGTGAGTGAGTGGATATCTATTTTGTTTTCAAGCTTTAAGAATGACCTAAAATAACTTCAAATAAGTTTCAAACAGGCGTCTCCAGGTTCCTGACTGGTCCGCCCACAAGTTTCAAGAGGGCACCTGCTGCCCACATCTGCACAATTTCAAAGGGCACCTTCGGCCCCCCTTCCCTGCCGCCATGGTTTCGACATTGCTGCAGAGGCCAAAATTCCTATGGGCCTGCAGGACTCTAGTTGCCCCACTGCGTATGGGACCGTATGGGAGCTTTAATATCGTTTGAATATGTGAAAACTGTTCTTCAAGTAAGCCTAAAAAGCTAAGCCTCAACATCAATATGATGCAAATTTTATTAACAATGTTTGCTTTTCAGTGAGATAGAAATCATAAACAGACATACCAACAGCAAACTACTTTTGTATAAAATCAAAATGGATTTTACATCCTTGCAACAAGACATGATTTTAACTATGTATTAGCCATTCTGAGCAAATATTTAATTATCGCAACTAACGAATCACAATTAATCAATAATAACATCTATGCCTATCATCCCACCAATACACTTCCAAGTGGCAATCATTATAACAAATTATAACCTGATAACAAAAAGATCTTTAACTTGAAATTTTCTTTTGAAGTCCTCTTCAATATAAGATGGATTTACTTGACTCCCGAACCCTTTAAGATACCCATCAGAGATAAAGGTGATTTTCCCTCAAATTGAAGAACTTGAAATGTTCCTATATATAATCGAAGTAATTTGTCTGGAAATGAAAGAATTTACCCCAAAATTGGGCAAACAATTTCCGAAAGTGAGTAAAATTTTCTGAAAATAAGCAAAATGTTCCACAAAAGAGCACATTTCCTGAAAAGGAGCAAAATTTTCCGATAATCAAAGATAAATTTTCTGGAAATTAAAAATTTAGGTACCCAAAAATTTAATGAAAATTTTATGAAAATCGAAAAAAATTGTCCAAAATTGAACGAAATTACCCCAAAATTGGCAAAAAAAGTATCTGAAAATAAGCAACATTTTCTGAAAATGAGCAAAATTTCCCGAAAATTGAAGAAAACTACCCTAAAAATGAAAGAAAATTTTAGGAAATTGTTCCGAAATTTTCCGGAAATGAAGGAAAAATTCTGAAAAGCAAAATTTATTCGGGAAGGGGGGGGAGGGGACATAACAAGTCAAAAATGTATTGGCACCCCCACCCACCCCACTCTAAGAATTTCTTTAAAAGGCAATACAGTCTGTAGCCTTGGAAACAAAAAACAAGTTATTGTGGATAAGTTTACTGCAAGCCAAGTCATGAGTCTAATGCAACAGGGACCCAATGCTGATTTTCAAAAGCATTTTTAGTCAGTAAGTTATTAACACTTTTGATGATTTTACAGCCAGAGATTCAATCGCATTATATGGTTGAAATAAGTTATTTAAGCTATTTAGCCATTCTTTAAACCTAATTTATAGCCCAAATGAGCTATCATCTACAAAAGCTATTCCCCAAATGGACTACACATTGAGAGACATCCCAAATGGGATATCTAGTCAATTAGCTTATGTGCCAGATGGTTTTTAATGCTCCAGAAAATAAAAACATTGTTTTCTTTCAATCGGAGATATTCTGTGGTATTTCCCAAGCCAATGTTATTATGCATGCTAAATTTATTCGGATTGCACCTGAGTGAAATCCGAGTATTTGAAATTTTTTTTTGTAAGTTTTGGAAAAAAACGTTAAAACTATGCAACAATATAAATTGTTATTGCATCAACATATTGATCTATTTAAGGCAAACATAGCAACACAGCAAAATATCTAAAAATCAGATAGGATATGATAAACACTGCAAAAAATCCGAACATATTCAGTCGAGAATCTGGCTCTTAAGTTATGACATCGCATAAGCGCAAATCCCTCAAAGTGATGATGAGCTAAAATGAAATTCCATGGGAATTTTCCTTCAATGATGATCATTCAAAATTAAATACTGCCCTGGCTGTGGAAAATTTAATTACTTGATGGAATATATTTGAAAATTTGTCATTATAGGGACATTTCGAGGACTTGCATGCAGAGCTAAATATTTTCTGAAATGGGGATGTGAGGCACGTGGGGATAAGTTCCTTAAAAACAGAACAAAATCTTGTAAATTGACAAATCAGTCAAAATTATAGATTTATGACTACATGTACATACAGTATATGCACAGATAGCGCTTAAACATACAGTGTATTGTATCACACTGGTTTTTATGATGAAATATGCATGGTTTGGCTTAAGACAGATGCATACAAGGGACTTGATCCCACTACCTAACTCAAATTCATTATATTGTAATAGTACAATACTGAGGGAGCTACTTCACTTATAATGAAGAGAACCCCTTAGCTCAAGATTGATCTTTACATGTACCCCTGCTGTCAGAGGTGAGTTTTTAGAGCTCATTTTGGAAGTTCTCAGTCAGTAGTAGGCCTATTGTTATCCCTGATTAGTATTTGTGCTTTAATTGTTCTACCTACTTTACTTTACATGAGTGAGACCTGGACAACCTATACAGATGTCATATAAAGAGTCTACAGAAATAATATCAACGCTGCCTTCGAAAAATTATCAGAATATCTTGGAAGACAAGCGCATTACCAACATGGCAGTTTCTTGGGAGAAGCCAATATTACCAGCATCAAAGCTATGATCATTCATAGCCAGCTGCGTTGGACAGGTCATATTCTGACATTGTCCATATGCGGACCACCGCCTTCCTCAGCAACTACTCTTTGAAGGCATGGAGGCCAACATAAAAAGTTCAAGGACACAATAAATAGCAATCTCAAGAAGTTTGCTATAAAACAGTGATTCTTGGGAAACTCTTGCCAAAGATAGCTGGCTTTAAGGACACCAACTGTGCGAGGAAGCCCTCCAACAAGAAGATAAGAGAAAGAAGAGAAAAGAAAGGCTTTTAGCTCACCTATTCCCCCAACTGGAATCAAATGCCTTCATTGTGTCAGGATTTGTAACTCAATCATTGGCCTGTAGAGCCACCTACATACCCACTAAACTTCAAGTAAGACCATCTTACTCGATCTCGAGTGATCACCGATGATGATCAAGATACTAGACAGTGCTTTTAATAAAAGCTTTTAGGCCTATTATTAATCAGGAACAATCAAAGCAACAACTAAAAGATTCTCAAATCTGAACATATTTGCATACAATATTGGAAAATCACCCGCATCAATACTTTTCCAAGAAATTACTGAAAACGATACATAGATATTTAAGATGTAATAATAAAATGTATATTATATATTCAACCACAATGCTTGTGCAATAGTTGTTTACAAGAACTTTGATATTTCCCAATATACATATACTTCACTTTCCCAAGAAATACCTAATAAAAATGAGGCCCAATTCAATAAAAGCAATATGGAAAGAAAAGCCCTGCAGGCTGCAGCAGTAAAAGCAGTATGGTTTAATCAATACATCTATTATTATTTAAGCACATATTCTTGGAGATATGGGTTTGTATGATGGGTTTGGATGAAACGTGATGAGAACAATTATTGGTTTTTATCAACATGAATACAGCACTGTATGTTAATGAGGCACATAATGTGATGTCTGCCTCCATTCAATATTACTACATATCAATTCTTCCTGGGAGTGGGGGGGGGGGGTGCACTTAATACTAAAAGTGGTAGGTGTATGCAGCCCACCAACCAAAAAACATGCACGCAGTATGACAGATTTTTCGGTAACTGCAGTATGAAATTATACAATTTTGATACCCGCAGTATGAAAGAAGTCAATTTTGATACCTGCAGTATAAGTATTCAACAAAAAATATTGTAAAAATGGACAAGCAGTACAAAATTAACACAGTAAACCTCATTTTTTGGAACCTGCACTATGAAAATGATGACAAAAAGACAAATCATTTAATTAAAAATCATTTTTTTTTAATTCTTTTTTATTTTCAGTAAAAAAAAAATAACACCTGCACTTCAAAAATGGTGAAAAAAAGGCACTACTTAAGAAGACACATATGGAAGTACCCCCTTCACCTCCCCCTATTGGGATTACTTCACCTTTAATATACTGAAAACAACATTACAATGTTAAAGTAATAGTACATCTATTTTAAGTCTATATATAAATGTAATCTTAATCATTGGTGTTCACTCTACCAATTCACACTAAAAGATATAATTAAAACATTCTTATTGCTCAGGAAATATGATATGTGAAGAAGCATATGAAACTATTGCCTAAGTTTTTTTTTTTTTTTTTGACCGGAAAAGCCATATATATGATACTACACTGGGTGCAGTGATTAATTGTATACACAATCATCACAATCATGGCCAAAAGTGTTCGGACATTATAATAACTCAAAGATTTCAAATGGCAACTTCCCCCACACCCCAGGGGCGGATCCAGGGGGTAACTAGGGTGGCTAGCCACACCTCTTTTCCTGTCCAAAAAACCCAAAAAAACTTAGGCAACAGTTTCATATGCTTCCTCACATATAAATATTTCGTGAGCAATAAGAATATTGTAAATAAATCTTTTAGGGTAAAAGTGAACACCAATGATTAAAATTACATTTATATTTAGACTTAAAATAGATGTACTATTACTTTAGTGCTTCTTCTTACCCAATTGCAAGTATGCATGCATGTCATTAAGTATGTACATACAGCTTGTTAATCACGGCAGATTGCAGAGCTAGTTAAACGTAAACATAAGCTTAGTATAGACTGAACTTGGTTTCCTATTAAATCATGGACGATCCTCCCAGGAAAAAGAGGTGTTTTAAACAACAAACTTTGGATAGTTTTTTGGGAATCAGAAGGATGTAGGACAACGCGAAGAAGACTGGTTTAAAAAAAAAGAGCACGTTTACCAGGGAATGTCACTCTTGGTTCAATGTCCAGACAAGCACGATGTACAGCAATCGACTGCATGTGGTAATACGAGTGTAGGCCAACATTATCTTCTGCAAAATGTGTCTCCCAATAATATTCACATGGTCATTCAGACATCTGAACAGCTGAAAGTTGAAATTTTGAACAATTGCTGGAAGCCTGACACCTCATGCATACTTCATAGTCAAAAATTTAAAGGAAACAATTATGTGGCATTTGAGCAGAGATGGCTTGAGCAGCATAGCTAGGTGGCCTGCATACAGCAATCATCCCGATTTCACAGGGAGGTGGTGTCAACCATGTGTTCCATTCCTGAGCAAACAGGAAAAAGAAAAGTTGGGTGCTTTTTTAAACAGTCCGTTTACGAACTACAACAAATCGAAGGAACATTTAGATAGTCATGAGAAAAAGGAATTACCATAAGCAAAGTTTTGAATGGTCAGTGTGTGCTCGATAAACTGAGCAACATTGAAAACCGAATTGATGTGCAAATAAGTCAAACATCCACACGACATGTACAAAAAATATGTTGATTTTGCTGCACATAGTAGATGCTGTTTTATTTTGTACAAAACAACAAATTGCATTGCATGGACACAGGGAGGATTCAATTAATTTTTCCGAATCAGAAACATGCAATGAGGAAATTTCATACCAGTCCTTTGTCTAATGGCAAAAACAAATTCTGTTCTACAGAACTATCTTGTTTCAGGACCTAAGAATTGCCGGTACATCAGTAAAACTGTATAGAATGAGATAATACATGTTGCAGCAACATTAATTCGTGACAAATTTCTTAAATGCCTTCAAAAGTGTGCACACTTTTCCTTAATAGCAGATGAAACAAGCTCCCATGGACGGGAAGTATGACTCTGTTTGCTTACATTTCTTGGATTTTTTACAGACCCCTTTAGACCAGTCAAATGTGAAGCGTTACTTGACATGTGCTGTTTAGAGAGAACCAGGAGAGTATTGCCGATGCCATTCAAAATTGTTTGGAGCATCAGAATGTAGACATCAGAAACTGTAGAGGTCAAGCATATGATACAACCGCTTCAGTGAGCTCAAACACAAAAGGGGTTTAACACGAAATCATAAAGCATGCACTTATGTCACTACCAAGGTTGTTGCTTGCATTCTCTCAACCTAGTTATTTACCATGCATGCAATATTTCACACATTGCAAATATGATGGATTTTGCTGAGAATTATTCAGTTTTTTTGACAATTCTCCCAATCGACAAAAGTTTTTGGAAACTGATATTGCTGCTATGGCTCCAAATACCAAGAAGACCAAGCTCAAAAATATGTGCAAGACACGATGGAAAGAAAAGCACACAGCATTTGAAACAATTTATGATTTATATAAGTATCTCGTGATCACATTAAATGAGATATGTGTCCCTTATAATTTATACGAGTACCTTGTGATCACATTAAATGAGATATGCGCCCCTTCAAATGACAAAGCACTCTATCCAAATGCCGAGATGTGGAATTGGGATTCGTCAACTAAGGCCAAAGCAAACAGCCTCTGGCACATCCTCATGGATTTTGCACATATTGTTAGTTTCATGCGTGTAAATAAAATGCTTGAACCAATGCATCCTATCATTAGTGCCCTACAAGGCAGACTTATGGAAGTTTACCTCAGATTCTAACAAATCAAACTTGTCAACACTTCATACAAGGATATCGTCTTGAAATGGACACCTGGATTGAACATCGTTATAAGAAGATATTACATCTTTCCGAGTCAGTTGGAGCAACAGAAAAACGGCAGCAACTTTGTTGAAGAAAACAAACAGACAAAACATGGACAATCATCCATCAGAACCAATACTGGAAGAGAACAGTTGCCATACTGTTTTTGGACATAATTTGCAATGAGCTTGACTGGTGTTTCAGTGATGAAAAGAGAGCACATTATGAGCTTTGTGCTATAATTCCTGGAGTAATCAGCAAAAAGGACGATGATGCTATTGTAGCTCTTGGAGAGGTTCTGGAACCAAGGATGTATGAACACAACGCAGGGACTTACATCCACGGTTATAGATAGGAGTTTAGTCTTTCAATAATGATTACAACTCCTACACCTCCGCCACCATGGGTATAGATCAAGAAGGAGAGGGGGGGGGGTATACATCCCACACTTTTTGACAATTTAAGAGTTACATGTGTTTGAACATTTAAGCATGTTTTGAGTCATTTTGTAGCCAATTAAAACCCTGAAATATTCAATATTCCAGGAGCTTCTTGGGCTTCACCCCCTGGACCACCACAGGGATTTTCCCCTGGAAGCAGGCCCCAGAACCCCACCAAACAAAGCATGCTCAGAATGCCGCTAAGGTGCCAATATCTTCCCATAACTTTAAATCACCCCTTCATGCTCTTCCTGGCCACCCCTATTATAAATCCTAAATCCGCCACTGCATCCATGGTAAAATGTGACTATCAACATTGATCGAGGAGAGTGAAGATTTGTCCCAACTACTTTTGGCCATGATTGTTTGAGCATGTATAAAAGTATTTGAGAGCTAACTGTGTGGCAGTAAGTTTAGCATAGTTAAAAGTTTAGTTTAGGTTATATTTTTTTGGCACATGCTAGGAAAGCACATGTAAGTTACACTGACTTGTTTTTAGTGTGGACCCAAGAAATTTTGCCAGGATGGAAAGTGGATGAACAACACCCTGTTTTTTTTTAAGAAGTATTCAGATAACCAGGCAGGGGGTGAAACTCAATAAAGTAATGATAGATGTAGAGAGTATTTTCATAACACTCAGTGTAATGAAGGAAATGATGCGCATCAAATGGAAGGTAAATCGAGGATATTATGTTATCTAGTTATGAATGAAGATGTAAACCTGTGGTTGTAAATTTCTTGTGTTAAGCGTTGAAGACGTACGTCTTGTTAACAGTTCTTGTTTTTTGAAAGAACCTGCGTGTGATCGCTAAGTTCTATGTCATGAATACTGCCGAAAAGTGGAGGTAAGGGGAAATTCCCCCATGTCTGGGGTCCTATACAAGGACCGCAGACAAATTTTTAAGTGGGGCTGAAGAAGTAAATGATGGTGAAAATTAGAGGCGACATCACATTCATATTAAACCCTGTACACTTAACTCCCAACCATATTGGTACATAGTGTTAGGCAGGGCATATAACAAGGGTCATCTCTCAAGAAGGTGGGGGCAAGAACCCCAACAATTTCCCGGTCACAAGTGGAAAAATTACACTAGTAAATTGAGTTCCATCACTGACTTTACTACTAATCAGACAGTCGGAAAATCTCCTTCAATTTTTGGGGGATTTTTTTTCTTCTTCAAATTTCAGTAAATTTTCTTCATTTTTGGGCCATTTCCTTCATTTTCGGGCCATTTCCTTCAAATTTCCGTGAATTGTTTGTCTTTGCAATTTTCTTCCATTTTCAGAAAATTTCGTTCACTTTTTGTTTTCAATTTTTGGGAAATTTCATCATTTTTGGGAACTGCTTAAAATTTCAGTGAATTGTTTGACAATATTAGGGAAATTTCATTTTAGGGCACTTTCCTTAAAATTTCAGTGAATTGTTTTACAATTTTAAGGAAATTTCCTTTATTTCAGGTAATTTTCTTTGACTTTGAGGAACTTTTTGTTAATTTTTAATTAATGCTACCAAATTTTCCTTCAATTTTACTGTCATTTTTGGGAAATATTCTTTGATTTTTGGAAAATTTTGTTGGTTTTTGGTCACTGAATTCCCTAAAATTTTGTGAACTGTTTGCCAAATTTAGGGAAATTTTGTTCAACTTTTGACAATTTTCGGGAAATATGTCCATCACTTTTAAGGCAATTTTCTTTGATTTTGAAGAAATTTTTGCCAAATTTTCTTCAATTTTGGGAAAATTTATTGACCCAACTTTGCTGCTCGGAAGACAGAGGACCATTCAATAATTAGCCTGTGCTTAACCCTTACTCTACCATGCAGCTATATTATCACCGTTTTGGGTGCCCCGTCTTTGACTCTGCCTCCCAATCCATTTTCAAAAAAATGCTAGTAGAGTAAGGGTTAAACATAACTTTCCAAATTAATCTTTGATCTTTGAATTGGCACATGGAATCTCCTTACACATTCTTTAACATTGCCAATTTGGCAGATTTACAAGAAAATTGTGAGTATTCATCATTTTTGACTCTCATTGCATAACCTACAACATAATAAGTTCCAGTAAATGCTACCAGATTCAACCTGCATCTTCTTCAAATTGAATCATTGACATGGTCCTCAAATTAAAATAATGGACAAATTATATCATATCATACCACGTACAAGCAGTTAGCCGCTAGACATATGCCATGCCATGTGTGTGGTTTATGACAGAAAAAAATATAACTGTATGGGAATAAATAGGTCATCCAGTGAGAATCATGGCAATAAAGAAAATGATGTTCCAATGAATTACCTATTATGGAAATGAACAAAATCTTTTACCGTCATATACCGGACTGACAATTACTTCACAGAACTTACAATTTCCATCATCCTTTTCTACTTACAAGGTAAAATGACTTTCCATTGAATATATATGATGGAAATGAACACAATTCTTTACCATCTGGACTGACAATTACTTCCAGATAACTTCCGATTTCGAACATCCTTTTTTTACTTACATCCTTTATACTTTGGAGAATCATTTATGACACTGAAATGACGTTTGTGCAACAGCTGCGCTGAACTGCATAAGGTTGAACCAAATACTGTAGTACAAAATGCAAATAGGTATCAGGGTACAAATTCACATTTTCCCCAATGTGTGTAGCCAAGGGGGCCAACAGGGCCCAAATGATAAAAGGTACAAAAAATATGCTATTTGGATCCAGATTTTGAGACAATTACCTTTTCTTTTTTACTCCTCAGTGACATTTAGAGTCCTGAAATTCTAAACCATAAATATAAATTTTGACACAATTTTGGAAATAGTTTAGGCCATCAACAATTTCTTGGAACAACAACCCCTAATTAATAAACAAAAGACTATAATACCCGTTTCCATAACAACTTTTGATAGACATAGATATGTGATGAAACTTCCTGTGGAAATAGATTTCTTGTACTAATTACTAATTATAAAAATTTGAAAACTTTTTATATGGCTTATTCCTTTATGGGATACAAGTTTTGAAGCTTTTTTTTTATTCATTTTTTTACATTTTCCTTTTCTTTTTGTTTTCTATCACCTACATGTACAGTATAATATAGACATGATATAGCCAGCTTTATGTGCAACTTGATTTATCACAGCACCTTTAGTCACTTTCTACAACGACTGGATTAAGATTTCAAGTTTTCTTTCTTTCGGGTTTTCTTCTGCAGTTCTACCTTACAGTATGTGTCAATTAATTGTGCAAATTTGCTACACTGGTCATGATATCACTTGCGTTAGCGAGGGCTCTACGGGCCAGGGGACGAGTGTGGCCATATTTTTTCACGAGCCCCTTATAGGGCCCCCCCCCTTCCTTAGTTACGCCACTGCTCATGATTAAAGCAATTAGCAGCGTTTTGGTTATTTTTCATGTGTAAATTCCAGGTAACATCAAATGACAGTTCCCTTAAACAGCATTGGCAACTCCAAGATAGAAACCTAATGGCAGAGGAAACTCACAACAAATCAGAAGGTAACTGATTTTGCAAAACTGTACATTTCCTGAATTTCATATAAGTCATATCTAACACACAGATGCACAGGTGGTTCCTCTTATTCTATACTGACAGCATTCATGTCAACCATCCTACCAACAGAACTTCAGAGCTTCTACTTATTAGTTCTATTCTGCATTTCGGCATCACAGATTCCTACTTCATAAGCCCCTGCACTTTCTGATATTATTTAGCAATACCTTTTAAAACTGTTTTATAACTGAAATGAGAATCTGGTACTGAATCTCGGCTTTTGCCAGGAATAAGCGACTGGTGCCATCTACAATGTGATTGACTAATAAAAACTACAACCTCCTTCACCCAGTATCATCGAGAGGAGGGGCAAAGGAGGTATTGTCCCCCGGCCCCACGGTGCTAAGGGGCCCAGGTCATAAGGGCCCCTAAAAATAAAGAGGATTGTGCGTTCAAACTTGGGGCCCAAAAAAATGGCAAAAACCCATGCTTGACAACAGCAAAAACATCATAAAATTGGAACAGAACTAGGCTTGCTAATGAACAGTACCAGTACACTCAGAATTGGCTTTTTCTTGCAGCAATGAAATCAAAACATATTGTGGGTTTCACTCAAATTTTCAGACATGACAGATAATAGAAACAGAAAATAGCCGCAAAATTAACACTAGAATATATGTTAGAATGTACTCAGGCTGTGACACTATTGTACATGTGTACAGTAACAACAGCTGCTCTAGCTTATGTCTACAGTATGTTCTATTGTAAATCGATGTGGCATTGTGGCTATGTACTGTTCATCATTGGGCGTATTTTTGAATCCCAGGTTCATCCTGGGTCAGGTCGTACCAAAGACTTTATTACCAGAAAACCAGGTTTTAACTGAATTTTAAACTTAGCTCTAAATAACAAAATAGACCAAGTTTGTACCACTATATATTCACAATATTGAACTGCATGTCATAGTAAAGGAATTTCAAAATTTGAAAAAAGCAAACACTTCAGAATTTAAAAATGAAAAAATAAAACATCAAAAAGCAGCGCTGTATTATCTACATCAGCATAGGTGTTGCATTTATTTGCTTTTTTTGTGGAGTTTTTTTGTACTGCCACAGCACAGCAGTACAGTATACATGCAAGACCACCTGCAGGCAATTATTTAAACAAAATCATTATTGACATAGCATTTTAATGTACTAGTGGATGACATGATCATCTTGATCTATCATAGTATTGTGTTGTTGGTCTTTATAGTTAATCACTTGTGACTCATATTTATGGCTTCATCAAACTGCAAGAATGCTTAATGGTTCACTCTTTTATTGTTAGCATGTTTTAATATCGTACATACAGTACTATTGCATGGCAAGGAGTGCAATTTATTCAGTTCTTTGTCAAGGTAATGTTCAGTCTGAGGCCTGGTCTTACAGAGGGCCTTGGGCAATATAAAACAGCACAATTTCAAAAAATATAGGAAAAATAAAACAATAGACTATTAAACAAAGAATAAGTTATACAAATGGCATCAAAGGAAAACAATATACAACAAAGTAAAAATTAGTAAAAATTGAAACCATGTGGTGAAATTTTATTTTTATGCATATAAAATTTTAGCACTAAAAAGAAGTAAAAGGATGTGACTTTAACGATGAATGCATTAATTAACTGGGCAACATAATGTCAGTTGTTTGATTTGGCTCTTTAAAATGGCTAAGGAATGACAGCATTTCAAATCCTTATCTAAATCATTCCATAATTTACTTCCTCTAAATACGAAAGATTTCTTATATATCAGTTAATAAGATGGAAGTCTGAACAACCAAGTGTCAGTTTGCTGTGTCGACCAAACAACTGAATCAAAATGACTTTAAACATTTACAAAGATAGTTTAATGCTAATTCATTTATGGGCCTACATTTGTATGTCATTATACAATTATTTTGAAAAAAACTTTTCCATTAATAGCATCCAATTCAGCGTTATGAAAAGATTATCGGAAGGCTTGTCCCAATTAGCAATTTACATTCAGCCATAGCCCTCGTTTTTGTAATTCATAAAGGTTATTACTGCAAGTAAGTGATGCACTCGACCAAACAAGTGTACAAACATAAAATGAGGAATAACAATGGCATCAAATAAAAATAGATAATTCATTACGGGAAATACACATGAATATGATTTTATATGCCGCAGAAAGCCAATTCAACTTGAGACTTTTTTTTGAAATATTATCATGGGTTGTGGGAAGTAAAATTTTAATCAGGGAGTTCAATAACCTCCCTGTTTGAATCAATCTCAACACCTATCTTGGCAGATCGACAATTTGAGTCTACTGCCATTTACAAGTACAGTTACAGGTTCATTCTGAAATTTACATAACCTGTTTGCGGAACCAATAAGAATAATCTTAGTTTTATCGACATTTAATACTAGTTTACTACTTCTTAACCATGCAGCTGCAGGTCATTCATATCAACTTGTAGCGAAAATGATATATCTTGGTGGTTATTGCAAGCAAAATGTCATGTCATCTGCATACAAATCTACTTTTACATTACGAATTGACTTTGGTACAGCAGGCCATTACTGTACATAGAAAGTAGGCCTAGTATGTTGCCTTGTGAAATACCAGTATATCAGTGCTCCTTGATGACTACAGTAAGTACTATTCATGTAAAACACTTTTTGTTGTCGATTGCAAAGATATGATTTAAATCAGGAGCTAGCATTTGCTATACACCCATGAACTACTGTTAGCTTTTCAAGCAAAATTGAATGATTGATAGCATTGATTGCTTTGCGTTAGTCAATTAAAACAATAGCATTGAACTTTTCTGTTATCTATATCTTTTAACCAATCATCAACGAGTTTTAGCAGTGCCGTAAAGCAAGATTGCTTAAGGAGGAAAAAAAATGATTTTTAGAGATTATATTTAATCTGGTCAAATATGAATAAAATTGATTAAAAACTGTTTTTTCTTGAATCTTGGAGAGTGCTGGTAAAATAGAGATGGTTGATAAGTTTTTGTTCGGAGGAAGGGGGGGGGAAGACAGTGGGAAATGGCCCACTGAGTTAAGCTTTCTGAGAGGGTGCGGAATGCTCAAAGGGACTTCGTCCTCTGGACCCACCAGGGCTCTGACATGTGGTTCAGTCATTGCGCTCAGACAGTAGCAATTGCTCTCCACCCCCCCTCCAGAAAGATTTGCCTATCATTTTTTTTGGTAATAACCAATATAAACTTGCTTGAATTAAATGCATGATTAAAAGGAATTAAAGGATGTTCAATTTTTACCCCTGCAATGATCATGTTTTGTCCCTCCAAATTTTTTTTTTTTACAGCTGCCTATCAATTTAAACAATTTAGAAAAGGGGTTATTCCCAGAGTAGGTAGGAGCTAGATTTATGGCTCCACAAGTGGGGTAAACCACAACTTCAGTGTAATCTTCCATACTGTACATTCAATCCTCCACACAGGTTTAATAGGCCTCACATTTTGCTATTCCGCTATATGCATGTAATGCTTAATGCCCCTAGTTGTACAAGTCTGCAAAGCTATGTGATGCACAATGCCCCTAGCCGTACCAGTCTGCAAAGCTATGTGACGCACAATGCCCCTAGCCGTACCAGTCTGCAAAGCTATGTGGTGCACAATGCCCCTAGCCGTACCAGTCTGCAAAGCTATGTGATGCACAATGCCCCTAGCCGTACCAGTCTGCAAAGCTATGTGATGCACAATGCCCCTAGCCGTACCAGTCTGCAAAGCTATGTGACGCATAATGCCCCTAACCGTACCAGTCTGCAAAGCTATGTGATGCACAATGCCCCTAGCCGTACCAGTCTGCAAAGCTATGTGATGCACAATGCCCCTAACCGTACCAGTCTGCAAAGCTATGTGATGCACAATGCCCCTAGCCCTACCAGTCTGCAAAGCTATGTGATGCACAATGCCCCTAGCCGTACCAGTCTGCAAAGCTTGTGCCAAATTCCCTTATGAGTAGTTTGATTGTTTGTCTGTATTTCTGAATGTTTTACTTAAAGTTCAATGTTCTGGCATCGTGTTTATTTTCTCCCATAATGCCCTGGAATGGTCTATAAATTTCCCATTTCTTGTCCATCATTGTATGAAATGTTCATATTATCCCATAATTTGGTCCTAAATATCTCAAATTCACAAATTTTCATGGCTGCAAATTTCAGATAAAAGTTTAGAAAATTTCTGATGGTGGTGGGGGTGGAAGGAAGTATTATTGCAGAGAGATGACCCTTCCTACATGTACACTCCTGCATACTGTATGGTAGGCATTTCAAGTGTGAAGTGTGCTCTATAGTAGTTTGGGTTTTCTAAAAACTGGTAGATAAACCTTCATTGAAAAAAAAAAAAATCCAAAGTTGGAATGTTACATATATATAAAAAATATATTAAACTACAAATTCATAGTAAAATATTAATATTCAAAAAATTCATTCACTGTTCAGAAAAAAACTTACCATTGTATGTACATCCATTATTTTGAGCAACGGCAATGTGCAAAGTGGTATGTTCCCATAGCAACAGCATACAAATTTGAACACAAAAGCCTTTCACAATTTCTCTAATCATCATGACATCTTACCACTTTGAAAAGACTACCTATAAAAGAATATTTAGGATAAACATTAATCAATGCAAAGAATGGAAATGAAGGCAAAATTCATTGCATGGTTGGCTTGCAAAAGCTTACCCATGTACAAAAGATGACAGATAGGGCCTAACCATTGCTGGTATTTTCACAGCAGGTTAATTTGCAATAAAAGTTAGTTACTTGAAAAGTATGGTCATTAAGATATAACCACAGCAAAAATCTAAATCAAACCAGCCCTGTACACTCGTCAATTATGTTTTATGTTATGAAAAAAAACTTTCTGAGAAAGGATGAATAAACTGCATTGAACAAAGGATAAAAATAAGCTTTTAAATTACTGAAAAAAAGCTAAATCAATCCGAGCCATTAGGCTCATAGGGCCAGTTTCCATGGCACATGTGGATGAGACTCCCCCAGGACGGGACCCCAGTCCATCGCAGATTAACTCCCCAGCAGCAGCGCTGGTACTCATTTTACAGCTGAGTGGACTAAAGCAAGTAGACTTAAGTGTCTTGCTCAAGGACACAGTGCAGCTCATTGCGGGAATCAAACTTGGTACCTCTATAATACGAGCATGACTCCTTAACCACTGAGCCACAGCACCTCTCAAATTACTGAAAAAAGGATGCTTAATGATAAAAGGCACAACATACGCAGAAAATATTGCTTAATTGCACTGTACTCTTTATGCTACCTTTTGTGTTTCAAGCATAATTTAAAGATCTGTGGACAAATAGCAATAACTTAATTGCTCTTAATTGATGAAAATATGCTGTTAAGCATAAAAATAGCAACTAATCAAATTTGGTTGAAAATTGATCATTAATAATAATAAAGTACTTATACAGCGCCATTACAAAAAAGATATTCTATCGCGCTTTCCAATCAAGATGTAGAATAATAAAACACACTGAGAAACTGCCAAAAGAACCAAAGAAGAATAAAATTTAAAAAAATTAATTAAAGGCCAGCTTGAAAAGGTGAGTTTTTAGGTTACGTTTGAATGAGATAAATGATGAATTAGACTTCACTGAATCAGGCAGGTCATTCCATAGTTTGGGACCGATGGAACAGCATTGGGACCGATTAAACAGCATTTTGAATTTTAGAGCCTTTATACAATCAACTATGCATTTTTTTTTTGTCACATTGTGACATCAAATTAAAGATTTTGAGCTGTCATACATTACAACTTTCTCAGTAATTAAACAATCTCAAACTTAGTCATAACTCTGCAACTGCAAGTGCTACTGTCTGAACAGACTACTCTAGGTAACATAGAACTAATAAGGTATTACTGCGTCAGCCCAAAATGAGAACCCCCAGAGAAAAAGCTAATGAAAATATTTTTGAGAGGTAAGTCCCATAAGAAGTTGAAAATTTCATGAATGGTATAGAGAAGCAATATATATTAACTATGCATATCCAAACTTGATGAGATCTGTTTCAGAAAATTTGTCATTGGGAACTATTTTACCATGGACCCATACCAAAATTTGAGTTATTTGGTGTGGGTGTACAACACCCCCTCACTTCTGCCTAAAAAAGAGTCCAAAACCCCAGTAACCCCCTACTGAAAATACTCTTATCTGGAAGTTATTCACTTTTTGGAAAACGTCACAAAATATCCCAAATCCTATGCGTTCACATGCTGTGTAAATACCGTTCAATTGATCAAATTATCCACCATTTCAGAAAGATTAATCTTCCGTGATACTAGCCCTGTCAGAACTTTCTGCTCTGCTGATTCAATGAAAGGATCATATTGTTAACCAGCTTCATCACACAAGTACAATGTATTTGCTTGTCTTATTACTGTAGTTCAGAATGGTGAAGCAGAAAGCTTACTAAGCAACAACCCGGTTCCCCTGTTCTTTTGTGGTGAAATGAGTGGAAAATGTTGATGATTGCTTTCCACTCTGTATTTCCTAGTGAAATATCTAAAAGGGGGAGCGAACATTTTGACTACATTGAAAGGGGGAGCATACATAAATAATTGAAATAACATGCAAACTTTCTGGTAAGTGTCCGAACAGTTTTGTCCAAGATTGTAGCTTGCTATCTTGCGCAACCTAACATTAGCTTGTGCAAGCTAGTATAAATATTTGTTAGCTTGTGCAAGCCTGCAAAAAGCTTTGCTGACTTGTGCAAGCTTACAAATAGTTTTTGCTAGCTTGCGCAAACTAATTTGTTCCAAATACTAGCTTGCAGCACGCTAATGCTGCAAGCTGCAAATGTGTTAAAAGTAGTATCATATGCTTTTTGGTACCAAATTTAGGCCATTCGATTTCAAATTGTCGGTTTGGTACACAGAAATAATATCCATTACCAAATGGCTTTGACAGATACCAAATTTCATCAAATATGGTATCCAGGGATACCAAATGCAAACCCTGCTGTTGTTGGTTTTACGAAATATGCGATGAAATATACAACACGTAATAGTAACGTGATCATGTCGTCTGCTAAATATCTAGATTGTATAGTATGTAGTGCATGTGGTGTATACCATACAATGATGACGGGAATAATATGACTTACACAATGTACTGCAGCAAAGTTAAACTTTACCAAAATAACAACTCAGTGCTTTGCTGTTTCAGCTGCCTCTCCATGGGCCTGTCTGCCCCTCCCCACCCCCTGGGTTCCACCCTTCCCCTTAGAAGAAATGTGATTTTTTTTTTTGATTTTTTTTTTCCTAATCTCTAAATTCCTAATAATCTAAATTAAACTCATAAATGAGAATAGTGTTTGAGTCGTGGTTATTTTAGGCTACCGTAGTTAATGATGTGTGGGGACTGGTTTAGTCATTTGTGGTTTGGAAGTGTGTAGACTTACAGGTCTTCTGCACGTAGGACAATTAACTGTGTGTTTTTTGCAGAATATGTGGAAATAGAAATTCAAGCATGCTATTTAGGAATTCATTAAAGGAATATTTCCATGGATTTTCTTTTTTCATATATAATAGAGGAAACTTTTAGAAACAAAGTGGTAAAAAATCATAATGTTATTATCGGGTCCTCTGGTTGTGGTGGTGGAAGGGGGGTGGGGTGTAGGGTCAAAATTCTCAACAAATAGCATGTATGTAGTAATAATTGGCACTAGCAGCATAAGTGCGAGCTCATAGCTTAACGGCGTGGGGTTCTAACTTAGTTCTACCTGAAGGGCCTATAGTGGGGTCAGGGGAGAAGCCCTGGTGTGGGCCCTGGGAGAAAAAAAATCACTTTTGTACTACTAAGCAGATTATACCAGGTAATAGATATTGAAATTATCTTTCATATGATATACATGAAATTACCCCCAGCCCTGTAACACATGGTGCAATCAGATGCAATCAGACAGTAAATGCCCCAATTTTTTGTTATATATATATATATATATATATATATATATATATATATATATATATATATATATATATATATATATATATATATATATATATATATATATATATATATATATATATATATATATATACATACATACATACATACATACATACATACATACATACATACATACATACATACATACATAAATACATACATACATACACATATACATACATACAAACATACAAACATACATATATATATATATATATATATATATATATATATATATATATATATATAACAATAATTCAAACTTTAATCAATAAATATTGGACTTATTTAGTTTACTACCCTATTTAAACAAAAAATCGCTCTTGTACCACTAAACGGATTATACCAGGAGATAGATATTGAAATGATCTTTCATGTGATTTATATGATTTCATATGATATACATGAAGTTACATCTCAATCATGCCCAAATCATTATATCAGAATCTTGTCCTATCAAATCGTCTAGAATGAGTCGGGAGTACATGATTCTGATATCTGGACCCTAAATATCAGAATCATGTCCTCCCGACCTGCCGGACTAGGCATCATGATACTCAGACTTGGACACGAAGTCGGCAGAGATGTAAAATGTTGGATGTACTGTTTAAAACGGAGATACAACTTAAGCATCAGATCATGCCCGAACAGGGGCGTAGCAAAGATAAGATGTCAGGGGGGCCAAGTCAAACCAAAACATACATGTGTTTTATGAGCAGTTTTGTCATTATTAATGAAGCATATAGCAACAAGTGTGCAGTCTTATAATCGGGGAGCAGAGAGAAAAGTACTCCCTGAAAGGTTTCTTTCGATTGGGAAAAGTATTGTTAAAAGTGAAGAAAATTTTGATAAATTCATTGGGAAATTTGGTTAAAATTAAACATTTCCCAATATTTGATTGGGTTTTTTTCATGAAAAATTACCCACAAAAATTTAAGAAATTTTCCAAAAATTGAAAGAGATACATCACAAGCATTAAAGGAAATTTCCCAAAATTTGATTTTTTTTTACCAAGAATCAATAAAAAAATTCCCAAAATGAAGGAAATTTCTGAAAATTGCATGAAAGTGATAAGAAAATTTAAAACATTGAATGAAAGTTCCCCAAAATTGAATGTATACATCACAAGCATTGAAGAAAATTTCCCAAAAATTGAAGAAAATTTAACGAAAATTGAAGAAAAATTGCACCAAAATGAAGGAAATTTACCAAAAATTTACACAATATTGAATACAAATTGACCCAAAATGAAGGAAATTTCCCAAACTGCCAAACATTGAAGGAACTTTTTGGAAAATTTACCAAAAATTGGCCCTAAATGAAGGAAATTTACTAAAATTTGAAGAAAGTTTACTAAAAATCAAAGAAAATTTACCAAAAAATTAAAAGTTGTCCCAAAAAGAAATTTCCCAAATATTGAAGGAAATTTACCCCAAAATGAAGGAAATTGAAGAAAATTGTACAAGATTTAAGAAAATTGCCTGAAATTGAAAGACAAAATTGCTATAAAATCAAGGAAATTTACCAAAAATAGAATAAAATTTACCAAAAATCGAAGAAAAATTGCCCCAAAATAAAAGAAATTTCCCAAACATTAAAGGAAATGTACCCCAAAATAAAAGAAATTGACAAAAATTGCACGAGAATTAAAGAAATTGCCCAAAATGAAGGAAATTTAGGGAACATGCAATTGTTTAATTGATGCATCGGCAATTTTTTTTCGAACAAAAAATGAACCTGTTACTAAAGCTTTTTTAATGGTCACACATCAATGCCCAAAGCCCCGAATACAGATCAAAACACTTATATTCTCTCCAGTGCACACACCAGAAATAAGCTCCTTACAATAACAATAGCAGCTGTACTTTGGACTGGCATGTATCAATCCCGTCAGCTTTACAAGCGCACACAGGAAAAGTTTTCATAGATTTTGCTTGCTTTTACCTCCCTTGATGAATATACATTAAAAGCCTAAATTTATTTTCTGTTTTTTGTGAATAGTTTGCTGTGTTTCATCTCTTTAAGTATGATGTTGCACATTTAAATACTGTTTTTTTTTTTTTTTTCAACAGCTTGAAGATGAAATAAAAACAGCTGAAGCCGAAATAAAATAAGGGTTCTACTAAAACGAATGACAACTTACTTGTACAGAGCTAATGACAATACCTTTTTTATGCAAAGAAAAAGAAATTAATCTACCGAATGACAGCGAGGGTCCAATAAAACGAATAACAACTTAACCTTACCCTAACCTAACCCTATTTTGTCATTAATTTTCTATTGTAACTCAATTGTCATTCCCTTTGCAAAACAAATGAACTGTCATTTGAATTATTCAGACTGTTTGTGTGTAATGTATATTGCCATTCGTGTTATTCGTGTCATTTGTTTAAGTCTTACCCATAAAAACAGCTAAAGCAACAACAACAAAAAACTTGCCGCCCAAGTTTTCTTTCCAATTTAAATTATGCAAAAATATACCTAGTATACTCAGATCTACCTCATGTGTTTCTTTTGAATGTGTTTGTGTTTAGAATTAAATTGAAAACTTGGGCTGCTTTGCATTGAAGTTATATAAAAATAAACAGAAGTATATTTATATCTTTGTAATTTCTCATGTTGCTACTGAATTACTTCTCAATTACACAAGAAAATAAATATTTCCAATGGACCATGCAACTAATAACTGACTACGATCCTACCCCTACCCATCATCAGAATTCCTGGGTTAACTCACGGATATCGTCCTAGTAGGATTTGATTGTTTCAACTTTCCCCGTCCTTCTCCAATACCACATGTATGTTAATTAGACCCCAGGCACTTATGAACAACGTGCTTTAATTCGCACAAGACCCTCCAACTCTGTTCCACGATGAACTTTTAAGCCTGTTAGTATAAATTTCTTTTCTCATCTCTGAAACTTTGTGATCTGAATATTGTATTATAACTGGGTAAGACTAAAACAAATGACACGAATGACAATATACATTACACACAAAGAGTCCCAAAGAATCCAAATAACAGTTCCTTCGTTTCGCAAAGCGAATGAGATCGAGTTACAAATGAAAACAAATGACAAAATAGGGTTAGGTTAGCGTTAGGTTAAGTTGTCATTCGTTTTAGTAGAACCCTCGCTTTAAGTAATTTCAGTTTTTTTTTGTATATGAAAGGTATTGTCATTCGCTCTGTACAAGTAAGTTGTCATTCGCTCTGTACAAGTAAGTTGTCATTCGTTTTAGTAGGACCTTTAAAACTTACAAAAAATTATCTGAGGTTACGGAAGTAATGCAAGCCTTGAGAAACATGACAATAATTAAATTTTTGTACCTTCAAAATGTTGCTATCCCACGGTAGCCCTATGAAGTGCTGCTTCAACAATTAAAGTGGTATATTGCATATTTTTTTTTTATTGAAGCTCTAAAGTAAGATAACAATTTCTCCTTCTACAGATTTGTATTCAATTCCTGAAGGAAATAAGAGCCTGTTGCCTTTTCTACCTACTGAAGAAAGGTCTTCAAAGTATCCCCTTCCTCACCCCCACAAGACCCAATTTCAATGTTCCCAGTTTTTAAAGGCCTACATCCAATTTTCTTCTTTTACACAGTTTGATTCAATTCCTAAAAGAAATAAGAGCCGTTGCCTTTTCTTTCCATTTACCTACTTAAGAAATGTCTATAAATCACCCCCCCCCCCCCCTCCCCCCTTATCCCCAACCCATGAATTTAATGTTCCCACTTTTAAACAGATCCAATTTTCTTCTCCAGAGTTTTAATCGATTCCGCCGCCATCTTTTCCTTCCATTTATACTCATGAAAGTTCAAAGCTCCCCCAACATGGTTTTCTATCCTCACTTTTAAGACCCCCCCTGCCCCCTTCCCTGATATGATTTTCATATCCTCACTTTTGAGCCCCTCCCGCTTCCACTAACATGATTTTCATATCCTCACTTTCAAGCCCCTCCCTTCCCCTGACATAATTTTCATATCTTCACTTTTAAGTCCCCCTTCCCCCGACATGATTTTCGTATCCCCACTTTTAGGCCCCTCCTTCCCTGACATGATTTTCAAATCCCCACTTTTAAGTCCTCCTTCCCTTGACATGATTTTCATATCCACACTTTTAATCCCCCTTCCCTAGCATGATTTTCATATCCTCACTTTTAAGCCCCTCCTTTCCCTGAAATGATTTTCATATCCTCACTATTAAGCCCCCCACCCCGACATGAATTTTATATCCTTTTTAAATAAATCTGAACATCTCCTCTGATTTTTTTTTTCTTCTTCAGGGTTTTATTCGATTCCGCCACCACTTTTTCTTTCTATTTATACTCAGGAAAGTTCTTCAAATCCCTCCCCACGACTTTCATAGCCTCACTTTGAACCCCGACATGATTTTCATAGCCTCACTTTTAACCACCCCAGACATGATTTTCATATCCTCACGTTTACCCCCTCAAACATGATTTTCATATCCTCACTTATAACCCCGGCATGATTTTCATATTCTGACTTTAATCCCCCCCTTCTAACCTCCACATGATTTTCATATCCTCACTTTTCAATAAATTCGAACCTGTGTATGATCATTTCCAAGATTTGTTCAATAGAAGTAAGGATATCGCTGGGTGATTATATTGAGCCCCGCATCCCCTTCCCCGACTACGGCGGTTACATTATTTTTCATCATGTGTATTGACCATGTTGGTACGACAAAGGACAGAATATCTCTTTAAACTTTTATAGCGTTGGGGGGAGAAAAAGTCTCCAGGGACTACATGTAGCTGACTAGCAAAGTGGTATCATATTTTCACAGGTCCATCTCATCAAGGATTTTGAACACACAGACACCCGTGTACGGCCATGAAATATACAATATGCACATACTGTAGGCCTATGCCCTAAGTCAGATTTGTTAATATTCCAGGTTCATTTTAATATCGAGGATATTTCTTTCACAAAATGTAACTTTTTATAGGGGTCATATTACAGAATTTTGAAAAAAAGTAGCTTCAAAAAGAGTAAAACTCAATAAATGCTAAAAAATTGGCAAAAACTGATTTTGTTTCCCTTTTAAATCTTAAAATAACTTCAAGAACACATTTTTGCTTCAAAATCAAACACGCAAATCCTTAGTAGACACGATTGCTATTACATAACCTCTTCTACAGTACAGTGGTCACAAAAGAGCATGAAAATTACCACCGACTCCCATAACTTTTGCCTAATATAATCATACACACATAAAGCTGAACAACTTTTTTCAACTTAAGTTTGAAAGATTTCCCAAATTCCTTGTGAAAAGGGTAAAAATTGTCAATTTTCTAGAAGAAATTCAGTGTCTTGTGTACAGGACGTTAGCATTGCAACTAATGTTGCAAACGCATGCATACAATTTGAAATAGGAGGGGCCCAAACAGGCACAGATACAAAGAAAAAATCTCACTGCCCATTCGTTACAAGACGCGACAATTGCCTTGTTGCGCACTATTATAATTATTCAAATTTAAATACTGTACCTCAACGCCCTTGTTCTTTTCTTAATATTAATACATACAAATTGTACGCGCCAACATACGTAGGATACACATCATTGCTTTCATACGCTCAAGGTTACACAGGCAATGCAGATATGCACTCAAATCATGTTAATCATTTCTTTAAGCAAGCATCCTATCTTCTTATCGGTTGGGAAAAATGTTTATGTGCGTATTACATTTTTGTCAAGATGCTCACAGAAAATCTGTCAAAACTTTATTTTTTAACAAAAAATGTGTATACTTTTAGGAAAGCAGTTGAGTTATTACAATATTTACAATGTGTAAAACCAATTCAAGTTTCCATCTGCTGATTTTCATGTTAAAATATGGAAGTCTTTCTACCGAAAATCAAGAATTCCTGGGCAACTTTTTTTGAAAACACACGTTGAAGGCCATTGACTTTGCTTAAGCGTGTGACGAACGAGTTGGGAGTATGATGATTCGTACTATTCTCTTGCTAGCTTTCGAGCTATCCAGTTGGGAACATGACCTTGCTATATGACAGTTACTGCAATATTATTAATTTCTGAGGACTTGACCCGGAAGTTCGAATTGAGCATTTCCAGGTTTGTAAAACGATCACTCCCGAATGAATCTGAATAATTCAAATTGCTCTAACTTATGCAGTTTCAATGTTTGTCACTACAGGAGAAGATCAGATGACATTATATTTTGGGTTAAATCGGGATGCGAGCATTTTCAGTCTCAGTAAATTTTCAAAATAAATATTCTCATGGCCTATTTTGTGATGATCTTTGAAAAGGTCAGACTTGTCATTAGTTTATTCTTTTTAAATATTTCGAACATTACTTATTAGGATGTCATTGATCATGGTGCTTTAAAGTGGTTACAAAGTTTCAAAGAACCAGAAGGTCAAGTTGCCAGATGGTTAGAACAATTAGTTGATTTTGATTTTGTTGTGGAGCATCGTGCTGGTAAACAGCATGGTAATGCTGACACATTGTCGAGGTAACCACCTTCTGGCCAGAACACATTTGTCATTTCAAGAGTGGCAAGCAAAATCAAGTCAAATTGGTCTCCAAATTATTTTAGTGATGATTTGAGGAAGTTACAATTAGCAGACCCTGCATGGAAAGTTATTATTGAGTGGCTTGAAAAGCTCACTAAACAACCTTCAAATTCAGAAGTTCAGGGTGCTTCCAAAGTTGTAGTCCCAAATTTATGGTCCCAGTGGGAAAGACTTGTTTTGAGAGATGGAGTTTTATACAGGAAATAGTTTTATACAGGAAATGGTTTTCTGACCAGAACAATAGTTTGTGCTTTCAACTTGTGCTTCCATCAGCTAAGACCAATGAAATTCTTTTAAATTACCATGACACTCAAACTTCAAGCTATTTAGGAGTGACTAAAACAATTCAGTAAATTAGGGAAAGACTTCATTGGTATGGTCTCAGGTGTGATGTGGAAGATCACTGTAGGTCATGTGAAAAATGTTTAAAAAGGAAAGGGCCACTTAAAAATGCTAAAGCTCCTTTGAAAACAAGTAAAGTTGGTTTTCCTTTTGAAAGAGTGGCTATGGGTATAATGGGACCCTTCCCAAAACTAATAATGATAATCGTTACATTGTTGTAATTGTTGTCTATTTTACGAAAAGGGCTGAAGCTTTTTCTATGCCAAATCAAAATGCATCGACTATTGCTCAACTTCTTGTGGATAATTTTATTTGTCGATATGGTGCACCAGATTATATTCATACAGACCAAGGAAGAAATTTTGAGTTCGAGCTTTTTACAGAAATTTGTAAACTTTTTGATATTCAAAAGACAAGGACTACCCCTTACCATCCACAGTCAGATGGGTTGGTTAAGAGAGTGAATAGAACAATTAAAGCTATGCTGTCAATGTTTATTTCTGACAACCAAAAAGATTGGGATGTAATTTTGCCTAAAGTAATGTGTGCTTATAGGTCTAGTGTACAAGAAACTACAAATTATACTCCATACTATCTCATGTTTGGAAGAGAAGTTCAATTACATTCTGACATACTGTAATGTTCAATAGATGTAAACAGGATCCTAATACTCCTAGTGAATATGTTTCTGAGTTGAAACAGGACTTTGAAAAAACCTATGACAAAGTCAGAAAGAATATGAAATTCAAACAAAAGAGGCAAAAAGAATTGTATGATAAGAAACAACATGGTCAACCGTATGTTGTTGGTAATTTCATGTGGCTTTATACAGCAAAACTTGCTTCGCCTTGGAAAGGACCATAGAGCAATAAAAAAATTATCTGACTTGGTTTATAGAATTCTACATGTAAATAACAAAAAGAAATATCAGGTTGTTCTTTTCAACAGACTTAAAAAGTGTTTTTGCACAACCAGTTGACAAAAAGGTTGAAAATTCTCAGAGATCTCCTGATGAAGTTGAATCTACAGTGAGTCAGGACCACCTACAAATTCTGAGCAAAGTTCTAATTCAACAGCAATTTATTGGCAAGAAAATTTAGGTGATTATCCTTTTGTTAATCCTCAGTCTATGCAAAATGAAACAGATAGTTCTGATTCTTCCTTAAGAAGGTCTTCGAGACAAACAAAACCTCCAGTAGGGATGGAAGATTTTGTGACTGAGTAAATTATTTGACAATTACTTTGTTTATATCATTATGTTTGTGTGATACGTAGTTTTAGAAAATAACAATCTTACTTATTGATTTGCTACATACAATTTTTTTTTATATAAATCTAAAAAAGAAATCAATTGACATTTTGGGATAACTTTGTGTAGTGTTTGGAAACCACAAGACTTTACTGGGTGTATTACATTTTGTACTCAAATTGTGACTAAGTTTGTCAAGTTTTAACCTGATTAATTGACAACCTGTCATGGTTTACATCTTCCAGTAACAAAAGCAAAGAGACTTGCTTTTCTTGGGGAGGGATGAATGTAATGTACAGTAGTTGTATTACTCACATTAGACTCAAATTGACCCTTATGAATAGTTAATGACTTGGAATAACCTTTTGACCCCCTGACACATCCTATTTAAACCATCCAGCCTGATACTTAACATATTTTTGGTATTGGTGTGCAACATGCATGACCACTTAACATATTTTTGGTATTGGTGTGCAACATGCATGACCACAAAGAGTAATTAGGAATAGACAGTATTCTGCCTGTGTGGGCCTGGTCTGGGTTTGTGGGTTGGACATGATAATAGTACTAATTTGTCCCATTAATCATGTTTATCACTGTATTATTATACTGTGCTTTGATGATAAATGATGTATACAACTAGCTGTAGATAAAGCAGAATTGGATTGAGATTCAGAGAGAGAGTAAGTCTCAGATCAGTCAATCATGTAGCTCAAAATATATTATACTTAATCCCAATATTGCTGTGTTATAGTAGTTTCTGTATTTGTTAATTGAATATGTGTTTCGAGACCGCCACAAAGACTCGGCGATGCTACAAACTTATTTTCGAGGTGAAATATAAAAGCTGTCACGATTTGGGGGCCCCAGAGCCCCTCCCACTAAATTTCAAAAAAATGTGTTCGATTGTTGGCTGATAAGATCAAAAAATAAATAAAAAATGACCGAAATTGTAATAAATGTTACCTCATATTATTAAATGAGGTAAATTGGGTCCGTAAAATACTCATGGGGCCTACTTATCTATCTAAACTTGACAGTTATACAAATTGGAAGTTATCAAGCTTTTCAAATGCTAAAGCTGATATGACGGGTGCACATCTCGAAATTACTCTTATAAATCACAAAATAAACTTTCTCTTGATATACAATCGAATCTAAGAGTATTTTGTAAACCTCAAGCGTTTATTTCCCCTCCAATAGCATCAGTTTTTCTTGAGGCAGGAGCACTGTAGATCATCTTTCGGTGTGGTACATCCGTTTAACAGACATACAGTCAATGGGCATGCGTTATAATCATGGTGTCCAATTCAAGCCTACAGCGGGTCTAATCGAATTAGGAGAGAACTTTTTTTATGCTCTTGGTTTAAGATTTGTCCCCAGATGAATTTGAAATTATTTTTTTCATAGTTTATACAACATTTGGTTTTCACTTCATGAATTGGTAAGTTGTTTTTTCATGATTTTCATCCTTTTTTGTATCGGTCGGTTGTCAATTTTATCACGTTTTTTTTTATCTTTTTAAATTCTAGGCTGTTGTGCGAATAGTAGTGCTCACATTGTGAAATAAAATGTTGTTAATCATTGTATCCATATGATAAATATGTGTTCTTCGGTTTTAGAGCAAATTGCCCTGATCTAGAACAGAGACTAAATGGAAATTCATCGCTCGAATTCAAATTGATGGTCACGTGATTTTGATTAAAGTTTTTGGGTCAATCGAGGTCATGTTTCCGACTGTATCCATGTTTATATTATACTCAACTTAAAAGAAGTACTACGGAATTGGCTAAAAGCCATAACAGGAAATCGGATATCTCACTTCTCAACGCTAATGAATATTGAATAAGGAACAAATGTAATAAGGTGGGTGAACAAGCCTCGGAACAAGCAAACAAACCCTGTTGATTACCTTGAAAATGTGTCCGGTCCATGCACTCGATATGCCTCCACCATGCATCCGATCAACTATAGTATTACTAATTACTACATCACGATCCTTCTCAGTTCACTGAAAGTGAAACATGTTTTGTCAGTCTAGCCGAAAGAAAACAAACATCACTGCAAGTTGTGCCTTCCCATAAAGTTTGAATGAAAAACTCTTTCGCAAAAAATTGTGTTCTTCTATTCCAGCTCGTATTTACGAGACACGCTTTTCGAAACAGATTATAAATTGTTTACATTCGTATTCCTATACTCATCTGTCTGTCTGTCCTTCGCACAACCAATATGCATTCTGTCATTCTGTAATTCTCGTTTCTCGGTGCTGAAGTACAAGCGTTTACGCGTCGAGCGCATCACGAATGCATAATGCATGAAGTAAAAAAAAATAAAAAAAATAAGAACGCTCATTCAATTTCCTGGAATTTGCAAATGCTGACTGATGCATTTATACAAAGGGGTCTTTAAATTTCATTAATTAAATGAATTTTGAGAAAACGACCGATCAAGATATCAGAAAGATTTTTTTCTTTTTTTTTTTCGGTTTGGTGGACTAATGGGAACAATTTACCCTGTGATGTTATTGAATCACCAAGGTAGTATTCAGGCCGTGGAGAAAAGGCTGGATAAATTTTGGATCAAATCAGCCAATGAAGTGCAGTTATACTAAATGCAACAAATCATCCTAGTCAACATCTTTTTGCAGACGTAGATGATTCAGAAGAAGAGCTGTGGTACAAGAGGAAGTGAGGGGTCTTCTACCAGAAAAGGATCTGTAAGAAAAAGATTATGCATTTTACAATTGTCGAATAAAAAGTAAAATCGCTCCCGGTTGGAATTAAAATTGCAATGGAAATTATTAACATAAAATTGGAAAAAGTGGTAAAGGAAAATATGATAAAATCATGAAGATTTTGGTAAAATTTGGCAACATTTCCCGAAAATTGACAAAAAATATTTTGAAAAAGAAGGAAATTTCATGAAAAAGAAGAAATTTTCCCGAAGATTGACGAAAACTCCTCCCCCTCCCTCTCCGAGGTGGCCCTTCCTCTCGCCCATATAAAGTTTTTCGGTCCAAAATTGAAGGTTCTGGCAAATATTGAAGTTGTGGTACAAATTTCTAAGAGGTTTGGTTTAAAATTGAAGATTTTTTATCCCAAATAAAATGTTTGGTCGAAATCTGAAGTCATTAATAATTCAGTCACAAACTGGAAAAAAGGACACCGAAATATTTATAAGAATCCGCCAGGGGGCAAGTTGCTTCTCCATTTTATTCACAACTTGGTCAGGAGCGAACACTAGATAGCACGCTGGAACTGATTTCATGACTGATTTGTTACATTCAAAGAAATCTTCTGAGGTATCAGTTTTTACAGGAAATGTCCCTCTTTTGAGAAATTTCCTTCATATTTTAAAAATTTTCTTTCAATTTTCGAAAAAATTTCTTTGATTTTCGGAAGATTTTTAATTTAATTTTTTTCGGATTTTTTTTACATTTTAGGGTTTTTTTCTTCAACTCGTAAAAAAAATTCGAATAACTTTGATGACAATTTCCTTCAGTGGGCCGATTCTTTTCAATTTTAAGTAACTGATTTTTCAATGTTACACCCCAAATGGGTATAAGGCATGCAGGCGAGAAGGTGAAATGGAATATAATTTGAGTACGTTTGGTAAATCTTATATTTTACCCGAATGCCAAGTCAAAACAGAGATAATACTTCGTCATCATTAATAGCATTTGCGGGACAGTGGGAAATGGGAGAAGAAGATAGTATAAATTTTAGACCTGTTTACCATCTCTTTTTAACAAACGTTTAAACCTTTAACCATTTTCCTTTAAGCAAAAAATGTGCAGGCTACTAGAAACAGCAACTCAAATTTCTCAAGTTATTAGCCTCACATGTGACATGCTCGAAAAGCTTAAAACAAATCTTCAAAAATGTGGGCAAAATGATGCAAGGCTTCATAGATGAAGCCATGTCCTGAAGTTTTTTTGTTTTCCATGTCCCAAAATGTTTTAGAATCTTCAAAAACAGACGTAGTTCCAAAATTTGATTGATGAAAAGACTGAAAGAAGACAATTTGGCTGATAAGCATTTGTGTCACTATTTCTAAACAGGCATACTATCAATTTCCTCTGAAAATTGAGAAAATTCGGGCAAAATTGTGGGTTCAATGGTGAAGAAGACATTTTTTGATTCTAATGTTAAAATCTACTTAGATAGGCATTTGGGTTATCATTTCTAAACACTGTTAGACAGAGGAGAAATTTTCCCTACAAATTTGGCTCTGATAGCATTTCAGGGGCGAAACCCCTGGATTGACGGAAGATTTCTAGTTTTTGATAGGGCAAAGAGGAAATTTCCCTAAAATGGACTAGAAAAAGACAATCAATTTCCTCAGAAACGTGTCATTATTTTAACCTACTGCCGTATAGTTAACAAATTTTGCAGCCGGTAGAAAAACTACAAATTGACAATGAGATTCGCCAAATTTATAAACATGTTAAAAGATTATTCAAACAGAGAGGTAAATATGAGTTTCAGATACCAAAACTGTATAAAAAAAATTAAAAAAACATGATTCATCAAAACTCGCTTTGAAATTGACCTTTCTGATCACATTTGTAATTCGTATGCACTCCTCTTAATGGTCGGTGGCGCTACGTTTATTTTCGTTCCCTAACCAGCTAACTGGCTAACTGAAGAGCCTAATAATTTTAAACTGACTGAAATGCTTTGACAACGCATTAAGCATTTTTGGGCGTTGTTTGTTGGTTGTTGCTGTACATAGGTGTAACCAGGGGGTCGACCGGGTCGTTCGACCCCTTCCTCCAATAGCTCCCAAAATTGAGCCAAAAAAGCAGTGGCGGCGCCAGGATTTTGGTCATGATGGGGCAAGAGAGGGGCAATTTTGTCTCATGGGGGAAAAAGCTTCTTAATTGGACAAAATATGTCACTTTACAAGATTTTCTGGGAGGGGGAAGTGTGGGAGGGTTGAGGCAAAGCCATCTCACGTGGGACATACCCCCATGCTCCCCTGTAGCGCCGCCACTGCCCAAGAGATCCAGAAATATAGCTAATAGGTTAAGAAATGTTGCTAAAAGGTTCAGAAATTTTGCTAAAAGTCTAGTAATTTTGCTAACAGATTCAGATTTTAAGACAATGAGCTTTTTTTCCTTTTATTTGCTCTTCAGTAATAAAGGCTGTTATTTTAAAACAGCCCCAATCTTAAAGGCTGGATACGGACCCCTGCTGTAAATAGAATTTATTCTCCATGAGGTTTCTCAGTTTCTATACTTACCAAAGGTTTGAACCACTAGCGGAGCTGGGTATTAAGCTATCACATGCAGACATAGATACATTGACCTGTTGACCGAAAGAGAAGATATATACAGGAGGGGGTTCGATATTAAGTTAAGTTTGTTGTTGACTGTTTTTATTAACTTTACATGGTTTTCATTTTCTAGGCAACTAAAAAGATGGGCATCTTTTTGAATAATAGACCATGATAGTCCATCAATGTTTAATTAGAGCATCCCCTTTATGTGTGTGTGTGGGGTGTCTGTGTGTGTGTGGGGGGGGGGGTTAGGTGGGTGGGTGGGTGAGTGGGTAGGTGGGTGGGTGGGTGCACAGGTATTCTAATAGAGCTGAAGCCCGATAGCAGATATTTACTATAGAAGTGATGAGGTTTTTTCTTTTGCAAAGTGAGGCCCTGCACACACCGGCTCACTTTGGGAAGGCAGTTTTAGATATCTTTCATCGATTTGAGTCTAACTACTATGCAATTAAGCTGGGTATCACTTATACTCTTAGACCAGAAAGGTTTATGGCAACGGCTGTTACACCTACACATACCATGCAAATACTTAATGTAATTCAAGTACAGTGCCCTCTACTTCAAGAAAGTTTAAGAGGCTTTTTGTTAAATAAGAAAGGCTTTACTTTTACTGTTTTATCTACCTACTGTGCTGTAGCGGTTATCATACCTGTTTACAGACCACGAGGCCCTGGGTTCAAGCCTGGGTTGGGTAGACACGCCAGTGTACCGCAACTGGTTATCAAAGGCCGTGGACATTGACTTGGTTGTCAATGTTATGTCTGTCCGTACGTCGTACCTGTGTTCCCGTTTAGGTCGTATTAAGCGTTTCGTGATAGCAATGTTACTATCATAACCGAATACGCAGGCGACGACCCCGTCATTGTAATTGTGTGTTCACTCGTCGTCGTCGTTCTACTGTTTTTCGTGGCTTGGTCTTACATCTTCTGGTGTATAAGAAAGAAAGTGTGTGGCTGGAACTTACATGTACTGATGCACCAGGAAGCTGTACTGGGTGTGAAATCATAACTGAATACATGTTCAAGAGTCAACTTGCAGCCCTGCATCATGGATCAAAAGGTGAATGATAATTTGGATGGTAACTTCAAAATATTTTAATTTTATTTTAAGAACTTTTGTTGGCTAGACCCCTATGCACATCTTTTTCCTCATTTTCTGTGGCAAGCTAAACATAGTTGGGCCTATAACTTAAGTTTCTTTTTGTATAAAGAATATTGCAGTAGGACCTAAGCCTTTATGTAGCCTTGCCTATCATGACTGCATGACAGTCCTTATGACCATGTCAATGTATCTTCTAGTTTTACTAATAGCCTACACCTATGAGCCACATTGAACACAATTTATTGAAGCTAGACTATTTTAAATCATTTACTATAAGCCTAGAATGTTAAGAAGCAAAGAACCTTTACACTAGTAGGATGGTGATACCCAATATTGTGCTGTTAAGAACTTATTTTCCTTGGTTTAAACAGGAATACTGTTATAGAAGAAAGTATATGAAATATATATATATGAAATACGATTAGTATGTAAGATAAGATGAATTAAGATTAACAAAAACTAATATATATTCAAAAGTTAAATGGTAAAAACTGAAAGTAACTTTTAAGCTGAAACCCAATTTAATTCAGGAAATAATATAAAACCAATTAAAAGCATTAGAAAAATAGAAATATAAGAAACTTGTATATAAAAGTAAACATCTAAAATTCATCAAACAGTTTCAATTTTCTTATAAAAATGACAAGGCTTCTTGATTTTTAAAGTCAAGGTCGTTAAGTTTTAATATCTTAGACCATTGAAAACAAAAGACTTTTTAAAAGATCCATAATGCATACTGGGACAGCAATGGAATGTTGAGAATACCTGGTGTTGTGCGGATGATGGACATTATTTTCATGTTGTCCGTTATATGCTCAGGTGTGAGACCATTTATTTCTACATGTTATCGGTTATATACTGAGGTGTGAGACCATTTATTTCTACATGTTATCGGTTATATACTGAGGTGTGAGACCATTTATTTGTACATCATAAGGCTTTTTTGTCTTTTAAATAAAGTCAGCGAAGTCCCATTTTAATGCATGTAATAAACCTTCAGTGTGAATATCAAATGGTGAATTAGTAATTATACGTGCATATCTTCAATGTAATTTGCATAATTTTTGCATATTAAATGAAGATTGCTCCAACTATACTGTAGATGCATATAAGAAATGTGGTATAATTCAGCTCCTGCATGCTTCTTAAGCTGTTCAAATGATAAAAACTGTTTATTTTTACATAAACGTCCTAACATTTCGGAAACCTTAGGACTAATTTGATCAACATGATCATGGTAAGTTAAACATTTATCTATGTGGACTCCAACACATTTTGTACTTTCAACGTTCTCGACATGTACCCATCAATAAACAGCAACAAATCATTATTAATCCTTACCCTACATTGCCGTGTTGAAATCGTCATGATCTCACGGTTTCATCAACATTTAATGCCAGATTGTTGTTTTTCAACCATTTATTTATAACATGACAGTTATTAAACTTCTCATTTATCTCGGATATGCTACTTCCTGTGACAGTAAAGGTGGTATCGTCTGCATAAAGCTAACGAACTTTCGCTTATTAGATTTGGCATATCATAGACAAATAGGGGACCCAAGATGGCGGCTTGGGGAACACATACATTGACTTCATGTGGTGTACATGTAAGCCCTTTATAACAACACTTTGTGCTCTTCTAAATAAAATACGAAGAAGAAAAAGTTATGCAAGTTTTATTGGCAAGACCTAAAAGCATTGTTTTTCATGTGTGATTTGGTATATAACCAGATCTTGACACTTGTTAAATAAATTATTTTTAGATTGGTAACAATAAAGCTGAATGTGGACAGCTCTTTTTAAAGTTTTTGAAACAATTGGCAAGACAGAAATTGGGCGATAATTTCCCACCTCATTAATTTTACCTCTTTTAAGTAAAGGAACAACTTTGGCAAGTTTCCGGGCACTAGGCATATGAGCGTAGTTTAGGGAGTTGTGTGTGCATACTATGTAGCTAATTTGCATAATAAAAAAAATCAATTTCTCCTGATTTCTCATAAACAATATGATGGATGACCATGAAAAGTGATTTATTAGTAAAATGTTGAATGCTCTTCTTGACTTTTAGTGACGAACTGATGAATGCATATTAATTGGTGATTTGCATAACAATATATTTTAACGAAAATGTTAACCTGAGCTCTTTGATTGACATAGGAATGATTTACATAATGAACCTTTGCATAGGAGTTAAGGCTTAATGTATCTTTAAAATAAGCATGCTGACGGGGTTGTTTGTTCATACTAGTAGCTAATTAGCATAATAAAGAAAAACACTTTTTTTCTCTGATTTCTCATGAAAAGTGAGTAAGTGGTTAAATGTAAAATGCTTCTTCTAGATGCTTAGTGCTGGGCTGATGAATGCATATTAATCAGGTGATTGCACAACAATAGATTTTAATAAATTTTTTTTAACCTGAACTCATTGATTGAGATTTAGATAGGAATAATGTACAGTCATTGTCACAGTATAGTTCAGGTTTAAAGTATTTTTTAAACGGGTATGATGGAGGGGGTAGTGGGGGGGGGGGGGGGGGTTGTGTGCATACTCATTAGCTAATTTACATAATAAAGAATTTTTTGTCTGATTTCCATTAAACAATATGATGGATAATCATGAAAAGTGAGTTAGTGGTCAAATGTCAAATGCTCTTTCTTGACTTTTAGTGCCGAGCTGATGAATGTATATTAATCAGGTGATTAGCATAACAATAGATTTTAATCAAAATGTCTAACCTGAGCCCATTGATTGCGATAGGAATGATGTACAATTATGAAACTTATCCCAGTAGTTTAGATCTAAAGTATCTTCAAAATGGGCATGATTGGGGATTGTTTGTGCTTACTAATTAGCTAATTTGTATAATAAAAAAAAAACTAATTTCTTCTGATTTCTCATAAACAATATAATGGATGATCATGAAAAGTGAGTTACAGGTCAAATGTCAAATACTCTTTCTTGACATTTAGTGCCAAGCTAATGAATGCATATTAATTAGGTGATTTGTATATCAATACATTTTGATGAAAATGTTTAACCTGAGCTCATTGATTGATATAGGAAATTCAATGATGTACAGTCATGCAACTTGTAAAGTATATGCAAGATGATCTTCATAGGGGGGGGGGGGGGTGTGTGCATACTAATTAGCTAATAAGCATGATAAAGAAAACTATATTTTTGATTAAGATAGGAATGATGTACATTTATGAAACTTAGCGCAGGGGTTAAGGTTTAATGTATCAAGATTGATCGATCTGCACATTTCTAGTTTCATGTTGAAATAAGGAGGAGCAAATGTGTTAAAAAATAGCAACAGTGCATATATAGATGTTCACAGATTATATTTTTTTGTGCAAAATGTGTTACTTAATACCTGTGGACATTTTTTGTTTGTTTATGAAAGCATATGCCTGGAAGAGGACATGTCATACTTCTTTTCTTTCTCTTTATGCTTCTTATCATCTTGGCCTAGAGTATATGTTTTTCGTCTCCTATTAGACAAAATAATTAAGTTTTCAAAGACTTCAATTCATAAATTGCTATTGTAAACATTTTCTGTGAGATATTTTCAATTTGCATATGTGCTTTACACAGTGATGAAGATTTTATGTCCTTTAATTGAATACATTGGGAATGTAGAGAAGCCTTTCCTTGTTTTATTGATTGAAAATAGACTTTTGAATTGCATTGGATGGCAAGAAATTAGCTTATTGACGTCATCAAACAGCAACCAAAGTTGCATGCCATTAAACAAATTATTAGCAGTCCGGTAGCATGCCTATTAAAGGGAACATACATGTTCCTATTAAGTCAGAAAACTCGATAGGCAGCTGCAAACAAAATGAAAAGGATATATAGAAAAACCAATTCGATCCCAATTGTTTACGTTATAATGTCAAACTATAACATTATGCACGCTTCTATTGGCTATTTTCTTTCCAAAATCACTGCCGACATTTGTCTGCGTTGGTAATATTTTAACTCTGCAAAACAATAATCTGTCTTTCTACAATTTACGAAAAGCAAAGCAAAGTCATCGGCTATTTTCTTCCAATTTTAAGCCATTTTGACCATCATTAAACAAAATTAGTGCAGAATACTTTCTACAACTTTGCTAGTGAGAAAAAATGAGTGCCGCACACTGTTCTTAAGCAAGGCACTCTAGTCAAAGTAACAGCTCCCTGCTCTAGTCAAATTGCTCCAGTTCACTCAGCTGTGAAATAAGTACCAGCAGAGCTGTGAAGTTAAGGGAACTGGCTACTGAAATGCGAGGGTGTTAATTTTTTGTTGAACAACAAAGGACAGTTTCGTAAAAAGAAATTAAATTAAATTGCAATTAAAACCGTGCAAAAAATAATTCATTTCTTTGGGAGACTATTTAACATGGGTTAACACTGAAAATAACGGTATCTGAAATAGCAAGAAACGCCATAAGGTAGTGTGTGTGGGGAGTGAAGGGGGAAGGCACTGTCCCGTGCACAAAACAAAGATTACAAGTTAGACCGTGCAAAAAAATAGTCATAAAAACCTGTAGCACTACTTTCATTCTTTCGGCTGTTCGGGGGGACTATTTAACATGGGTTGACACTAAAATAGCGGCATCTGAGAGATCAGAAACGCCATAAGTTGGGGGAACTGCCCCCTGCACAAAACAAAGATTACAAATTAAAAAGTGCAAAAAATAGTCATGAAAACCTGTTTCACTATATTCATTCTTTTGGGGTACTATTTAACCTAGAAACAATTATACATTTTAAAAACGTTTTCTGAACGTATCTTTTAGGTTTTAAAAACGTTTTGTAAAAACGTTTTCAAAACGTATTTGTTTGAAGGGTTTTGGCTCGTCCAGAAAACGTTTTCTGATGACCTACATAAAACCTACAGAAAACGGACTTGAAACTGCTGGTTATCATTCAAATATCAATTACAGACGTAAAATACCAACTTAGAACCTAGTCAGAACGTTTTATAAGACGTTTAATGGAGGTTTTTTTTATATTTATTTTTATTCATTATCATTTTTTTAAGACGAAGACGTAAAAGATCAGCTTAGAACCTTATCAAAACGTTTTCTGGACGTTTTGTGTTTGCTGGGTTAAGGAGTCATGCTCGTATACGAAAGCTATACCGGATTCGATTCCCGTCGCGATCGTTGTACAGTCATGTATTTGTGTCCTTCAGCAAGAAACTTTACTCTAGCTACTTGCTCCAGTCTACTCAGCTTTAAAACTGTAAAATGAGTACCAGCCTGCCAGCAATCCTAGAGAGTTAATCTGCGAGGCTGCGATGCACTGACTGGCGTCCCAACTGGCGTCATCTGGTCATCCGCTTAAGCCATGGAAACTGAGATTAAGCACCGGCCTTATGGCTCCGGTGGATTTAAAAAGGGCAAGGGGAACGAGAATCAAGAGAAGGGTACTTTCTATGACGAGTCGAGTCAGAACATAGTAAAACCATTTAATTCACATGCACGTGCAAATGATTGGGAGAAATTTATGAGGAATGAACATTTGACTTTTTTCTGAAGAACACTGACATTATTAAACATTCTGGAGCATTACAACTGTTATCAAGCACCACAGTCCGATAGCATGCCTATTAATGGGATTATTGGGAACATTTTGCTACATGGAAGCCGCCATTTTGTGATATTTCCTTTGATCCTTTGCTATTCTACCGTTAAAACCTTATGCAATTTTTATATTTTTCAAATTTAGAATACGTCTGGGAAAAATATCTTTGTTAGGGGAAACTTAAAACTTCTGAAAATACCTTCATTACTGTCATGGCTACAACTTTTCCACTCCCATTTAATATGTTCACCACGCCGTTTTCGAAATATTAGATCAAATAGACAATAGAGCTAGACTTTAAGGCGTGAAACGGCCATTTTGAAAATTCAAATGTTTTTCAACACAATGAATTTTAATATTTCAAGTACATAAATTAGAAACTATGACATTTTATTATAACATCTGAACAATATGGCTGCATGACTTCAATATTCTCGTGTGTTATAAATGTTCCTATTAATAGGCATGCTCCCGGACTATCAAAGGGACGCAAATGACGCTTTGAAAAAAGAACAACAATCCTTGAAGGAATTTCCTCTGGACCCTTGTGGGTGGAATTTGGAGAGCAAGGAGTGCACTTTTCCTTCACTGTTTTCAAGTTTACAACTTGTTTTGTATGGTGATTTTTGGTATCTTAACGTAATCTCCCCCACCCCCCTCCCACACACACACTTTCAGTGAGCAAATCCCTCCTATGATTGTCCCCGTGTAAAAGACTATTAGCACTTCTTGAAAGATTTTTTTGCTATAAACGGCTGATGACAGTTTTTTAATGAAATCATATTCGTTGTTATTACTTCAAACTCCTCTACTATTAAAACAATATAAAAACAGTGAAGGATATCGCCGCTTTATTCAGTACATTTATTCCAGCAGCCATTTGTGCATGATACTTTTTAAGTTAGATATAAAACTTTCTTTATGTAGTCTAAATAACCCTTTGCTAAGAGATGGTTGGTTCCCCGATTCTTTTAACAACAACATTGATGACAATGCATAGTGTTACAAAACAGTAACACTGTCTGTAATCCCGTGCATGCCCCGAACCCTCCCATAGTTACCCTTCTGCATCTGTTTATGATTGTAAAATGAATGGACCATCTTCAAATAAGTCTAAGTGGAAGGAGGCTTGTTTCATAATTTTTCTGTGACTGTCTATGGAGACCACTTATTTGTGGGCGCGAAGGACATATGTAAGAATTGTTCGATACGCCCTGACTGTTCACGTGACTCAGTTCACCGAGAGTGATTTTGGTGGCGGGATTTGGGTCCAGCAAACGTCTCAAAAAGTTTATTGCGTACCGGGAGACAAATGGTGAAATGTTTAGCGTAATTGGAGGCATCGGTGTAGTTTTCATAGGGTTTATCACCGCAAAGCATACGGTAGAAGATTACGCCAAGCGTCCAGGCTGTGCCATCTATTGCTTCATAAACGCTAGTCAACAATTCTGGCGGAGCGTAGCTTTTGTTGGTCCTTCCTCTCAGTAAAGGCAATTTGCCGTCGTTGTGCTTCATAGCCATACCAAAGTCAATTATCTTTAGTTAATTTCCTGGTAAGACCAATATATTATTCGGCTTCAAATCACAATGAGTCCAGCCAGACTGATGAAGAACGGCTGCGGCAGAGACTAACTGACCAAGGAAATCAAACGACTTGCTCTCCTTGAATTTCGTCTCAGAACTGACAAGGTCGCAGAGGGTAATACACCCAGATGGTTTCTCCATGATTATGACAAAGTATTTGCAAGGTCCAATGGAGCACTCGTCGTACTTGAGAAGGTCGATCACACAATCAACGCGGTGCAGTTCTCTTAAGGCAAGTACTTCGTTGGGGATCCAACTCCCATTTGGTAACTGAGCCCAATTGGTGCAACCAACGTGCTTATTGAACTTCACAGCAGCCTGAAGAGAATGAAATGAAAACAACTTGGTTGAAAGATTAGTCAAACGCTTATTTTAAAAGTAAAGATAATTGTATCATTATTCATTGTTTCAATATTACTTTCATCTCTACAAAGGATGCTTTTTTCACTTTTTAGCCCTTAAAGAAAAAGGGACAAGCAGTCCCGGCCCCGCAGTCCGGTCCCGCAGCCCCGGCTCCGAAGTCCCGGCCCCGCAGCCCCGGCCCCGCAGCCCTGGCCCCGCCCCCGCCCCCGCAACCCCGCCCCCGCAACCTCGGCCCCGCAGCCCCTAGTCTTTCGAATCTGTCCAAACTTCGTGTTTGGAACCTTCAAGTACTTTATGGATCAAATCGTTGCCTATCTGTCCAATCAGCCAATACACACCTCTTTGCTTGGTCCATTCGAACGCGATTTTTCAGCGCCAATGAATGAATACTTTTCCAAATCCTCCGGCTTCAAGAATTTCTTTAAGCACGTACCCCATTATTTCCACAAAGTATTACGCAATTGTGAGATTTTCAGGATCACATATGTTATGTTTCCTGAAAGCATTACGCATCCAAAATGGTGGGTCAGGCTGAGGTGCTGGACGGTCACGAATCTGAAAAGAAAAAAAAATTGACAGGAGAAAGTTTAGTACTAAATTGTATTACTTAATCTATTCATTTTCTCGTCCATTATGATAGATGGGGTTATAACTGACGGAATTTATCGAAATAGCAGAATGATGATAAAACATGATAATTTGTTGTGAAAAACTTGCAATTACACAAAATTAGTTACCAGCAGAATATGACGCAATGGATCCGAGTCAACCTCCTTCGCAGAATCCAGGAGCTGCAAATTGACCTCAAACAGTTGATTCAAGTCTTTAATGGCAATGCGACTTGCTGGGTTGGGATCAAGCAGGGCTCGAGTAATGTTCTCTCATTTCTTAGAAACGGGACCTGGGATACACAGAGGCCTTCTTTTAGCTGAATGGGGAGAAGCAAATGCGACGTCAGCAAAGATCATGTAATAGAAGATGGTGCCGAGAGACCACACTGTTGCCTTCACCTCGTCATAGACTTGTTGTCGTCCCCATTCAGAAGGGCAGTTCCAGACAGCTCTTCCTTTTGCTAGGGTCATATAAGACCCACCCCGATGCCTGGCTGCGAACCCAAAGTCAATGACTTTAAGTATATTGTCTTCACATATCAAAAGATTTGTTGGTTTTAGATAACAGTGAACCCACCCAGTGTGGTGGATGTGCTTTACGGCGTCCACCAGTTGTTCCAGAAGCGGCATAGCGGCTGATTCGGTCAGTTTACCATCTCGTCTGATGAGAGATTATAGGGTTTCGCAAGATCCGGGTTTCTCCATGACCATTACAACATACCCCATGCAATTGACGAGGCAGGTAACGTGGGAGTAAAGAGACACAATGGACTCCCCTTGATGAACATCACAGAAAGCTGCAACTTCGTTTGGGATACGTTGACCTTCTCGCTCGGTCCAATCCCGAATCTGCGCACCCAGTGGATGAGTTTCACGGCAACCTGCATAAACACAACAACATGATATGAACATTGATAGAAAACTAAAATAGAAAAGGTTAACTTGTGTGTTCAACAGTCATTTCCTCTGTTACAAATTAGTGTGTACTTTAGAATTTATCTAGCTCTTAATTCAGCTTTCTAGTATGTTGAAAAGAATCGTCTAGTTATTGTAAATGCCGTACCTCATTAAACGCGGCATTTCCTGACATTGGTGTTCCACGGTAAACGGTACCATATAATCCACTGCCGAGATTTCCATTGAAATGAGAGCCAAGCGTGTTAAGAACTTCTACTGGATTTCTCAGATTTTTGACTCTTGGTGGCACCACTGAAACATTTCTGTTAGGCAGCGACACATGACCGGTGGTGCTGCCAACTGTAATGGTGCTGAGATTGATCTGTGGGTATTGCATTAAATGCATGGGAGAAAAAAAGGGAAACATTTAACACATATCTAGATGTTGAAATACATTTCTTCGTGTCCAATCGCAAACAAGTTCTGAACGTGTTAAGATAGACAGATGGAAGTATCTTCTGATCTTCATGACTGCGGAAAGGAAGGATCATGGTGAATTGCGAAGGGGTGCTTTATTTTGTTTCTCAACAAAACATCTTTGCAGGACCTCGGAACCATGACCTTCCCTTCCAGAAAGCCCAGTTTTTGCCCCTACTTTTGTCCGCCAGGAACCTGTAATGTTATTGCGTGTAAAGATGAAAATCATGTTCAGATATTGCGGGCCACTTTTTTAAACATACCAGTAACGATACTCTGTATTGGGAAAACACACAAATGCATATTGGATGAATATTGCAATTAAAATGAAGCGTACCCTGTGATTCACATACTAATAATCAACAACACTAGTATTATTTCTCAAGAATTTAGCTCGGGTAAGTTTTCGTCAAGACTCTTTCAAAAGCTATACCACAAGTCTTAGCAACATTGTTATTTGCTGCAAATAGTGTAACACTCACCTCAAAAAGGCAGCTCGCAAAATCAAACGTATTTAGCAAATTTCTGGATAGTGAATGATCAACGATGCCGTCATTTGAGTCTGTGACATTTTCTGCGGGCATTTGGTTGGTCGTTCGATTTGTCACTTCAAGACAAGCTGAAACTGTGACTGCCTGTGCTGATGCGGCGAGTGCAGGCCCAGCGCATTCGCCCACACTATCAGCTCCGTGAGGGTATTCCTTCGATTCGTAGATTGTATTCGACGTGGAGCTGTTCATCTGCAGTAGATGAACTGATGCATCCTCAGGGCAGGCGTTGCACACTTCGGCAGTGTTGTTATTATTAGATGGACATGGCGTGGTTGTGTGAGGGTTACCGCCATTGATTACGTCACCCTCGTCATTAGATGGTGTTGTGCACACATTAGACGGTACCCTATCAGGTGTCCCGTTTATCGAACAAGGATTCCCGCTGAACCAGTGTATGGTCGCTGTTGCTGATGCCTCCTGTAATGTGATCATCGTCTGGCTTGGAGTTTACAACTGGACTCGAATCAATCAATTTTTGTACCTCTTCGGCGGGTACTGGTGTCGGTGCTGGGGGCTCCGCATTACGCTGTTCCTGAGCCTTGATTTCATCTCGTCCGTTTCGAAGTTTGTAATCACATCTGAAATAAAAGAAATTAGTGCATTCAGCAGGGATGAACATTAATACCAGAAACTTTGCTTACTCCTAATATTGCATTTTTTTTATTGTCAGGTTTATATTCAGCAGAATTAAACAATATACTCCTCAGCCTCTGCAGCAGTCCAGCGTCGTCTGGACCACCATTAATCAAATGTTTCAAGCTTTTGGTATAAGAACGTTTAGAGAATATTATTTCAGATTTTGAAAAGTGTCAAAGGCGAATTTATTGATTGCATGTTATCAGGTGATAAACATTTTATTTTAAAATGATGCATATAAGCCAATCCAAATTTGGATAGTTTTTTGTGGGCCAAAATTGTGTACGTCTACCACGGATGTGCCGACAACCAATGTTTCATTGCATTTTTTAAGCCATTTGTAAACTAAACAAACAAACCTGGTCGGAATAGTAGTAAACCATTATACTTATGATATCCGGAAGAAACATACCAATATGTTATATTCCCAACAAAAATTCTACCTGCGGGATTGCAAATACAGAAATACAGGGCGTTATTTTGCGGTCAATTTTCTCGTTAGTTTATATAAAATATACCTGAAAGTTCCTTGTTTGCCGATGGCGTCCAGCAGTAGTGTGACTTCGTTGTGAATTAAGTTGTTTCACAGGAAGTCCTTTTCGTTTTGAATCATAACTGCAGTGTGAAGAAAAAGCACAAAACAGTGTAAGGAGAATATTAAGGCAAAAAAATTGGTATGAACCATTTAAAGGCGCACTTAGTCTATTTTTGCTCAAGGTTTCCATTCTAATTAGAATTGATATCTACATAAGGCTAGAGCTAGAGTGTGAGAAGAGTGTTAGGTTTACATACATATGTTTTTGTCACAGGTCTAGATTTAAAATACTTAATGTATCAAATTGTTGAAATGGGACAAATTCTAATTCGTATATTCAAATATTACGCAAACAATGTACACATTCATACATCACGAATTTGGCAAAATGTGCATAACTCAAATTCAAAGTTTGACCAGTCATGAAATAGATTGCTATTTCGAAATTTAACCGTTCAAGGAACGATTTACTCAAATGTCAGTGCACCTGCAACTCAAATGTCTCATCAGGAAAGTTTACCAGGATCATGCACCATGATAGATGGATAAAAGGTGACTACATTAATTTTAGTAGAATTATAAAGCTAACAGCCATGCATTATAAAGGAGCAAGATGTGAATACTGTTATGAACACGCTAAATATCATATTTACCAATAATCTGAGAAATTGCCTCCCAAATGTCATGAAAAGTGATGTCATGCTGCAGATCACATAACAATTGTCTCCTGACAGCGCCACCGGAAGCAAAGATATGACGAGCAGGAAAATACTGCAGACCACTTCTGAAGTTAGAGGTAGAGGATTGAAATTATTGCGTGGTTTCATAAGGACACAATTGTATCCATGGGCATCAATCGAACCTTTTCATTATCACATAGGCTGTCATTCAGTCTTGTTATAACAGAATGATATATATTGATGATAGCCCTACGCTAAAAAGGGGTTTATGTTTAACAGGTCACGGAAAAATCTTCCACCCAGGATCCTCTTAGAAATTTAGTCATTTCCCCAATTTCATACAGGTCACTCTTCTGTCAGTCTGTAAAACGCTAGTCTACGTGTGAATAGGGCTGGTTATAAAGGGACGGTACAAAACTGAAGACGATCGCATTTTCGAGAAATATTTATCACCACAGCAGATGAAGATAATTTAGCGTTTTCGCAAGTTTCGCATTATGCAGAGCATGCATACAGGTATATCTTGGGCAAGCTTTGCACTGGAATCCGTGGATGGTCTAACCCCTCCCTGGCTACTAGGCCGTAATTCTCCGTTACAAAGTGTGTGTGTATGTGTGTGTGTGTGTGAGAAGGAGTTGGGGGCCATAATTTTTTATACAAAGTGGAGGGAAAATCCATGAATTTTTTCAAAATGTGTGTGTGGGGGATGGGACCCCTCTCCCCAGGAATTACGGCCTGCTGGTAAAGCAATAGGTATTGATAATCCCATCCCAGTTACACTATGCATAGGCGTGCTTGCTCGATACTTTCACCATACATAAGAAGTCGTGTTAACAAGGAGATTTTAAATTGACTCCTCCCTGGTGTAAATCTCTCTTTTTTGGAAAATTTATTTTGCAAGAAATCCTACAAATCCGCGAAAGTTCAGTTACATTATAAACACGGATTTATTTCATATTTACCTGTTGCAAATCAAAAAGTATTGCACGAAGCTCACAATTCGATGGATCTCATCATGAAGTTTTCTGTGGCGCTTGTCATAACCAAAGATTTCGATCAATCCTGCATGGGGAGGAGGAGAAAAAGTGCGTCTTAGTATGGTCATTATAAGCTCTCGTGGGTGACGTGAGTCTTAGCATGGTCATTATAAGCTCTCGTGGGTGACGTGAGTCTTAGCATGGTCATTATAAGCTCTCGTGGGTGACGTGAGTCTTAGCATGGTCATTATGAGCTCACATGGGTAACGTGAGTCTTAGCATGGTCATTATAAGCTCACATGGGTAACGTGAGTCTTAGCATTGGGCATTATAAGCTCTCGTGGGTGACGTGAGTCTTAGCATGGTCATTATAAGCTCACATGGGTAACGTGAGTCTTAGCATGGCCATTATAAGCTCACATGGATAACGTGAGTCTTAGCATGGTCATTATAAGCTTGGATTGGTAACGTGAGTCTTAGCATGGCCTTTATAAGCTCGGATCGGTAACGTGAGTCTTAGCATTGGGCATTATAAGCTCTGATGGATGACGTGAAAGAGAATGAGGGCAAATAATAGGGTTATTTGAAATCAGTTTGTATCCTATGAATTGTGAGAGTTTGTTCTGAATTCGTTTTTACACAAATTCTGCAATGGATGAAAATATAATCAGCTCATCATTTCCCTAGGCCACGACCAATGTATTTTGTTACAAAAGCACCCTTGCCGAAAAGACTGGTTTTAGCCGGCCAGCTGCGGCTCGTGTTACTCAGTAACGTGCCAATTCACTGTTTTGTTTCCTATATCACAATATACTGACATTAAAATTCTGGTCCTTTGTAGTCTGAACAGTCTAGTACTTAGCGTATAGTCAAGGAGGGGAAGGAAACAGGGACTTCGTACCTCCAAATTGAAATCTGGCGCCCAAATCGCAACAGCTTTAACAACAAAATAAGGCCAAGTAAACTTTCTTGATCAATTCAAAGTTATGCAATAATGCAGACCTTGCATCGCGGATAACTGAAAGCTGAAAAACCTCATGGCGGGGGTTTATCTAACACTTTGCTTATAATTTGGCAATTTGAATACAATTTTACCAGTAAAAACATTTTGCCGTGACTTGCGGTGTTCTTGTTTGCGAACTTTACAAAACATTTGCTATTGTTGTATCCATTTTGATTTAATTTATCGTTGAAATTGTATCACCTAGGCTAAATTAATCAAACTAAGTATAAAGTGCTTACCATTTAGTCGGAGCAAATTGGAAACTATTATCTGAAGCATTTTGCGTTGATAAATAGAATTATAGAATTGATAAATCAATATACGAGTATCACAAGAAAGGTTTCTTGATAAACTGAAATAATGATTTGTGTTCTGTTGCTGTTCTCAATATGAAATTGTTTCGTCACAGAGCATTTAAAGCGCGTTTATAAACGTAACACGTAAACCAGTACCACCTACGAATCGCATCGCGCTAAAAATAAAGTAAGTACACCAACGTTATCCGCGCACAATTCAGGAAATCATCCAGTCACTAGTCAAGTAAGCAAACAAAGAGTGCAAAATCGAGTATGTGCACCACGCACGGTGCAGGAAAATATCCAATCACTGATCAAGGAATAGTAAACAAGAGCGCACGGCAAAATACGCTTTTGGTTTTCCACGTGTAGCATCTTTCATGTCAAAACTGAATATTAAACATTCATTTCTGGTTATTTGCGTTAAGCGTATTGTACTCACTTTGTGTGTGGGTGGAGGGGGGTGGGGGTGTGAATGTGTGTGTGGATGTGTTTGTATGGGTTTGTGTCACACAACATAATGTACATCATAAAATATCCCAATCTTTCGTGTTCTGGTTGAAAAAGTATTCCAACCTGGTCGCTTGTACCGCAAGTTTCAATGGGGCGGATGATTAGTTATATGCTACCTTGGTTGCCTGCTACCTTGATTGCCTTGTACGGACTTTAAAAGTTAAAAAGAAAATCAAGTCATAAATTGTGACACCGTTATGGGATTACAAGGGGAGAGGGGGTAAGAGTGGGGGTAAGAGTGGGGATAGAGTGGGGAAAGAGGGGAGGGTATGAATATAGGTAAGAGTGGGGGTAAGAGGGGAGGGTAAGAGTGGGAGTAAGAGTGGGGGATAAGAAGGAGAGGGTAAGAGTGTGGGGGTAAGAGGGCTAATCAGAGGGTTGTTAAGATGATACAAAGTTTGATCAAAATCACATAACTTTGATTAGATACTTGTGGCCCCTTTTCGTGGCTTTCAAGTGGGTATTCCAATGTCATTCTGAGCTTCGCTCGTTGGTCGGGCATGTTGGCTTGTTTGTGGTAAGTCTGTGTAGGCCTAATAGTAGTACAGTGCTGTTTGCGTGAATATTAATGCACAGAGCAAAGTGTCAGAAATAAGGGTTTGTTCACAGACCAAATGTTGTGCATGCGCCTCATTACGGGGGATATGCGATTGGAACTGTTATTGCCCGTCCATTGGAGGGGCCGGGGCGACATAATGGGATGAGGACCACGCCTGGCCATGTGTAGATTAATTTGAGGTGATTGGTGTGTTAGTGGAGGATGTAGGGGCGGAGAATATGGAAGAAAGAAAAAGTGGTGTTTTTTTTTCTCCAATACTAAAGGCTTGGGCAGGAAATGCCAAGTAGGGGCAAAAAGAGGATTGAAAACTATAGAGATCACGCCATGTCCAAGAATCACAGGATGCGGGAATGATTAGTTGAATTTTTTTTTCTCCACTAGTATGAATTGGTCAGAGAATTACATGTGAAGAAAAATATAAATATTTATCCTGCGATAGGTCTTTGCCAGCTCAAGGCAGCAGGCACCTCAAATTAAATGCTGAATATATGAAGAAATAATAGATTGATGTGTCGCCGTCACGTGACAATTGTGCACTTTTTAATACGTTTGAATTTTGTAAATCATGAAAATAAGAAAATGTTTTCGGCAGGTCAAGTATCTTCACGTGAAAATTGAGCATTTTTTTAAGGTTTTTGAAACATTCTTGATTACTTTAGTTGAGCGAAATTTGTATAAACATTTCAGTTTTGAAAGGATATTTGGCTACAAATCAGTCTCAATAGATACCAGAAGAAAATTTCAAAAAGTGAATTAATTGATTTGTCATTCCTGCGCAGATATTGTTCACAGTTTTGAAATTGGTTTTTTAAGACATAGATTGTAATTTCTGCATATTTTTTGATTTTGAAAATTTTAAAGGCAAGATATTGTGTTCTCTTGGGCAGTAATATACAATAACAGTCAGCGTTTCTGATTGGTCTTACCCGAATAAGGACAACAAATCAATACCTGCCGCGGAAGTGACCATGCACGCTGTACATACATACTTAATTCGAAACAATCCACATCCATCAGTCCATATGTAACATAAAGATATGAATATCACAATTTTACGAATATAACTGAGGCGAGATTGTCTCTTTAAAGTATAGAAAACATTTCTTTTTTTTTCTTCCTTTTTTAATGGTGGGTAGTTATTTCTTGCCGTCACGTGGCAATTGGGCATCAAAAATGTTAAAAATCTTAACTCTTAAGAAAAAGACAAATCAATTCTTAAGCCAGTTCTTTATGTGTTGCTGTCGTCACGTGATAATTATGCATCTTTTAAAGATTTCGCAAAATGCTTGCATATTTTGAATTTTTTGAAAAAGTTTGATGCGATTCACTCTATGGCAAGAATTTATATATATGAAAATCTTGAAAAATGTCATCAATATCATACTGTAAAAATTGTTGGATGGAGACAAAAATGCCTTTTTCTCCTTTAAAAATGTAATATTTCGCTGTTCCGTACTAAGTACAGATCACGTGATATTTGCACAATTTTTGAAAGATTCATGTTATAAACATAAATATTTAAGAATACAGCAGGTTAAGGGCTAGCGCAGCTCCCCCCCCCCTTTCCCCTCATTCTTCCACACCACTCCCCCGCATCCGTTTTAAAGTAAAGTGATATAATAAACAATGTGATTTTTGGCTAAAATGTGGCCAAAATTGTTAAGCTGGAGCTTGAATTTTTAAAGCCTAATGTGGGTTCGTAAGCTAACACTAAATTTTCCAACCTTAACTCGCATTTTTAAGCCTAACAATAATATTTGTAATATTAACGCAGATATTTAAGACTTAAGCCGTGAAGTTTAAAAACCTTAATGTGCATTTTTAGGTCAAACACTGATTTCTTTTAATTCTAACGCAGAATTTTAAGACCTAAACTGTGAATTTCAAACCCTAATGTGCATTTTAGGTCAAACACTGTTTTCTTTTAAACCTAACACAGATTTTTAAGCCCAAAACTTGAGTTTTTTTTTTGTTCAAACGCGGATTTGTAATCATACAGTATATATTAATGAAAGATATGACATATTAAGCGACATTCTTGTAAGCAAAGCGGACTGTCTGAGTGGCTGTGTGTGTTAGAGTGCATGTGGGTGTGTATGTGTGTGTGTGTGTGTGTGTATTTTGCGTTATAACATATCAACGACTACATTACAAAAAGTAGATTTCACTCTTGCACTCTTCCAGATCCACAGTTGGAATGTCACAGCGCCATGCCTATATGCCTCGTGGGGGGCTGCTCTTTGCGCTCCAACTTAACATCTTAATGTGATCAATTTCTGTCCACTTCTTCAGTATTTTCGGCTATTTTGCAGAATTTCATTATTTCTTTCGAGTTTAGATTAAAGAGGCACTAGACCGAAAAGGGAGCGCGCAAAACTTCTCCACCACCAATATCTATACCAATTGACCAAGAAATTATCTAAAATTCATTAACAATAACATATAACAATAGCAAAAAGGGTAAACGAACATTTGAAAAATTACGTTGGTCTTCTTTTTCCTTAATGTCTGATTCTTTTGTATTTTCGCATTGAATTAAAATTGGCAATCAAAACTAGTGTAACCCTAGTGACACTTATACTACTTACTTATACAACTTATACTACTTATCATAATTTCAGAATTTAGGCCAGAACCACGTGAATCTAAGTTGCTTCAGTGACTTCTATCGGAAATTGATTTTGGGTACCTATACTTGTACTTTGATTATTTAGCAAGTTAACCGCGACAGAATTGTCAGCTGCAAATATTTGTTTCTGTCACTTCTAAACATGGACGATGATATGATGTATATTCAATATTAAATGAAGAGAGATAAACCACGTTAGAAGTGTGTATCTACAGCTGCATGACAACAGATATCATATCACACCGTATATCATAATTGTGCACAGTATAGCTGCACCTATATATATATATATATATATATATATATATATATATATATATATATATATATATATATATATATATATATATATATATATATATATATATATATATATATATATATATATATATATATATATATATATATATATATATATATATATATATATATATACATATATATATGTATATATATATATATATATATATATATATATATATATATATATATATATATATATATATATATATATATATATATATATATATATATATATATATATATATATATATATATATATATATATATATATATATATATATATATATATATATATATATATATATATATATATATATATATATATATATATATATATATATATATATATATATATATATATATATATATATATATATATATATATATATATATATATATATATATATTATATATATATATATATATATGTTCTTTTTCTATACCTGTGGTGGCTCGTAAAAGAGCTTTTAGGTTATTATATCTGCATCCTCCATATGTCATCGGACAGAATGGGCATTCACAAAGGCAGTGGTCTTCGGTTTGTGTACCTGTGCTTCTGGTAACCTCCACTACCTCCATCTTGGTCTTTACTTTCTGTACATTGCTGCTGGTGCCTTCATACCATTTTGCACCTGAAGGTGCATTTCTTTTTTCTTCCTCCTTTTTTTTCCATCTTCTTTGTAGTTTTTTTGTTATTCTTTTTTTTCGTGTTCTTTCTTTTCTTCCTCCAGCCACTCGTTGATGACTAGTCATTATTCGTCGAGGGTTTGCGCCACCTCAGCCCATTGACCATTTGCTAGACCATCGTTGCTGCCCATGGCTGCTCTGTTCGGATTCTGAAATCCGGCCCTTTGTCCAAGTCCCAGATCTCCGATGAAGTTGTTGAAGAGACATTGCCGAAGCCTTATGTTGTAGACGAGACATCGTCAAAACCCCACGCCTTGTTGGCCCCGATAACGTTATTGTAGATCGAATGATTGAAAATTGTCAGAGCTGGTGGTTTTATTCTGTCTACGGCCACAGTTTTTTCTCCGCACGCAATGCTCACCTTGTTCTGATTGCTTCTTGACGGTATTTATGAACACAGGTTTGTTAAAACACGTCCTGATTGGTTTCCATGGAGCACGCTTGTCTAGTTCGTGGCTGTGTACGCCCTCTGATGGGCTTGTCTGAGAATCACGCCTGTTTGGTATGTCTTCACGTGTGTTTTTGACCGACTGTCTGGGCATTGTGTAGCTCGTGTCGAAGACCTACTTCGGTGTAACTGTACTTCTTTCAGGATGTTGCTCTGGATGGTAGCCTTGAAGTCTACGGTAGCCTCGAACTGGAACTCTCTGTATTAAATGTCTTAATGCAATTTTCTCTTTTTGAATTTTTATAAGACTCTTCAATAGAGTCCCACGAGGGTAAAAACACCTGCTCCAACCATCACAGGGTACCGTAGGAGTCTAACCATTGCAAATAATAGGAAATTTTCTCCTTCCGCCCTCGTTTTTTCTTAATCAAACTTTTTTCTTTAAAAAAATGCCAGAAAATAAGACGCAGCTTATATGGCATAATAAAAAACAACAATAAACATTTTCTTTTTTCAATGTTTAAACAGGCGTAGATGGCTTTTCTTTTTTCGAGAGTTCCTTTTTTATCGAGAGTTCTTCTTCTTCTTTCGAGAGTTCTTCTTCTTCTTCTTTTTCGTTTTCGTCTTCTTCTTCTTCTTCTTCTTCTTTTTCTTCTTCTTCTTCTTCTTCTTTTTCTTCTTCTTCTTCTTCTTCTTTTTTTTTTCTTCTTTAGGTTTCTCGATGATGCTGGGTGGTATGTCCAGTTTTAAATGCCTTGCGTCGTTTTGACAGCGTGTGAGGTGCCGACAACGACAGCGAACGGGGTCTTTTCTTTGGGGGTGAAATAACTGAATAACTGAATAATAGGTGTCTAAACTAGTCTTTTCAAATGTTCTACTGCAAATAGACCTTCCATGTTCGTCAGTTGACACCATTGGTCCAGGTTGAGAGAAATCCTTTTTTCTCCGTGTATGACAGTCCACTGGTGCGTCTGTTTGGGTCGCTGATCGTTTGCATTGCGCGGTCGAATGGCGTATGTCCACAATAATGTTTTCGTCTTCTGCGGTCAGACTGATATAAACCTGTTTTCCGAGAAGCAAGCGTAACTTTTCAGGGTGTGACGGACTACTCATGCGACGGGCTCCATTAACGCTAGACGTATGGTAATGCAAGACCACTTCAGATATCATATTTTTGTTCTTACAGAGTTCATCTTAAACGCCTTCTTCCATGGCGATGCCTTCAACCGTGACTCGAGGTATTGTGCCGGGGTTGGTTTTTACATATTTGCCTAGATAAACGTATTTGATGCTTTCAAACTGCGATATAGATACGTACACGTCCTCTCCTACGGAATAAGCTTAGGTCATCCATCCTCGACTGTCTCTTACATTGTCGTAATTCTACATTTTCAAAGCTCTTTTTAAAGGTATGTTGTCAGGACTCGAAAGAGGCGGTGAGAATCGCATTTCTCCCGTATACTTGTTATGGTAGTACACGTTACCGTTCCTTTTGTTTACTTTATTCCAACCAGTTGAGCCATGATGGGTTTTTTTGAAGGGCTACTAAAAAGGATCGGTGTTTCTCGCTTTCGGGCACTTTTATAACTTTTTTAGTAGAGGGCGCTAGTCAATTATCAGCCGATGACATCCTGCTTTATTCCAATTGGTAGATATGTTTTTTGACTGTACAAGGTTGGATTTGTTGGGCGTCGATTGGTAGAAAGACAGCTTTTTTTTCTTTCTCAACAGGTTCACACGAGTAAACACAAGGTTGGGTTTGCTGCACATCGCTTCGTAAGAAGGGAAGTCTCTTTCAACATGCGTGCTGGTCTTTCTTGCTTGAATGTCGAGGTTTCTTTGCTTGATTGCGTCTTCTTCGTCTTTCAAAATACACACTTGACAACTCCCGGTACGTATCAAAATCATCCATTGCTCGGGCGTGAGAGCGATACCCTTCTTGCTAGGTACTTCGCCGACAGAATGAACGTTGCTGTACTTCCTGATGTGTACGTAGAAATTGTCTTGAATGAAGAGATTGTGACGTAGGTGTGCTGTCCGAGCACCAGCTTTAGCTTTTCTCCCTAATGAATGCGATGGGTACTTTCCTTTAATTTTTTGAGCGTATCCGTCACCAAATGTGCTCGTCGACTTATCACTGCCTGCCCATTACTCGGGTGTGAGGGAAATACTTTTCTTGGTCGCTACAGGCGTCGTCCCTGCACTTGAGTGTGTAAAATACTGCAGTATATATAACTTTCCGTTGAAGCCAGAGACGGTGAGGTACCGTTCGCCTCATAATGCGACAGCTTTCTTGTCTTGTGTGCCTGCGCGGACATCGGCCCAGTTAATTCGGATCTCTGCGGACCTATCGGCCGGGCAGTGAAATTGCTAGTGCTTGATGACGCTTCCATGTTCGTGTCTGAGTTTTTAATGAATGTTAAACACCGTCGTCGTCGCCTTTTAAAAACTTTTTTAACAATATATGCGCATACGCAAACTCAACATGAAACAAGCGCCCTTTAGTAAAACAACGATTTACTACTTTGGTCAAAGTCTATCGTTTTGATGAGGAGACGGGGGAATGCACCCGTTCCGTCCTCGGTCATTTCGGATGACTCATCAATGTTTTCATAGAGGGCGCCAAACAATTAGATCATCATTATAAAGAACATCTTCATAGCATTCGAGTTATAATGACCATTAAAAGAACATCTTATACGCCTTTGCGTCAATCACCATTAAACAAACGCCTTATATCATCGTTTTAACCGTAATGTTAAAGTACAAATGTGAACACGTCTTCGTCGTTGGTGTTCCTTGTCTTTACCAAAACGAGCCGTGACGTAATCCATGTCCGAGCTCCGCGCCCGGTGAACCAGATAATAAATACAATAGTGGCCACACACGTGAGAGGTAGGACTCTGAAGCGATTTGTGGTTGTAAACAAACGGTTTATTTTGTAAGAAACGTCGAATGAAAGAAACGTCAGGGGGTTCGCCGTAGGAGTTGAAATATTCCTAAGGACCGACTTTGGGCACGTAAATGGTGACCCAATGTCGGCCCGGTTTCCAACAAGGATCCGTGTTGACTATCATGACACTCGGATGTTTCAAAGATAAATGTAACTGATCTGCGGCATTAACCCCGTCAAACACGTTGCACACGTTCCATCGCGTGTAAGCGTCTTTGCTCAACACTCCAACAATATCTGACGTCTCCATGATTTCAATTGGTAAAGTCGTAGTGGTGGTGAAAGTCTTTTTTGTTGTAAATCTTGCGTTCTGGCCGGTATGGTGATATTTCAGATGATGGTGCATCGCATCTTGTACTTGGCCTGTAGTCTGTTGAGGGTGACGAGGTCGTTTAGCACGTGAGTGTCGCTGCACGTCAGTTTGCGCACGTAGAGAATGGCGTCCAAAATAATCACGAGAGAGTTGGCAGCTGCAGCTCCCGACGTCAAACAAAAGGAGTCCTTGCTTGGATGCAGTTTAAGTCGTGCTTCGACACCCGATAGAAGCACGTTGTTTTAAGCAGATATGCCGGAGTGAAGAGGTCCTATCATCTTGGACACTTTGCCGCCTTTTGTTTTGTTGAAGCGTGATGCAAGTCCCGAGTTAGCGATGTTACCAGCATTTAGATCGTTGAAGTCCATTTGCCCTACAATGTTTTGACAGTTAAATTGAGACTGCAGATGTGTGTCTTTGGCTTCACTATCGTAGTTGAGCAAAGTCTCGATCATCGCTCTGTAAGGGTATGTTGGCGTTAAGTCGCTGACGAGTTTGCCCTTAAGGGCCACGTCTACTTGTGAAAACATCGAATGCAACATCAAGTTGACAGGAGCCACCTTTTCGGCGTTTGCGTTGGCGTCGCAATCACTTCCGTCTGCGTTGGTGGTTTTAACTTTGACGTTAAGTTGGGTGTTGTTGATATCCAGATACTTGCTTCCTGTTCCGGGAATGACGAATTCGATCGGTCCCGTGGAGTTCAATTCTTTAAACGGACGGTATTCGACATATTCGCTGTCTTCGACCACCATTTGCGTCGGAGGAACACGAAACAGCTCTATTTCTGATTTGAAGCAACGCATAGAGTGGTTGTGAATAAGAGCCATGTTGACGGCGCGATATCTGAGCTGCTAATAAGACCAAAAACGGACTGTCGGTCTTCTTATAAGGAATAAGGACAACAGTTTCATGTAGTGTTAACGATTCGATTTCTTTTTCAAGGTCGACTTTCTGGCACGGACACTCGGACTGAGCCGCGGTGTGCTTGAAGCGAGGCAGTATTGGTGGATATTCTTGGGCGTATCGGGACAATGTTCTTAAAACATATCTCGCTTTTCTGTTTCACGATTTCTTTTTGGCCATCATGTCACGATTGGCTTTTCGTTTTGCCTGTCCGCGTCCTGATCGCGATCGTTTCTTTTTTGGCGGTGAAGTTCCGCTACTGCTGCTACGGAGAGGCGAAAACCCAATTTCGATGGATTCGATGGGGTTTCGGTTAACGGGATAATAAGCGATGATCGGTGGTGTCACGTCAACGGCCAGACCTCGAAATTTTGATAACGGCACTCCAAAATGTTGCAACAACGGCACTTCTTGATCCCCTACGAATTGAAGAGTGATGATGTCAGTGTACAGAAACAGGTGTTCAGCATTCTCCATCTTCCAAGGGTGATAGGCGGTTATCACATTCTGTGTAAAACTGCAAGGATCCTCACATCCAATCAATTGACTTATTTTTTAACGGAGTGTTACAACGTTTCCTGTTTTTGCTCGCATTCTTATATGCCCATTATAATTGATGCTCCCTGCGATACTAGTCACGTCTCGGTGTGCCTCAGGCACGTAATTCTTTGCGATGAGCGATACCAAGGTCACTTCTCTCGAGGGCTGTAAGTCGACCTTCTCCTCATTTCGCGCGCCTGCCGTTTGTCCAAAAAGAACCTTGATTCGTCTTGTTACAGATTTGGTACCACGAATAGGGGTAGCTGAATCTCGCTAAACCGCCATCAAGATGTAGGGGTCTTCAAAGAATGTTTCGAAATTCCGTCACTGTGTTTTCGGGATACACATTCACACAGCCATTGCTCGGCAGCGTCACGTAAAACGATTTAATCATGATCATCTCTCGCACTCGAATGGAGGTATTCTGGAACGACTTTAAAACTGAACAACATCGGTGACCTAACTGTTGAACTTGGAAGGTTAAGCGTACCATTTTACCAGATATTCTTTCGTTCCGTCTTTACGCTTTCGTGAACGAAGAATCTTCTCGATTTTATAAGCCGCGTCTAATTCCTATTTACCGATCTTTTGGAATTCTTTTCGATGAAAGGTACGGACCAATTCTTCTCCTTCAAGATCTTTAACCGCATACACGACAGGTTGACGCCGGATTACTTCGTCGACGCAGATACTTCTTCGGTCCTTCGCGGCAGATAGCCTTTACGAAACGGTCGTGTGACTATACTCAAACAAACAACGCCTCCTTTTTTGCAAGGTTTTATCGACATCTCTCTTCTTCTTTGACGATTTACCATATAAAGCTTCCCAAACCTCCAATGCATGACGCTCGTGGATATCTTTCGGAGCCCGTCTGATACTGCGATGAGAGCACCATTATAGGCGGCAAGAAGATCGGGTAGCACGTCGATGTACTTGTAAGTGCTGTTTGCGGTAAAGTAGCGCCACATTCGTGTTTTGAGCGTACGGTTGAATCTTTTCACTACGCTGGCTTTAGTTTCGTTTTCCGTCGAGAAGAGTTTTACACCGTGCTCTTTCAAATAGGTCTGCAATTGACGATTGTGTAATTCGGTTCCTTTGTCTGTCTGCAGCTCCCGCGGTAAACGCCTAGGATCTTTGAACAGCTTTCGAAATGCAGACAAAAGCGATGCTCCTGATTTGTTTTTGAGTGGTATTGCTTAAGCGAATTTGGAAAATGCGTCTATGCGTGTCAACAACCATTTTGTTCCTTTGTAAAACCGTACGTAAGCCTTGAAATCAACGAG